>CM038232.1:21893364-22245169 GCA_021442155.1 Cymbidium sinense | reverse complement strand
GATTATGGATTTGGAGTGACTAATGAAGAAGGTAGGACTATATTAGATTTTTCTTTAGCCTATGGTTTATAGGAAGCTAATACTTTATTTAAGAAAAGAGATGAGCATATTATTACTTATAAAAATGGATCTAGTAAAACACAAATTGATTATTTTCTAATAAGAAAAATAGATCATTTAGATTGTAAAGATTGTAAGGTCATTCCAAGTGAAAGTTTAAATGTACCCAACATCGATTAATAGTCTTAGATTTTAAGATGAAAGATTGAAAGATGAAAAATAAATCAAATTATTATCCTGGGATTAGATGGGGGAACTTAAAGAACACTAATAAAAATATTTTAAAGAGCAAGGTACCACAGCTTAGAATTTGGGTTGTTTATAAGGAAGCTAATGTTCTGTGGGAAAAAGTAGCAAGTTGCTAAAGATTTACTTAAAGAATCAAAAGGAAAAGCTTCTTTTTAAAAAAAAAAGTTAGTGGTGTAGTCAGAATGTGCAATAAAAGATAAAAAATAAGAAGTGTTATCATAAAACTTGGTTTAGATGTAAAAATTCGGAGAATTGAGAAAATTATAAAGTGCATGTAGAGATTCTAAGAAAGCAATATTTGATGTAAAAAATTTAACTTTAGTGATTTATACAATAGATTAGATACCAAAGAAGGTGAAAGATGTATGTATAAGTTAGCTAACCAAGAGATAGGAGAAGTAAAGATCTAGCTCAAGTGAGGTGTATTAAGGAAGAAAATCATAAAGTGCTTTTCTTAGAAAAGGATATTGAAAATAGATGGATGAGGTACTTTGATAAACTTTTCAATGAAGGATCTGAAAATATGATTGATTTTAGCAACCTTAATACCCTAAACAAAAATAAAGAATTTTGTTTTATCATCAGATTAGTAAATCTGAGAGTTTTAAAAAGAAAATGAAATGTGGAAAATAGTAGGACTTGATGATATTCCAATAGAAGTGGAAATGTTTAGGAGATCAAGGAATTTCTTAGCTTACAAATCTTTTTAATGTTATTTTAAAGACTAAAAGATGCCAGATGAGTGGAGAAAGAGTTTGTTGGTTCATATATTTAAGAATAAAGGTGATGCACAAGAGTGTGCAAATTATAGAGGAATTAAGTTAATGTGTCATACATTAAAATTATGGGAGAGAGTGATTGAGCATAGGTTACGATGTGATACAAAAGTTTCTCATAATCAGTTTGGTTTCATCCTAGGTAGATCTATTATGGATGCTATACATTTGTTAAGAGGTTTGATGGAGAAGTATAGAAAAAGCAAGGAGGATCTACATATGATATTTATTGATTTAGAGAAAGCTTATGATAAATTTTCAAGAGATGTTCTTTGGAGAGTTCTAGAAAAGAAAGGAATTAATATTGGTTATATTCAAGTCATTAAGGATATGTATACTAGAGTCATTACTTGTGTCCAAAACAAGGAGGATTGACAAAATATTTTCTTATTTCTTGGATTACATCAAGGATCAACTTTAAGCCCTTATCTTTTGTTTTAGTTATGGATGTTCTTACTATTTACAAGAAGATGTACCTTGGTGTATGCTTTTGTCGATGACATTCTTCTTGTTGATAAGACTAGAGAGGGAGTCCAAGAGAAACTTGAATTATGGAGGTCAACTTAGAGTCTAAAGGTTTTCATTTAAGTAGATCTAAACCGAATATATGGAGTGTAATTTTAGTTGTAGAAGTTATAGTGGTAGTGTTGTGACATTAGGTGAACAAGTCAAAAAGTGAGTGATTTAGATATTTAGGCTATTGTTTTAAAATGATGGTGAAATAGATGGAGATGTTATTAGTAGAATTCAAGTTGGATGGTTGAAGTGAGGAATGCATCTGCCTGATAGAAAATTACCACTAAACTTAAGAGAAAATTTTATAAGATGGTGGAAAGACCCGCAATGATTTATGGTGAATGTTGGCCAATAAAGAGAAGCATGAGATTGCTAAGTTTTCTAGAGATGAGGATGCTCAGTGGATGAGTGGTTTTACTCTTAGAGATAAAATGCAAAAATGAGTATGTTCGGAAAAAGTTGAGTAGCTCGTGGCGATAAGATTAGAGAGACGCCTTTAGATGGTTTGGCCACATAAAGCATCCAATGACCTTAGAGAATAGATGCTTTTAGATTTGTCTTATGTTAAGAAAGGTAGAGGTAGACTAAAAGGCATGGTTAAGATGTAAAAAAATGACCTTAGTATACTTGAATTAAATGAGAATTTGACATATAATAGGTTAATGGAGAGAAGGATTCATGCAAGTCCAATTTAGTGGGATAAAGCATGTTGTTGTTGTTAAGAGAAAGAAACATTACTCATAGTGAGTAATCAAGAAATAATCTCTTATTAAATATCTATTTATATCTATATATATATATATATATATATATATATATATATATATATATATTAGAAGAGAAAGAAAGATATATATATATATATATATACTATATATATATATATATATATATATATATATATATATATATATATATTTTTTTTTTTATTATTTAAGAAAAATGTGTATGTTTCATGCTAAGTTGAACTCCTCTTTTATTTTAATGTCAATACATAAAAGATTTTTATATTATAAATGAGGCATCATACTATTTTTCAATAAATTGTTTGGTCAAAATTTTATTTCATGCAAACTAGATTTTTTTTTTTTTTTAAGAAACTATAGGATATAGATATAAGTATATTTTATAATATTTTATTGTATCAATAAAAAAATTAAAATTGAATAGTCATGATCTACATAAAATTGGATCAATTTCATAATTCAATCATCCTTCATCGGGTTTGTTGATTGATCCTTAAATCCTCACTTTTAGAGGTAACATATTTAAATAACAACATGATTATGGAGATTTTAAAAAAGCAAGATATTATAATTTTAAATATATTTTACTAATTAAATAGAACATTACCTTTTTTTTTAAATCCAATATAGAAAAGAGAAACCAAATCAACAAGAGTCATAAAAATTGTGCAAACTCTTATTTATATTTTCTAATATATATGATGCACACATTTATTATATATATATATTTATATATATATATATATATATATATATATATATATATATATATATATATATTATATATATTTATATATATATATATATATATTATTAGAAATATGTAATACTTATTGAAACCATTTATTGGTATATTTTTTTAATACTAAAAAATAGATGATAATTACATTAGGATTAGTGCATCAAAATACTTTCATTAATGGTTTTAATATATTGAATTCATGTTGATTAAAGTAGTTTGAAGAAATTATAGCTACAAAAATAAATACTTATGCAAAGTCAATAAATAAGGAAAACTATATTTGGTGCGTTACTGTATTTCTAGAATATATTCATAGAGCCTACAAACTAGAAACTTGGCACAATAAGACATGTTTAGGTTCAAAGCCATGTTAACATAGATATACAATAATGCCTTATTGAATTAATAATCATTGACAAATATATTGAATTGTTCAAAATTTAAAGTTTATTTATTACAATGAGTTATCATCTTTATATATATATATATATATATATATATATATATATATATATATATATATATATCATATTTTTTTGCTCATCATTTGTAGCAAATGAGTTAAGTTTAAGTCAATTTTGAATTATTGGGATAACTTATTTAAAATATATTAATATATAATTTTTACTTAAAATATAATACATGTCAATATTTTAAGTACAAAATTAACAAAATATATATATCTTATTTATTTTTTTATCACATATATTTAATTTCTCATTATTTTGTTATTATTGTATCATAAGAAATCTAAATTTAAATCATGATCATTTATCTTTCATAATAGAAAAAGATAGCTAATAAATCAGCTCACAAAGCTTTAAATTTCTTAACTCATCTTCAAGCTCAAATCAAAAGAAAATAATCATTATATTAAATATAAATCTTATTTATTTCATTTCATATTTAGAACCATATTTGCCATAAAAAGTATAATACACCCAAATTAAATACATAAAAGATAATTTTTTAAGAAAATCAATTGAGTTTATTAATAAATAATTATTAATATTCTTATGATTAGTTATTTTTATTGATATTTATATTGGTTAATTTGAGGTCAATTATGACATAAGAATAACATTATTATATAATTTTTTTAAGTCTTAAGATAAATTATGGTTAATTTCTAATCTTTATAAATTAAGTGTTATAATTGTATAATTATATAAGAAAAGGCTTAATATTAAAGATAAATTATGAAAAGGAGATTGAATCATAATTTAAAATATGGTTAACAATTTCTTTTTTTTCAAAAAAGGAAAATAGTAAAATAAATAAATAATACATTAATTATTACATAAAAACACATTAAAAGTAATCAAATTTTATAGAATAATACCACAACTATTGCAATATAGGATATCTTATGCAAAACATTTTAATAATGTTTAAATTTTAAAAATGTGTGTAAGAAAGGAAGGGTGCGTTAAATAAGCAATGGTTATTATTATGGATCATGAAGTTGGTCATAAAATATGTGAATTATAGAACTTGAATATAAATACTTTACAAGTAAATAATGGAATTACTGATATTATGGTTCATAGAAGATAAATATTTTATGTGTTCAAGAACCAAATTAAGCCAAAGAGATTATAGTTTAGGTTTTAAACTTTGGTATTTGTATAAAGTCAAATTAGAAATGGTGTTGTGATTATAGATAAAATTTGAAGAATGTTATAAATATTAAGATGTGAGATAGAATTATAAATTTAAAATATTATTATTAATACTAAGATTATCATTATAAGTGTTTATGCTCCTCAAGTAGTTTGATGAGCTCAAAAGAAAAAAATTTTGAATGAATAGAGGATTCAAAAGATACCTCTTAAAGAAAAAATTTTAGGAGATTTAAATGGACATGTTTTGAGTGGTAGAAATTTTAAAAAAATTCACCGGTGATTATGGATTTAACTAATGAAGAGTAATTATAGATTTTTTCTTAAATTCATGATTTTGAATTAATACTTTTATTTAAGAAAAGAGATGAGCATATTATTACTTATAAAAATGGATCAGAAAAACATTGACATTTTCTATAATAAAATAGATCATTTAGATTGTAAAGAAGGTCATTCCAAATGAAAGTTTAAATAACATCGCATTAATAGTTGATTTTAAGATAAAAGATTGAAAAGATAAAAATAAATCAAATTATTATCTCTGATTAGAACTTAAAGAATACTAATAAAAATATTTTTAAGAGCAAGACAATGAATTTGTGATATTTATAAGGAAGCTAATGTGGGAAAAGTAGCAAGTGAAATTAAGCAAGTAAAAGATTTGTTTTCAAAAGAAAAGCTTTAAAAAAAATAATTGTGGTGAGTCGAATGTGCAATAAAAGATAAAAAATAAGAAGTGTTGTTATAAAACTTGGAGATGTAAAAAAACTTGAGAATTGAGAAAAATATAAAGTAGCATGTAGAGATTTAAGAAAGCAATATGATAAAAAAAATTTAGCTTTAGTGATAACAACAGATACCAAAGAAGGTGAAAGATGTATGTATGTTAGCCAACGAGATAGGAGAACTAAAGAAGCTCAAGTGAGGTATTAAGGAAGAAAATCATAAAGTGCTTTCTTAGAAAAGATATTGAAAATAGATGGATGAGGTATTTTGATAAACTTTTCAATGAAGGATCCGAAAATACATTGATTTTAGAACCTTAATACTAAACAATAGAGAATTTTTTTTTATCGTCAGATAGTAAATTTGAAGTGAGAAGCTAGAAAATGAAATGTGGAAAAACAAATAGACGATGATATTCCAAGATGTGGAATGTTTAGGAGATCAAGGAATTTTTATTTACAAATCTTTTTAATGTTATTTTAAAGACTAAAAAAGATAGATGAGTGAGAAAGAGTTTTTGGTTCATATATTTAAGAATAAAGGTGATGCACAAGAGTGTGCAAATTATAGATAATTAAGAATGTGATACATTAAAAATTAGGGAGAGAGTGATTGAGCAGACATGTGATAAAGTTTCACAATCTTTGGTTTCATGCCGTAGATCTACTACGGATGCTATACATTTGTTAAGAGGTTTGATGGATAAGTATAGAAAACCAAGGAGGATCTACATGATATTTATGATTTAGAGAAACACCAAAAGTTATGTAGTTTCAAGAGATCTTTGGAGAGTTCTAGAAAGAAAGGTTATATTCAAGTCATTCATATGTATACTAGAGTTGTTACTAAACAAAGGATTACATTTTCTTATTTCAGCTTGGATTACATCAAGGATCAACTTTAAGCCCTTATCTTTTGTTTTAGTTATGGATGTTCTTACTAGCATTTACAAGAAGATGTACCTTGGTGTATGCTTTTGTCGATGACATTCTTCTTGTTGATAAGACTAGAGAGGAGTCCAAGAGAAACTTGAATTATGGAGGTCAACCTAGAGTCTAAAGGTTTTCATTTAAGTAGATCTAAAACCAATATATGGAGTGTAATTTTAGTTGTAGAAGTTATAGTGGTAGTTGTGACATTAGGTGAACAAGTCATTAAGTAGTGAGTGATTTAGATATTTAGGCTCTATTGTTTAAAATGATGGTGAAATAGATGGAGATGTTATTAGTAGAATTCAAGTTGGATGGTTGAAGTGGAGGAATGCGTCTGGCCCGTTGTGTGATAGAAAAGCACCGCTTAAACTTAAGGAAAATTTTATAAGATGGTGGTAAGACCCGCAATGATTTATGGTGCAGAATGTTGGCCAATAAAAGAGAAGCATGAGATTAAGTTAAGTGTTCTAGAGATGAGGATGCTCAGGTGGATGAGTGGTTTACTCTTAGAGATAAAATGCAAATGAGTATGTTCGGGAAAAGTTGAGTAGCTCCAAATGGCGATAAGATTAGAGAGAGTCGCCTTAGATGGTTTGGCCACATAAAGCGATGGCTGTCCAATGACCCGATTAGGAGAATAGATGCTTTAGATTTGTCTTATGTTAAGAAAGGTAGAGGTAGACCTAAAAAGACATGGTTAAGATGTATAAAAAATGACCTTAGTATACTTGAATTAAATGAGAATTTGACACATAATAGGTCACAATGGAGATGAAGGATTCATGTAGTCGACCCCACTTAGTGGGATAAAGGCATGTTGTTGTTGTTGTGTAAGAGGAAAGAAACATTACTTCATAGTGGAGTAATCAAGTGAAATAATTCTTCATCATCTCATTTATATATATATATATATATATATATATATATATATATATCTATGTGTGTGTGCATGTGTGTGTGCGTGCGTGCGTGCATGTTAAGTTGAACTCCTCTTTATTTTTTAATGTCAATACATAAAAGATTTTTTTTTATAAATTATAAATGAGGCATCATACTATTTTTCAATAAATTGTTTGTTTCAGCATTTTATTCTATTATGAAACTAGATTTTTTTTTTTTAAGAAACTATAGGATTTATTTGATACAAGTATATTTATAATATTCTCCTATTGTATCAATAAAAAAATTAAAATTGAATAGTCATGATCTCACATAAAAATTGGATCAATTTCATAATTCAATCTATCCTTCATCAGTTGGCCTCATGATTGATCCTTAAATCCTCACTTTAGAGGTCACATATTTAAATAACAACATGATTATAGAGATTTTAAAAGCAAGATATTATAATTTCTTAAATATATTTTACTAATTAAATATAAACATTCTTTTTTTTTTTTTAAATCCAATATAGAAAAAGAGAAACCAAATCAACAAGAGTCAAAAAATATTGTGCAATTTATTTATATATTATATAATATATATGATGCAAATTCCTTTATTATTATTATATATTATTATAATATAGATATATATATAGATATATATATATATATATATATATATATATATATATATATATATATATAAAGTCAATAAATAAGGAAACTATATTTGGTGCGTCTACTGTATTTCTAGAATATATTCATAGAGCCTACAAACTAGAAAGTTGGCACAATAAGACATGTTTAGGTTCAAAGCCATGTTAACATAGATAAGGTCAATAATGCCTTATTGAATTAATAATCATTGACAAATATATTGAATTTGTTCAAAATTTAAAGTCAACAACAATAATATTAGATGTGAAGAGAGACTAAGATCGATTTTTCTTATAAAGAAAGTTTAGTTACAATGTAGTTATCATATATATATATATATATATATATATATATATATATATATATATATATATATACATATATATATATATATCATCATTTTAGCAAATGAGTTAAGTTTAAGTCAATTTTGAATTGACTCTTGGGATAACTTATTTAAAATATATTAATATAATTTTTACTTAAAATATAATACATGTCAATATTTTAAGTACAAATTTAACAAAATTTATATATCTTATTCCATTTTTTTATCACATCTATTCTAATTTCTCATTATTTTGTTATTATTGTATCATAATATCTATCTAAATTTAAATCATCGATCATTTATCTTTCATAATAGAAAAAGATAGCTAATAAATCAGCTCAAAACTAAGCTTAAACTTTCTTAACTCATCAAATTCAAACTCAAATCAAAAGTATCCTTGCTTGACTTTACTCATCTACACTAAGAAAAATAATCATTCTATTAAACTATAAATCTTCTTTATTTCATTTCATATCCTTCGCTTAGAACCATAACCTTTGCCATAGAACAAGCATAGCCACACACCCAAATTAACCATACACTTGTAAAGAAGTTTAAAAAACCACCGGTTAAGAGACAATCACTCCATTCCTCCTAATTAATGACAAAACTCAGCCTTCAAAATAAAAGGTGAATATGACTTGAAAACAATTCATCACTATATATATGTAACCAGAGCTTTACTTTCCTCAAGAAAACACACATAGAATATATCCACAACCAGCACCATGACCAACTCGTTGAGTTTTCTACGTTGCATTTTATTGTTCTTGCTGCTTCTGGTAACGATAGTCTCCGAAGTTTCCGCCAGCACCACCATCATGGTCGGTCCGCTCGCCCGCAGCCTTTTCCTCACCGGAAACCTTCAGATTTGTCGCTTGGCACGTACCAGCACCCGCCCATGGTACCGAGACGCATGCCTCTATGGAGGCGCATGGTTCTGATACTAGAGGTAATCAAATCGTAGCATTCTTCAATGAAAATAGAAATAAGTTAATGTTGGATTTTTTTTTTTGGGGTAAAATATCTGCATTTTTAATAAATTTCTCTGAAAATTTGAAATGTATTTAAGAAATGTTTAAATGGTATCAAAATCTTTAATTTGAGAATAATTTTGGATTAGTCCAAAATCAACAGTTTTCTTAGGATTGACATAACATATCACACATTTATATAAATCAATTCATGTATAATATATATATATTTTTTTTTAGTTTTTTTCTTGCAAAATATCTGCATTTTTAAGAAAAATTCTCTGAAATTTTGACGTATTAAGGATGCTGGTGAGAAGTCTAAATGGTATAAAATCTTTAATGAATGATTTTACATAATTTAGAGGAATAGTCCCAAAGTCAAAAGTTTTTTTTTAAAGAATTTACATAACATATCACAATTTTTTATATGTTTAGATACTTAATAATAAAGTTTAACATTTATTTATATAACATTCAAATCTGTTGTATTAAATGAAAAAATATCATAAATATTAATTTTTTAAAATATATATTTTTCATGTATATATTTTGTTATGATTATGAAAGTAAAATATTATGAAAATAAATATGAAAATTTATGTACTATATTATATATTTAAATATATAATAAGAATTATGTGATATAAATGTAAATCTCTTTTTTTTGTAATTATCATTAAATGATATTTTTAGGCATTTAGTTTTTAATATTTACCATTCATTCGTACCACCATTAATTACTTATTCTAAAATCAGACAAATTAAATAAGATGAAAATGCCATGAGTTAAGTTTAGATTGGGATAGATAACACTACCCTTCTTGGTATCCATTATATTTTTATGAAGGATAATTTTGTTACTTTCTTTTAAGTTTATAAAAAAATAATGTAGATAATCATGGATATGAAATTGATTTTCGCAAAAAATGTTTTGCAAAATTAAAAAAATAAATGATTTATGTTTTGAGCCAGTCAATTTTTTTCCTTCAACATGGACTAACTTTTTTATTTGCAAAAAAAAAAAATAAATAAATAAAAAATAATAAAAATAAAAATTACAAATTTGTTTCACAAAGAATGTGGTTGTGGATAATCCTAATAAAATATTTTTAATAGAAATGCTTATTAAAAAAAGATAAAATATTAGAATACTTAATTATGATACATTTTGTGTCAAAAAACACAAATATTTAAATGCGTAGAAGATCAATGCCTGAAAGTAGATTTTGTCCAAATTTCTAAAAGAATGATAAAAAAATCATGATATAAATTTTTTTATTTAGGTGTCTTGCACTACTTAATAACTTTATTTACATACTACCTAAAAAGTATCACTATTATCACCTTTCATTCATATATATATAAAATATAAATATCAAAATTCAGATGTAAAATATATAAATATATGAATTTTATATATATATATATATATATATATATATATATATATATATATATATATATATATATATATATATATATATAATTTATCAAAACACAGAGCAACACGTAATATTAACATCATAATATAATTTCTTTCATTAAAAACTAATGTGTTTTTAATTCATAATAGCAAACAAACCAAAGGCTTCTAAATACAAATCTAAACCATGCTGGAAAAATAATAATATATTTCAAAGAATCCCTTCCACTATTTTCCTTTCCTTAATCAAATTCTCCAATTCTTCACGTTCTTAATCAATCATGTGTATTAATCGCAAAAATTATTTTGAGTATTCCTGTTATCATAATTCACGGCTACTTGAGCACCAAAACGACGATGGGCTTTACGGACTCAATCAATGGACACGCTGTCCCGGATTTTACCCGATTAGTGCTAACGAGCAAAGATAAGACATCGGCCCGAGCCTCAAACGCCGAGCATGATAATTATACGATAATCTGTTTATTGACATGCCGCCCTACGTTGTTCCAAAAGCGAGACAAGAACGAAACATTACCGACGCTCGACATTCCTCGCCCTTGATTTTTCTATTTATTTCATCTAGACGCCCGACGCCACTCATTGGTATAGAAATCATAAATCATTGTGGTGACTACATGAGGTATCCACATGCCTTTAACTTGAATGAATTTAGGTTTATCGCTCTTTGCCTATCCAGGAAAGATTGTTTTTATATGTTATTTCAGATTCATGACTCCTGAGGGTACATATTGACCTTTTTTTCATTTTTTTTTGCCACCTTATGTTTATGTTCATATCAAAAAAGGAAGCATTTGATGGCGCTTGATTTTATGAGATTTTTGCATCTCACACTTCTTGAGGAATTTGATCTTTTTTTCCAATTTTTTTTCGCCAACTCCTTAATGTTTAGAACATATAAGAATCATTTGATGGCGCTTGTGATTTGGGTGGGTATTATGCAGCTACCTGGGGTACCATTTTCGCTTTTCCATTTTATTTTGCCAAACGATTATGTCTAGTATTAAAGGAGCATTTGATGGATGGTTTGGGTGTTATGATCTCAGACACCGGTACCTCTTTGAGGGTACAGATTTTTTGCGCTTTTTCCAAATTTATGTTTCCAATTCCATATAATTATGTTTGAACATTGCAGGAAGCATTTGATGGCGAGGTATCGGGTGGTTTAGTGATCAGACTGTGGTACCTCTTTGGAGGGTACGATTGTTTTTTCGCTTTTTTTTTCCAATTTGTTGCCAATTTCATACGATTATGTAGAACATTGCAAAGGAATCATTTGATGGCTTGGGTGGCACGGGTGGTTTAGTGCATCTCAGACTGTGTACCCCTTTGAGGGTGTGATGGTTTTCCTCCAAATTTATTTTGCCAATTTATATGATTATGTTTAGAACATCAAAGGAATCATTTGATGGCGCTTTGGGTGATTTAGGATGGTATTTTGCATCTGACCCTGTACCTCTTTGAGGGTACGATTTTGATCTTTCCAATTTTTCTCGCCAACTCCTTATGATTATGTCTAGTAACACTATAATAGAATCATTTGATGGCGCTTTGATTTTGTGGTTATGACCAGAATTGTACCTCTTTGAGGGTACAGACCATTTTTGACGCTTTTTTCCATTTATTTCAATCCTTATGATTATGTCTAGTTTGCGAAGCATTTGATGGCGCTTGGGTGGTTGGTGGTTTAGTGCATCATTTGGTACCTCTTTAGAGGGTACAGATAGTTTTTTGCAGCTTTTTCCAAATTTATGTTTCCAATTCCATATGATTATGTTTAGAACATTGCAAAGGAAGCATTTGATGGCGCTTTGGGTGGTATCGGGTGGTTTAGTGCATCTGACCGTACCTCTTTGAGGGTACGATTGTTTTTTGCGCTTTTTTCCAAATTTATTTGCCAATTTCATGATTATGTTTAACATTGCAAAGGAATCATTTGATGGCGCTTTGGGTGGTATTCTGGTGGTTTAGTGCATCAGACTGTATCTTTGAGGGTACATGGTTTTTTGCGCTTTTTCCAAATTTATTTTGCCAATTTCATGATTATGTTTAACATTGCAAAGGAATCATTTGATGGCGCTTTGGGTGATTGATGGGTATTTTGCATAGACTCGTGGTACCTCTTTGAGGGTACTGACCCTTTTGATCTTTTTTTTCCGCTTTTTGCCAACTCCTTATGATTATGTTTAGAACACTATAATGGAATCATTTGATGGCGCTTGATTTTGGGTGCATGATCTGCATCTCCTGTACCTCTTTGAGGGTACGACTTTTGATCTTTTTTTCCATTTATTTCGCCAACTCCTTATGATTATGTCTAGGCATCAAAGGAAGCATTTGATGGCGCTTGTGTGGTTTCGGTGGTTTAGTGATCTGACTCGTACCTCTTTGAGGGTACGCCCCTTTGATCTTTTTTTTTCCGCTTTTTTGCCAACTACTTATGATTATGTCTAACACTATAATGGAATCATTTGATGGCGCTTTGGGTGTGGTATTATGCATCCAGACTGTACCTCTTTGAGGGTACGACCCTTTGATCTTTTCCATTTACGGCCAACCCTTGATTATGTTTAACATTGCAAAGGAAGCATTTGATGGCGCTTGGTTTGGTGGGTATTTTAGATCAGACTGCACCTCTTTGAGGTACAGACCCTTTGATCTTTTTTCCATTTTATTTTGCCAACTTTATGATTATGTTTAACATTACAAATGGAAGCATTTGATGGCGCTTGGTATGGGTGGTTTAGTGCATCAGACGGTACCTCTTTGAGGGTACAGATTTTTTGCGCTTTTTCCATTTATTTTGCCAATTTATGATTATGTTTAACAGAAAAGGAATCATTTGATGGCGCTTGATGGATTTTATTTTGCATAGACTCTGGTACCTCTTTGAGGGTACTGCACCCTTTTGATATTTTTCCATTTTTTTTGCCAACTCCTTATGATTATGTTTAGAACACTATAATGGAATCATTTGATGGCGCTTGGGTGATTTTGGTATTATGCATCTCAAATTGTACCTCTTTGAGGGTACTGCACCATTTTGATCTTTTTTCCATTTATTTGCCAACCTTATGATTATGTCTAGCATTGCAAAGGAAGCATTTGATGGCGCTTGTGTGGTTTCGGTGGTTTAGTGCATCCAGACTGTACCTCTTTGAGGGTACGACCCTTTGATCTTTTTTTCCATTTATGCCAACTCCTTATGATTATGTCTAACACTATAAGGAATCATTTGATGGCAGTGATTTTGGGTGGTATTATATTCAGACTGTACTTTTGAGGGTACATTTTGATTTTTTTTTCCATTTATTGCCAATTCCACATGATATTATGTTTAAAGCATTACAATGATTTGATTTTATTTTGCATCTGGTACTCAGTATTTGAGGTACATTTTTGCGCTTTTTCCATTTTTTTGCCAAATCCTTATGATTATGTTTAGATTACAAATGAAGCATTTGATGGCGCTTGGTGGTATTCTGGTTTAGTGCATCAGACTGTACCTCTTTGAGGGTACTGCATTTTTGCGCTTTTTCACATTTTTTTGACAATTTTATGAATATGTTCGTAATATCAAATGAAGCATTTGATGCTGGTGGTATCTGGTGGTTTAGTGCATCAGACTGTGGTACCTCTTCTGAGGGTACACTTTTTAACCTAATTGTTTTCTAAAGTTAACCATGTCCGGAAAAGGATAACATCGAGGTGCAGCCAATCGAGAGAAATGTGTTCGATAATATTACAAAGACGCTTCACCGATGAAGCCACTAACATTTTGAAGAAGAAGCTTCATCTCCATCAATTCATTAGACTCCACGCATTCACTCTGCCATTACATCGATAATCCTTGTGGGACATAAAAAAGCAAGCTTTCCACTGGTGTGATCCTTTCACCCCTCGAAGTTGCATTGATGATAGGGATGCCAAACGAGGTGAGAAGGTTGTATGAAATCCCGTCGCCACCATCTGACTACAAGAGTCCTTTGAGAATTCGATGGTTCGCCCGCAAAGACGCTTGTGCAAATGTATACGCTTTCTCTCAAATCTATTTTTGTATACCACAATTGTCGCATTAATTGAGCCACGATATATAGAGATTTGTCGAAAATAACCGGGCGATGCCATTGGGACTTTCTGTCCCATTTGATGTTATTGCATCAAAGATTCCCGTACCAGAGGGTACCGATATGAGTGGCTTTGTCACTCTTCCGATGGTATGTTTTATATCTCCATTATGGAAATAAAATGTCTTGAAGTTTATGCTTAATATATTCATCAGATATGTATGCCGAAAGCACATAAGATCATAATCCCACATCTGAACTCAAGCCACGACAAGGGATGCTAAAATAGAGTTCCCAAAAAATGCTTTCACCGGTTTGGGAGGAGTGACATATAATAATATCACTTACCATATAAGAATGTATTTATTTATGTTGTGTTCAAAATTTTTATCCTCTACCAGCACGCCTTTCATTCGAGGACTTATTGGAAGACGAGAATTGGCTCCTTCACAAAGTCCTCCAACAATCTGCACTGGGAGCCCTATAGTTGTCCCATTAAGTCCAATTACTACAGAACCGACTCTCCTTATACTCTCCTCGATATTCTCCCTCGTCTGTTTCAAGTCGCCTCTCGCTACTACCCCACAGAATGCGGTGGAGAGGATGTTTGCATTTTGAAGGACCCGAGAGAGACAAGATCGCCTCTCCATGCAACAAGAATCAGAGGTTGATGGGCTCAATTCCGCATCGGGATGTTCTAGCCAAGCTCCTACCAACCCAAATGCGGAGGCCACCACGCAGGCCACCAGAGGGTACAGAGGAAGCTCAGGAGGCCACAGAGCTTCCACCGGAGTTTAATGCTTCAACAGGAAGCCCACGGACTGACCGTAGAGAGTTCTCGATACCACTACACTACATGCTCAAACCAGAATTGGCAAAGATCGAGTTTAAAGCTCCGATAAGAAAGAGGAAAATTATTACTTCCTTCACACACATTACGTGAAGTCTCGAGCAAGAATAACTGATGTGGTTTTCCACTAAGCCGCAGATAGGTGGTAAGTTACTTTCTTTTCGATGAGATAATAAAATAGTTTTTCAAGAATTTTCTTATAGTTGTTTTGTGTTACAAAGAGAGGTAGCAACCACAGCGATTGGTGGTGGTGGAGCAGAATGGAGGTATGAATCATCTGGATCGATCCTTCATTCATAGTTAATCCGCCATGACTAAAGTTTGTTATAGTTCGCAAAGATGACAGGTCGATGACCCACGTGACCGCTATCGTGTGAGGAGCATCAGGTACGATCATCTCAAGAGACCGAGGGTGTTTTATTCATAGGATGTAGCTTTTTCATCACTATCATGAATAATTTCGCCGGCAGTAATCGAGGCACTTCATGTTGTGAGTTCTCATCCGAGTTTTTTTGCCGATGCTCGATCTTATGACATCGTGGTTCGCTCGAGGACAAGTAAGTCAAGACTTATTCAGTCCTTCATACATAAAATAACCTATTCGCTTAGTTAAGATCACTTTAAAATACTTATTACTGTGGGAGCACAAGATTCCCGGGAATATCATCATATCGAGATCGATGACTAACGGATCAATATCTCTCGATGCAATACATTGATGCTTCGCCACTTTCTTGCCGAAGAACTCGTCGCCGGGTCAGAGGTCCCATATTTGTACATATATGCTTGATTGGGTATGTTCCCACAGAATGTTCTAGATACGATTTTGCTCGCTTATAAGGAAATGAATGTAATCGTTTCTTTCTCAGAGTTATGCCGTTCAAGATGAAGATGGAGAGCAAAATGTTCATCCAAAGATATCATCATGACAAGGTGTCGAGGTCGAAGTTAATCATATTGCCGCTATAGAATCAAGACCGGACACTGCATATAAGAATTTTTATGACTCATTGCCCAAACCCACTCATAAGAGCATTCTTCCCAAATTGTAAGAAGCTTTCAAATTGGTTCTCTGATAACTATTTTTTTTTCCTCGTCCAACTTATTTATTTTTTTTGTAGCTATTTAGATCAAATTACTTGTGGAAGATGTCATGTGTTTCAAGCATCCGGTAAATGGCCAATCACATAGTGAGTGGGATACGCCAAGAAAATAGTGTCGAGGAATGTTTGTTCAAATACATGGAGGCAAAGAATCAAAACCTCCTTGGTACCACCGTGATTGGCCAAAGAAGATGAATTTATTTAGGGCTGAGTTCGCCTACGCCACATTTTGTTTAGGACTTAAAAATCCAAAGTGAGAACAATATTATTTTGTTTCATATAGGATTTTGAGGTATTGATAAAGAATGCACAAAGGGTGATTTCCCATAAAAATTTTCTGATTGTATATTTTCCAATATTGTGCATGGTAGTGTTGTATTCGAATATTCATTTTGAGGAATGCCAGGTTTTTCCTCTATAAATGGCTCTTTCTTTGATTATGATTAATGACAAGTAAATATATTCAGTTGATATGCAATGTGGTATATCTCGTGATGATTTAATTAAGTAGTATTTTTTTTGCGTGTACATATATTTTTATATTTCGACAAGAGTAAATGTTGATTAGTATTCTATTTATTGGTGGATTGTGCTTATGCTTAACATTTATTTTTTTCTCACTTTGAACATATTTATGAGCTAATTAATGTGGAAAAGACTCATCCTTAACCACCCAAATTGCAATGAAATGATTCCTATCCTAAACATAATCATAAGGATTTGGCAAATTAAAAAAAAAATCAAAACCATTTTTATCCAAAGAGGTACATGGTACATGGAAAAGACCCATCCTTAACTACCCAATGCCATCAAATGATTCCTCCTGGGATGGCTCTAAACATAATCATAAGGATTTGGCAAATTAAAATGGAAAAATCAGAAAATCGCACTCCAAAGAGGTACAGGGTACGATGGAAAACCCATCCAACTAAAATGCCATGATTCCTTGTATAAACATAATCATAAGGATTGGAAAAAAATGGAAAAATCAGAAAACCATTCTACTTAAAGACACGGGTACGATAACCCATCTTAACCACCCAAATGTGCCATCAAATGATTCCTTGATGGCCTAAACATAATCATAGGATTTGGCAAATTAAAATGGAAAAAATCAGAAAACCATCTCACTCCAAAGAGGTACAGGGTACGATGGAAAAGACCCATCCTAAACCCAAGCCGCCATCAAATGATTCCTTTGATGCCTAAACATAATCATAAGGATTTGGCAATGGAAAAAATCAAAAACCATCTCAGACCTCCAAAGAGGTACATGTGGTGCATAAAAAGACCCAAACCACCCAAATCAATACAAATGTTATGGCCTAAACATAATCATAATTGGCAAATTAAAAAAAAAAATCAAAAAACAATGCATTCTCCAAAGAGGTACACATTACATGCACTAAACCACCCAAATCCACCAAATCATCAAATGCTTCCTTTGCATATGTTCTAAACATAATCATAAGGATTGGCAAAATAAATGGAAAAAATCAGAAAAAATCAGCATCTCCAAAGAGGTACAATGATGCACTAAACCACCTGTAAATCCACCCCAAAGAGGTACACAGGTACGATGCACTAAACCACCCGTAAATCCACCAAACTCGCCATCAAATGCTTCCTTGCAATGTTCTAAACATAATCATAAGGAATTGGCAAAATAAATTTGGAAAAATCAAAAATAACTGCACTCCAAAGAGGTACACAGGTACGATGCACTAAACCACCCAAATCCACCAAACCGCCATCAAATGCTTCCTTTGCAATGTTCTAAACATAATCATAAGGAATTGGCAAAATAAATTTGGAAAAATCAAAAAATAATCACTCCAAAGAGGTACAGTGGTACGATGCACTAAACCACCCGACCACCCAAATCATCAAATGCTTCCTTTGCAATGTTCTAAACATAATCATGGAATTGGCAACATAAATTTGGAAAATCAAAAAATAATCATTCTCCAAAGAGGTACATGGTACGATGCAAAATACAAGTAATCCACCCAAACAAGCATGTAATGAACATTATTTCTAGTATCGTGCACAAAAATCAGAAAAGGCAATAAACTATCTATTATTTATTGCACATATTTATTGGTACTGTCTAATGATTACAATTTCCTCAACAGGGAATTAACTCAATCACTATTGCTTAAAGAGGTACAGAAAGACCAGTGTCAAAATCTCCTAGCTAAATACAATGAAAACTGGATAATGTCATGTATCAAAATGTTTTCCTGAAATAATATCCATCATGAGCTTAGTGTACCCTTCACCGATTCATTGGAGCTCGAGTTAAATTCTCGCATGTAGAACATCAGATCGTTGGTACTTTCTTACAAAGATCGATGTGTGATATTATATGCTTACCTCAAAACACGGGCAGAGCAGAAAGGTGTTGCAACTTCGAGGAAACACGCTTCAGAACGCTATCGACTAGTTTGGTTTCTACAACAAAAAAAAAAAGTATGATTAACAATATTTAAAATACTAAAACTAATACAAATGGAAAATTACTCGGCTTTCTTGGATCTCTCCCAATATCCTTAAGCCTTGAATTGGAAACACCCTTTGACGCTGTTTACCGGATCATTTAAGATGCCTTTTCCCTTATCCGTGTGGTTAACTTCTTATTCTTAATTGCTTAGATGGAGGAGAATTCCCACTTATTATAGAGTCGACATCATCATATAGTTTTGATCCAAGCATATAGTCCTCGCCTCTTTATTTCCCGTTCCGACGCTTATTTGATATGCATATCGACTTATGTGGTTCCAAAAATAATGCCGACGCATTTCCATCCGTGCACACATTCTTTCTCAGATGCACTATCAATATAAATATCCCTCACTCTAGTAGACCACCGTGATGAGAAGATACTTGTCCGGAATGCACAACATCCTCCCTCGACTAAGAACTCTAATACTGGGCACAAAGAATCCCATCATTTCAAATTTTTGCATGTACAAGTTACTTCTAGGTAGTCCTATCGAAATGCACACTCCATGTTTTGGATGCATTTTATTCTCTAAGTTTCTACCAAATACTCCATGGTCATCCGCTTAGATCGATAGCCTCCAACACCATGCAAAATTCCTCTTCAAACATAACGTAAACCTTTCTTGTATAGAACAGCTTGTTTTAGAATTGAGGTCTTACAATGAACAATCGATGATCACACTTGAAGTCTTCGTCATTTTCATTCCGATGCCATGTCTCCATAAGCTTTTCCAACCCCAAGAAACAATCTGTGAGCGAACTGGTTGGTTTAGATATTCCGGCATACATTGTTCGTGGACTCACTACGCTATGCTGACAAGATGCCCAATGAGTCCTTTTGAATGCGGGACCACTTGGATCTAATCTTATAAAGCTCGACAACCAACCATGATCATGCAAATTGCCTTCTAGCATCCAAGCCTCAAACTCTTCCTCCGAGTCACACTTACTCATGCATTTATAAAAAAGCTACTATCTTATTACTATTGAAGCAATGAACTTGAAGGAGCTTTCTTTGAAATATGCCATCGCACAACCTATGATGAGTCGCGGCAAAATAGCTTCGATAGCTTCGCCATAGCCGATCTTGATCGAATATTGTCATAGATGTCTCACATTCATCAACCTAAGAAATGTTTGGAATAGCCATGTGAATGACTCAATTGTTCTTCCGATAAAAGGCTACTCCAAATAATACATTTTGCGGATGATTTACTCCAACAAGAGGGGCACAAAACAAGATTATATTTATTGAGTCGATAGCTTGTATCAAATATTATCACATCCCCAAAACAATCATATTCTATCCTAGACATGCCATTGCTAAAAAAGAAACTTACTAAGCAATCGACTCATCAACTTGTACATCCCATGCAAACATCCCATCCCGCTTGCCTTTCCTTAAACAATCATTAATGCTTACTATCACCATTCGCAATCCTCGATCTTTTCTCTTCTCAATAAAATTGAAGCATCTCTTTTGTGAACCCGATACCGCCCAACTTCCTCGCTAGATAGTAATGCATCGCTGTTCTAATACCCTGTCATTGTCTTCAACACGGACGCTTCTCATATTAACGCATCTATGTGATCTCGAGAAGATGTGTCACAGTTCGCCAAAGAATGATTATGACATCAGATGTTTTTAATCGCCCACCTCCAAATCAGAGAATCTAATCATGGTCGACAACCGCTTCTTGTATCAACTTTCTCGAATTTTGTTAAGCTTTTAGACAAGTGATTCTTCCACCAGCAATACATAGAAATCTTTTGATTTCACTTTGAGTTTGGCCAATAACTAGTATGGTCCTTCAACACAATTTGATGAGCATCACAAGAAACATATGCCTCCGCTTTCTCAGGGCATAAGGAGTTTCTCCAAATATGGTCATCGACTCCATTTACGCGATCAGATAAAATATGTTAGAAAATATGGATGGAAAATACCACCCGTAAATCACCCAAATCCCATCAAATGCTTCCAAATGCCCAGACATAATCATAAGCGAAAAAACTGAAAAAGATCAAAATCTCGTACCTCCAAAGAGGTACAATGTACATGCACTAAACCACCCAAATCACAAACCGCCATCAAATGCTTCCTTGAATGCCTAGACATAATCATAAGGAGTTTCAAAAAAAATGGAAAAGATTGGAAAAAAGATCAAAGGGGTCTGTACCCTCAAAGAGGGTACAGTCTGATGCACTAAACCTAAACCACCAAAACACCATGCTTCCTTTGTACCACTAGACATAATCATAAGGAGTTTAACAAAAAAGCGGAAAAAAAGATCAAAGGGTGTACCCTCAAAGATGTACGGTGCACTAAACCACAAAATCCCTGGCCTGTCAAATGCTTCTGATACCAGACATAATCATGGACAGAATAAATGGAAAAAAAAAGATCAAAAGGGTCTGCTCAAGAGGTGATACACTAAAAAAACCACACAAGCGCCATCAAATGCTTCCTTTGCAATGACTAGACATAATCATAAGGAGTTTGGGAAAAAAGCTGGAAAAAAAAGATCAAAGGGGTCGTACCCTCCAAAGGAACCTGAGCATGATACACTAAACCATGAAACCACACAAGCGCCATCAAATGCTTCCTTTGCAATGCCAGACATAATCATAAGGAGTTGGCAGAAATAAATGGAAAAAAAGATCAAAGGGTGCATACCCTCAAAGGAGACCTGAGGGATGCAGACATAAACCACCCAAATCAGCGCCATCAAATGATTCCATTATAGTGTTAGACATAATCATAAGTGTTGGCGGAAATAAATGGAAAAAAAGATCAAAAGGGTGCCCTCAGGAGTACAGATGCACTAAACCACCGAAACCACAAAGCGCCATCAAATGCTTCCTTTGCAATGCCCTAGACATAATCATAAGGAGTTGGCGAAATAAATGGAAAAAAAAAGATCAAAAGGGGTACCCTCAAAGAGATGCAGATCATAATACCACCAAAATCACTGCCATCAAATGATTCCATTATAGTGTTCTAGACATAATCATAAGTAGGTTGAAAAAATGGAAAAAAAAGATCAAAGGGGTGCGTACCCTCAAAAGAGGTACAGTCTAAACCACCGAAACCACGCCATCAAATGCTTCCTTTGATGCCCAGACATAATCATAAGGAGTTGGCGAAATAAATGGAAAAAAAAGATCAAAGGGGTACCCTCAAAAGGTACCAGGAGACAGTCTCATAATACCACCAAAATCAAGCGCCATCAAATTTCCATTATAGTGTTCTAGACATAATCATAAGAGTTGGCGAAATAAATGGAAAAAAAAGATCAAAAGGGGTCTGCAACCCTCAAAGAGACCTGGTACATGCACTAAACCACCACCAGCCATCAAATGCTTCCTTTGCATGCAGACATAATCATAAGGGTTGGCGAAATAAATGGAAAAAAAAGATCAAAGTGATCCGAGTCGTACAGTGCACACCACCAAATCATCAAATGATTCCATTTTCATAAT
Organism: Cymbidium sinense; assembly: GCA_021442155.1. Classification (NCBI taxonomy): domain Eukaryota; kingdom Viridiplantae; phylum Streptophyta; class Magnoliopsida; order Asparagales; family Orchidaceae; genus Cymbidium; species Cymbidium sinense. The sequence goes on along the minus strand of CM038232.1, from coordinate 22,222,499 downwards.
CATAATAAGGAAAAAAAAGATCAAAAGGGTGCGTACCCTCAAAGAGGTACAGAGTCTGGATGCTAAACCACAAAACCACCAAGCGCCATCAAATGCTTCCTTTATGATGCAGACATAATCATAAGGAGTTGGCGAAATAAATGGAAAAAAAGATCAAAAGGGGTGCACTCAAAGAGGAGACAGCAGAGATATACCACCAAAATCACGCCATCAAATGCTTCCATTATAGTGTTAGACATAATCATAAAGGAGTTGGCGAAAAAAAAAAAAAAAAAGATCAAAGGGGTGCATACCCTCAAAGAACGAGTCTGGATGCACTAAACCACCGAAACCACACAAGCGCCATCAAATGCTTCCTTTGATGCCTAGACATAATCATAAGGAGTTGGCGATAAATGGAAAAAAAAGATCAAAGGGTGCAGACCCTCAAAGAGGTACAGGGATGCATAATACCACCAAAATCACAAAGCGCCATCAAATGATTCCATTATAGTGTTCTAGACATAATCATAAGTAGTTGGCGGAAAAAAGCGGAAAAAAAAGATCAAAGGTGTACCCTCAAAGAGGTACCAGTGCAGTCTCACCCACCAAGCACATCAAATGCTTCCTTTGCAATGCCCCAGACATAATCATAAGGAGTTGGCCAAATAAATGGAAAAAAAGATCAAAGGGGTGCAGTACCCTCAAAGAGGTACAGAGCAGATGCATAATACCGAAAATCACAAGCGCCATCAAATGATTCCATTATAGTGTTAGACATAATCATAAGGGTTGGCGGAAAAAAAGATCAAAAGGGGTCTGTACCCTCAAAGAGGTACCAGTCTGGTCTGCTAAACCACACAAGCGCCATCAAATGCTTCCTTTAGTGCCACAAACATAATCATAAGGAGTTGGCGAAATAAATGGAAAAAAAAAGATCAAAAGGTGCACCCTCAAAGACAGAACAGTGCATACCACCCAAAATCACAAGCGCCATCAAATGATTCCATTATAGTACAAACATAATCATAAGGAGTTGGCGAGAAAAAATGGAAAAAAAATATCAAAGGGGTCTACCTCCAAAGAGGTGGAACACAGTGCTGCAAAATAACACTCAAAATTAAATATTCGACAAAAAAACATCCAAATTGCTCTAATTGAAGTAATGAACATATTCTCTTAGATAGAAGAATAATATCACTAATAAACCGTAGAAAAAATGCAGAAGCATTCATGAATTTGTATTTAATACATCCTGCTAAAATGGTTGTTATTTCCTCAACGTTCTCCATCTTCATGGTTCTTTGTAAAGAGATCAAACTCCCTTCCTCTCGTTTAAACTTGAAAACTAACCCGAACCCTAAATCGCTATTTCTTTAAAATTCCTCCCGCATTCGAGAGGCGAGGCCAGGGAAAAGGAAATGTCAATACAGGCCGCGTCGCCGTCCGTTATCATCGCGTTTTGGGGCGAGCCGAAAGCCGTCCGTTATCTCATGCTAATCGCTAAATCGGGCAAAATCCGGGACACGCGTGGTTGTTGATTGGAGTCCGCGCGTAAAGCTTCGTGGGACTCGGACATATTTTCTCCTGCGGGCCTCTACGATAAAGTGGATGATCCCAGTGGTGCAACCCAATCCTTCCCTCGCCGCCACCAATCGCAACTCGCCCTGACAATGGCGTTGGTGCAATCCACCGCTTTTGACCTTACCGCTTTCTCCATATCGCACAATATCAAGGCATTGTTCACATCTCTTATCGAAGGTGAGATCTCCACGGTATTAGTTAACTTCTCCCTCTAAAAAGTATGGCTTGTTTAAAATCAAAATGTAGTATTAGAACTTTGAGGTATATATATAATTTTGATATTTTATACATGATTTATTTCTTCATGTGTGTTCAGGTTCCATGCAAGAAACAAGGAGGAATCCGGTTCACCATTCGCAACCCATTCAATCGATCTAGTCCTGAATGAATGTCGGGCCGGTGACATCCGCCAGTTCAGTGAAAGCTCACGACTTCCATGGATGACATTGATGCATAACTGGGGGACATTGGCAATGCTATGCTCATCGGCCGTTCTCTCACCTTCAGAGTCACTGCCAGCGGCCGCCGCTCTCCACCTCTGGCACGTCGTCCCTTCAAATTGGCGGTTTGGACAAACCTTCGAGGGCAAGAACTTTAGGTTCTGAAAAAAAAAGTTTTTGAAAAATTCAGTGAATTCATATATAATATCATGTATATTATTAATATGCTGAAACACAATATAGCAATACGTAGTGTGATTTTAGTTCTTGAGGCACTCAGTTACTAGAGAATGTGCTCTTCAAGTGAGATATGTTGAATGTACTGTTAAGGTAATTATGTATAGACATGGAACTATATCTGCTCGTGAGCATAGAGAGATGATGATTTTAATGAAAGTTATGTGAGTATTTTGGAAAATTAAGATTCAAATGGAATTGCTTTATGGATGTTTATTACTTTTTCTGGGTCAAGATAATCAGTTTCTAAACTAGGTTTAAGAACTTGTTGATGGAGATTGGATTTTAACCAGATGAAGCAAATTAAGAACTAAACTTGATAGTCTTAGAAGTAGCCTAATTTTACTGATAAGTCGCCTAAGTGTTTGTCTTAATTCAACCATCAGTACTGAAATGTTAAACTTTGCCAAGGGGCTTACATAGTCACTAGCCCAGCCACTTAGAATACTCTTTAAAATACTTGTCAACCCGCCTAAGATGCATGCCAATTGATTAAGTTCCAGCTACAAGAATTTGTTTAGTGTGCTTGGCTAGAATGTCAAATTCCTCGTAGTTCCTCTACATAGACGTTAATGTTTAGCTCATATGCTATATGACTAGCTATATTCAGTCCAATTATATGATTTTTTTTATTATATCATATTAAATTTCTAACACAATACTATCAAACTTGGTCTTAGTTTTCAGATAAGAATTATTGGTTGCTAATGTAAATTTTTTAAAAAATTTATCATTTTTCTCTAAATTGTATCTTTCTAAATTGGTTCACTTAGTCCTATCTGTTTAAAAGGTTCAAAATATTTTTTTTGTATAACTCTTTGAGACTTGTGGAGACCTAGCATCTTTCTATTATTAATGATTTTGATTAGATCAATTTTCTATTTCTTACTACAAGTTCATTTCTCATTTGCTTAGATCATTCACATTTACTATTTACATTAGTCGTTTCTCCAAGGTGAATCACATTTCATTATAAAAGTTTTGGCCAAATGTGAGGAATTTAAAGATATTATTGGCATTTAATGTTTGAAATTCTTTTGACAATGTGAATCTCATCAATAGTCCTTTTGAATAAACTTAAAAGTGTCAAAGACTAGACACAAGAATATAGTTTGGAATGGTCTTTTTTTTTTTTTTTGAAAACATGGTAAAAAAAAACTTAGAGAAGATCAAAGTAAGATTTGACAATTAATTGAGAGCCCCTTGAATCAAGGTCTTATTTCTTAAGTCAAATTGATTTAATATAACCTCATATTATTGTTTTTAAGGAATTTAAATAGATTTTACACAATGAAAAAAGTGAATTGACACAACAGGGAGATAACTTTCAATTTTTTTAATAAGACGTAATCATAACCTTGTAGGCCAACTAAAAAAAAAATCTTATAGATCAACTAAATATCTATGGTGTTTATTTTTGGATGTGAGGGGACATCACGCAGATCGTAGGGGGCACTTGTTGAAGTGAAGTGACATTGATGTATACTATCTCGAAGATAGAGGCATCACCCTTTGGACCTAATCACCTAAGGTATAAGGATGTATGATGGGTCTTGAATATACAATTTTGTCCTTCTTTTATGGATGAATAAAAACAAGGTTTATATTAAACCAAGTTCTAAATTCCCTAGAGGCAAGCTTCCATAGTTAATTACATCTTAGGGAATTCCCTAAGAATACTCTTTAAATGTAAATAATCATCATCTCCAAAGATTTTAAGGTTAGACTATCAAAGGATTGGTTGTATTTGGGGAAATCAATTGGAAAAGTTCAAGGAGAAGACTTATTTTTGGAATCAAAAGGGAGAAAGTAGGGAATTCTCATGATACTAGGAAACCTAGTGAGCATCCCAATCTATCATATGATTGAGTTTTATATATCTAAAAATGAAAATATTTATTTGTTAGGGTTGAATTTTATTAGATTGCTAAGGCTTATAATCCACAAACACAAGGTTGTGGAAATGCCTAAGAGGTGAGGATTTATGCTTGTAGCTCGAAGGAAACAACTACCTCAGATCCTAAATTTAGGGAGGTTTAGTACGGGCTAAAAAATCTAGCGACTGGACATAATGGTTTACCTCCATAGAGAGTAAACTGTCCAACTTTGGACTTACAACTGAGTGGTGCGTCAATTAACACCTCTCTGATTTTAAAACCATGGTTGGTCATGAAATTGCAAGATAGTTGGGCTATTATTTATTTAAAAAAAGAGACTAAAGTTCTTAAACTCACTCCTTAAGAGACTAAAATATGAGTGGTATGAATAATGACTTAATCTAATGCAAAATTTTTTTCAAATTTTATTTCAATTTTGACATTTCATTTTGACAAAGGCTTTAGGATTTTGATGCATATATGCATGATGAAAGTAGATTATTATGGCTAAATCGGGAAGAATGAGTATTTTTCACCACAAGGATGCCCTCTGGTCAAGCATTCCCCTATCATGCAAGGATGGAAATCCCAAAGCGAAATAATATGATGCATGATGTGAAACATTCAACCATTTAGTTAAGGGTTGCTAAATCTTTTAATTATCTTATTTAATGTCTAGACTTTATGTTATGTGTTATAGAAAATTTTAGTTATGAGTGGTTACTTGGATAGAAAATTTATTTTATTCTAAGAGCCTAATCGCATCCAAGACATATTAAAGCATTAATCATAAGAAACTATAAAATATTATCATTTCTAATGCATTTTTTTTTATCAATCAATTTTATAAACTAAAAGAAAAGGCGGTCGGAGTCATACAAACCGAAAGATGATGGTAGGCTCTACTCTTATACAGTATTTGAATGAATAATTATACTTGAATGAATGCTTCATTCATTCTTCACCCCTTGATTTGGTTTGTGCTCCAAGGCATCACAAGGCCTCCCAAGACTAAGCCCTTTAGCCCAGCTCATCTTAATCTCCCATAGCATTAATTAATTCATAATGAAAAATTATTAAAATAAAAGTAAATCTATAATAATTAAAGCTAAATACATTCCCAAGGATATATATATTTTGAACTTAGCTAATACCTTGGGTTTAAAGAGAGCATTATATTTATTTTAAGCAAAATATATAGAGAAATTACATCACATAAGCATAACAAACCTCATACAACATATCTAACTTAGGAATATAAATGTGACAATTCTAATGTGTGTAAGACTTATGTGGTATATTTCAACTAAGCATTAGTGTTATCTTTTCTAAGTGTAGAAAGATTCAATTTAATATAAAAATAGTGGATTTCAATCAAGCATCTCGCTTTGGGTGCCTCAAATTAGAGCTTGTCTTCACCAAGGCCTCTCTCTACTAGGCGAAGCTTCCTCAATTTGGTGCTTGTCTTGAGCTCCGGTGAGGTATGCCATTAAAATCGATCCTTATATGAAAATGAGTCGGAGCTTTCTGAAGAAAACTTTCATCCTACACGATCCTAGCCATTGGATCCCTTTGGATCCTTCGTGCGAAGGTGTGGGATCCGTTTGGAGTCGATCGGAGTTCAGGTGAGCTTGGATCATGCGAGCAATGGCGGACAGACTCCGTTCTCCCTCATTCGCATGATGATAGATCACACATCGTCCATTCCATGTGATAGGAATAGACGGTCATGATTAAATATGTTAGAATTATCCTATTTTATCCATTAGTGCTGCGAGATTAATTATGATCATCCGATCTTAGAAGGCACAAGCGCCAAGGGAATAGGACTATGTTTAAGTAACCAATTCATGGTGCCACATGAAAAGTGTGTCGTGTCAGCGCACCACGTGGTGCCGATGGATTATGGGTTAATTAGGCCTAATTAATGTGTTTTAATGGCTAAAATTTGTAAAAATCATAATTAATTATAGAAAAATCATAAAAATACAAATAAATACTAATTTTAAAGGTATTTTAGAGGAAACGTTATTGAAAATATTCTTAATTAAGTTTGAATAATAATTAAACCTTAATTAAGGTTTAATTAAAATTTTAATTAGTTTAATTACTCTTTAATTACTTAAGTAATTAACCCTAAACTTTGTGGGTTAATTCAATGGGATGACCTTTACATCCCATAATTTGCTTGGGATTTGTTACTTAATTAATTAGGAAAATTGACCAATTAAGCTTTAATTATCCTCCTAAGTTAATTAATCATTAATTAATCACATAAATAGTAAAATGTCATTTAATTAAGTGGTTAATCACTACCCAATAGTGAATGGACTAATGGAATGGGATTGAGGCCTCCTCCCTAATCTATTTTCCTAAGTTCATTTCATTAATCAAACTAATCAAGGCTTAATTACCTAATTAAATTACTTAATTAATTAAATTGAAATCATAATCATATGAGAACTTAGTTGATGAGATCTTGGGTGTTTAACAACCTACAAAAATCCTAAGAAAATTATAATTAGCTCACATGTGTAAGGGAGTTATAAAAGTACTTAATTGAGTTTCTTAACTTAATTAACCATTAATTATGAGCCAATTGCATTAAACTCCTTTTATTTCTTAGGCTCATTGCTAATTTAATTTTTAATGTATGTGCATATCATGTTGGCTCATAATTATTTGAGTAATTATGTTAAGGTAATATAAGGAAGGGTTAATTAAAGGATTTAATGCATATTACAACTTAATTAACTCATATCCTTCATTAAACCAAATCAACCAATAAACATGTGAATGGGTTAGGATCAACAAACCTTTTCCCACATCCTTAAATCAAATCAAAATATGAAATTAAAAATGAAATTAAGGAAGTTTTGGTTTACCTTAAATGATTTTTTTTGATATGATTGTCTTTAGGAATTAATTTGATTGAATGAAACCATGTATTTATGTTTATTTATTCCTTTCCAATCATGTTAAATATTGTATATCATTTGTAATCATGCATCCAGGTTTTCAAAGAAAATTGAATCAAATGGTTTTCCTTTATGTAATCTTGCATGTGTTGGGTTAATTTACAATATGTGTGGCAATTATTACTATTTTCATAAAGTTTTGAATCAATTACATTGATTAGTGTGATAGTAGTTATAAACATGTATACATAATGTGGCTTTCTTTTCTTTAATTCATATGTAGTTTTACATGTATTTGAATGTTAATAAGTATATAGTCCAGATATCCCAAGAACACAAGGATTTAGTTAGCCCCAAGGAGGCCATTTGATTATCTCACTTTCCTGGTTAGTATTGACACATACTTATTTGATTTCATTTACATGTGTTCCTACATTAGAATTTGGATAGAACTTTAATCCACATGCATAAATGTTTCAATCAAATAAAAATATAATTTTTGCATGGTTTTCCTTCCTTTATTTATGTATACATCCATATGTATTTGAGAAAAGCAAGTGTTTAGTCACGGACATCTAATGCTTTAAGTAGCCCCTAAGGAGGTTTACCTCACGGTTAACAATGGTATGTACTAGCTTATATCTCTTATACATGTGTGTGTGTATTTAATTATGGAATTAGAACACCTTTTCTTTTATCAAGGATACATGCATTCATAATTGACAAAATGATTGAATTAGTTGGTGATTAGGTCCATTAAGATACATATATCATTCATCAATAGTACCTCAATAAGTATCTGTGATGTCCCCCCACATCCAAAAATAAAGAACACAAAATGACATACAATATTTAACATGATTGAAAAAGAAATAAATAAACATAAACACATGATTTCATTTAATCATTTTAATTTCTATGGACATTCATATCAAATAAAATTATTTAAAATAAACCAAAATTTCTTTAATGTCATTTTTAATTTCATGTTTTGATTTGATTTAAGTATGTGAGAAAAGGTTTGATGATCCTTCCCATGTTTGTTAATTTATTTAATTTAATTAAAAAATGAGTTGATTTTATGGGTTAATTAGGTTGTAATATGTATTAAATCTATTAATTAACCCTTTCCTATATTGCCTTAGTATAATTACCCAAAAAATTATGAACCAACATGGTGTGCACATGCATTAAAAATAAAATTAACAATGATCCTAAGAAAGGAAAGGGGCATACAATTGGCTCACAATTAATGGTTAATTAAAACTTAATTAAGTATTCTTATGGCTTACACGTGGGTTGATCATAATTTCCATCAAACCTCTTTAGGTTATTGAACACCTAAAGATCTACCCAAGACTTATTTAATTAAGTTTTGATATGATTATGATTTCAATTTAATTAATTAAGTAATTTAATTAGTTAATTAAGTCTTAATTAGTTTGATTAATGAAATTAACTTAGGAAAATAGATTAGGGAGAGTTCCATTAATTGGATGGCATTTTATTGTTCATGTGATTGATTAATTAACTTAGAAGGATAATTAAAGTCCATTTCCCCTTAATTAAGCAACAAATCCCAAAAAATTATGGGAAGTAAAGGTCATCCCATTGAATTAACCCACAAATTTTGGGATTAATTACTTAAGTGATTAAATAGTAATTAAGCTAATTAATTTTTTAGTTAAACCTTAATTAAGCTCTAACTACTATTCAAAATTAATTAAAAATATTTTTTAATAAATTCTCCTCTGAAATACCTTTAAAATGAGTATTTATTTATGTTTTTATTACTTTTCTATAATTAGTTATAATTTTTAGAAGTTTCAGGCATTAAAATACATTAATCAAGCCTAGTTAAATCTTAATCCCATCGGTGCCATGTGGCGCGCTGACATGATGCGCTTTGCACGTGGCACCACAGGATTGGTTATTAAAAATAATTCGAGTTAGCCCTTGCGTGGCGGCGGCGGAACGTGCTTTCTCGTGCACCATCTAAGATCGGACAACCACGATTAAACCCGCGATGCTAAAGAATAAAACATGATAATTCTAATGGATTTAATCACGACCATCCATTCCAATCATGCGGAATGGACGGTGCGTGATCCTCGTCTATCGATCAATGAAAGATGAACATCGCGCATTCCGATTAAGCACCGTGTATCTCAAATTGATCCCACACCTTCGCAAGGAGGATCCGAAGGGATCCAATGGCCAAGATCGCACGAGATGCAAATTTTCTTCAAAAAGCTCTAACTCATTTTTGCCTAAGGATTGGTTTCAAAGGCATACCTCACGAGCTTAAGATCGTACCGATTGGAAGCTTTGTAGGGAGATGAAGTTATCTTGATCGAGCTCCAATTTTAGTTTTCTAACACGGCGTATATGGTCGGTGTTGATTGAAGTCGGTCATCTAGTGGCTTGGGGATGTTCTTTTCATTGTGGCATGATGGGTCTTGAATTTACGAGATTTTTTCCTTTACATGGATGAATAAAGCGGGGTTTATATTAAACTAGGTTCCCTATGGAGACAAGCCTATAGTTAATTACATCCAAAGGAAGGTGAAAGGAATACTCTAAAGTAGATAATTAGGGTCTACAAAGATTTTAATGTTAGACTATCAAAGGATTGACTATTGGAAAATCAATCGAGGATAGATCAAATGGACAGACTTATTTTGGAAGCCAAAGGAGATGAGTAGGGAATGCTCATGATACTAGGAAACCTAGTGAGCATTCCAATATATCCTATGGTTGGATTTAATATATTTGAAGTTGAAGAGAATTATTTTATTTCAGTTGAAATTTCATTAGATTATCAAGGCTTATAATCCAACAATACAAGGTTGTGGGAATGCCTAAGAGGTGAGGATTTATGCTTGTAGCCCGAAGGAAACAACTACCTTGGATCTTAAATCTAGGTAGATTTGGTACAAGCTAAAGCACGACCTAAATCTAAGCGAAGATGGGCATAAGATTTACCTCCACAAGAGAATAAACCACCTAACTGTTGTACTTACAACCATCTGGAGTGGCAGCCAGCAAACTCCTCCTATGATTTTAAAATCATATGGCCCTGTCAAATGAAATTGCAAGATGATTGGGCTATTATTAATTTAGAAATAGACTAAAGTCCTTAACCCACTCCTAAAGACACTAGAGCATGAGTGGTATGAATAATGACTTAATCTAATAAAAAAATCTTTTTAAATTTTATTCCAATTTTGACATTTCATTTTGGACAAAAGGATTTAGGATTTTGATGCCTATATGCATGATGAAATAAGATTCTTGGCTAAATCAACAAGAAATGGGTGTTTTTCAATGGATGCCAAGCATTCCCCATCATGTAATGGAAATCCCTATTTTGAAGAATGAAATAATATAATATGCATGTTGTGAAACCATTCGGTTGCTAAATCATTAATTATCTTATTTAATGTATAGGCTTTTGGTGAGATTATGAATTATTCCTTTAATTATGAGTTATAGTTGGGTAGAAAATTTATTTTTATCCTAAGAGCCTAATCACATCCAGGCCACACATTAAAGCATCAATCATGAAAATCATGTTATTTTTAATGCATAATTTAAATATAACATCAAACAATTTTATAGCTAGAAGAATAAAAGTCGATTGAATTGTATCACCCACAAAAAAAGAAAAAAAGACTCTTATACAACAGAATATGAAAGAATAATTATAATTTTATTAATGAATAAGTGCTATGGGGAGATGTCTTCATTTTCCTTCTTTTCCCTTTGATTTGGTGGACTTGAAGGCATCACATGCCTTCTAGCCATTGCTCATCCTAATCTTAATGCAAAATTACATTAAAAATAAGAAAAGTAAATCTAATCTGCATACAAGCGGTTAGCTAGGCATACATACACTCCAAAGTTATACTTATAATTTGAACTTAGCACTCTACACATGGGTAACTTTCTTAGCTTGGATTATGCTTAGGGTTTAAGCAACCCAAAGAGATTTATATTTATTTTAAGCATCCCCTTAAGCACAATCTGCATAAAACATGATTAGGTTAAGAATGACTAACATCCAGGCATGCACCTTAACATCAGTCTATAATAATACAAATCAAATCATCATACCTAATCTAACATAAAGCGTGGTGACTTAATTCTAATGTGAGTGTTAAGGCTTGTATGTCTCAACTAAGCATTAATGTTGTATTTTTAAGTGTATAAAGATTCAATTTAACACAAAAGGTTGGCTTAAGCTTGAAGTTATTTAATGATTTAAGAATTTTAATTTATGTTTTCCTTTGTTTCATTTGATTACACTTAACAACTAAGTGTTGTAAAGAGAAGAAAGAGGATTGCCATTTTTTATCCCCACCTTAAGCCACTTTCTAAAGTACATTAATTTGATTTAGTTCTCTTTAGTGAATGGCTTATCACACATTTTAAATTAATCCCACTTTAAATAATCCTATTGAATGTGAGAGGCATCTATCACATTACATTTTCATCACATATAACATGCATGTGATTTTAATCCTAATTATACATGCAACATGTTTTGGAACACTTATATGATGGAGGTTGTTGACCTCATTTTTTAGAATCAATCCCTCCATCTTTTAAGACTCTAGACTTTAAGAGATCCTTAGTCCTAAGACACATCTAGTGATTAGGTGGACACTCAACCCCTAGAGACTTAGAAGAGTTAGCCTTAGGAGTAGGTCATTTTAGGAAAATTTTCTACCACATGAACCACTTTCCTTACATTCTTCTTTCAAGTCAAATTCCAAATCAACATCAACATCAATTACCTAAATCAAATTCACATGATTGATTGAAACATATGATTGAGATCCATGATTGAAATTGAAATTCCAAATATTTCTTAAGTCCTTAATTTCTCTCTTAAGGACTTAGCCAAAATCATCTTCAAATCAATTCAAATTCATGAGATTTTCTCATAACTCATTTATATTCTCATTTATATTCTAATATATAAATGAAATATAAATTCAACTCAATCAAATAAATCCAAAATTCAAATTGCTAATTCAAAATCTTTCCTAGGTCACTTTAATTTTCTCTTAAGGATTTAGCCTAGATCATGATCAAATCACCTCAAAATCATGAGATTTTCTCATAACTCATTTATATTCTAATTTATATTCTCATATATAAATGAAATATAAATTCAAATCAATCAAATCAAAATCCAAAAAATTAAATCAAAACTCCAAATATTTTCCAAGTCCCTTAATTTCCTCTTAAGGACTTAGCCATGATCAAATCACTCCAAATTCATGAAATTTTCTCATAACCATTTATATTCTCATTTATATTCACATATATAAATGAAATATAAATTCAAACAACAAAAAACTCCAAAATCAAACACAAATTCATTCAAAATCTAACCTAAGCCTTTCAAGTCAAAATCTTGAACTTAGCCAACAAACTCTTGATTTTCCTTCATGATTCAATCAATCCTTCAATCATGAATCCAAAAATACAAACTTAGCAAAACTCAATTAAAAAAGCAAGCCAAAATCCATTTCATGTTCACCCTTTGAACTTGAAATTATCAAATGAATCAAAACCCATTTGACTTCAAACCACTTGCAAATGGATTTATATTTCAATCATAAGTCCATATACAAGTTCAATCAAACTCAAATCAAGCTTTGAACAAGCCATTTGACCCACTTAGGCTCACTTGACCCAAAGTGACCTAAGTACCCTTATGAGCAAATTTTAATCCTAATCAAATTGGATTGAACTCACCCATGCCTCTCATCATGATCAACAATCATCATGAGATGATCAATCACTCAAATTGGGTCAAACCAAGTCAAACTTAAGGTTGACCAAGTCAACAAGTTAGCCAAAATGAAACCCAACATAGCCAAAATCTCTATAGGCCAAATTGATTGAAACCATTGATCTAAGTTCATTCATGACTTATGTTTGAACTTGACCAAATATTTGAGCCTAGCCCAATTGGTCACTTGACCCAAGTTGACCCAACTAATAGGTCAAAATCTAAGCCAAATTGATTGAAACCAAAATTGGGTCAAGTTCATTCCAAATCACTTGTTGAACTTGACCAAAGCCTCAATTATTGGCCTAACCTAGCCCAATTGACCTTGAACTCAACTTGACCTAAAGGGTCATATTGAGCCAAATTCAAACTTAACCAAAATTGATTGAAAATAAAGATATCAATCCACTTCATATGACTAACCAAACCTAAACCTACCCATGACCTAGCTCAAATAGGTCAAATGGATCAAATTGGTCAACTTGACCCATTTGACCTAAATGAAATCATATGAACCAAATTTTCAAATGGTCATATGAACTTGACCCAACCCTTGGTTTGACCCAATTTGACCAATTTGTCAACTTGATCCAAGTTGACCCATTTTGACCTAAATGGGTCAACATGAGCCAAACCATACCAAATGAACTCCAAATCCAATGAAACTTGACCAAACCTATTTTCTCAACATACACAACATATCCAAATTCAAAAATAAGCCAAATGACCATTTTACCCCTTGGCCAGATAATAAATTTTGGCCAATTCCACTTAGAATTTGGTCAAATCCTCTTCATACCTACTTTATACTATCCTAATAGGTCAAGTGAACACTAGGGAGGGTGGTGTGAACCCAACAATGGCCGACCACTCCCCTTGAAATGGCCACATGGGAATCATGCCTCCACTTGTTTTGAGCACATGGGAAGTTCATATTCCTCTGGCCAACTCAAGGATAGCTCTATTAGCTCAAACAACCCTTTCAATCTTAGTAATTGGATCAAAATGATAGCCATCGATTGGTAAAGGGGAGACTCCCCTAATTCATTTGAAAATTAATAGAGCCATAGTCGATTAAAGTCTAGAGAGTCAAAGGAGCCACTAGCAAGTGATCCTAAGCTTTTTAGAGGGAGATTCAATTTGCAACTTCTCAATTTTTCCTAAGTAAAAATAAGTGAATTGCCAACTCAAACTCCACTCAATTCCCTCTTCAAGCTTCATGGAGGCCAAGTCAGCTCTCTTCCAAGTTCTTGAAGCAAGGGAGATCTAATTCAATCAAAACTAAGCTCAAGCTAAGGAGGAGGTGACTCATAGGAAGATACACTCAACCTTTCACCAAAGCTTCCTCCTCTCAACCGAGCTTCTCCAAGGGAATCGAGCATGTGATCACCTTCATTTTTTGACCATTAAACTCAATGTGGTGTGGAGCTTTGTGAAAGAAATATTAATGGCATAAGATCTTGACCGTTAGATGTGAACTAGGATACATGTTGATGGTGTGGGTTGAGTTTCATCCCAATCACGAGCTCAATGAGCTGGATCAGAACATGGACGGTCTCCATGGCTCACGTTTACGGATCTCCATGCATTTTGGATGACGGCGAGATTAAAACACACACTATATCCATGGCTTTAATTCGTCAGATCCTTGATTGGACGATTGAGGAAAAGCGTGCGCCGTCATGCGGCCATAATGGGACATTTTAAGTATCCAATGGGATGGGCGTTAGCTAATGCATGCGGTAGGGATTAAGGATTTAATTAGGGTTTAAATAATTCTAATTAATTACCTAAACTTCTAAAATTCATATCTCAACCTAGAAAAATTAGAAAAATATGAAATAAATTGCATTAGAAAGATAATTGAACATAAAATATTCTAAAATTGATTTTGATTAATTTTGAATACTTATTTTCTCTAAATTTAGGTTTTATTGAGAATCTTAATTTGCTAATTACCATTTAATTAATTCATTAACCCAAACTTCTTGAGTATATTTTGGGGATGACTTGCTCCCTAATTTTTGTTGAGATTTATTGATTGCTTAATTGGGAAAATTCATATCCTAATTATTCCCTTAATGTAAAAGGATAATTAAGTGTTTGATTAATCCTTTGTTGAAGTTGATTAAGGTTTGTTTTGAATAGGAGGTTTAGGAAATAATTTTTTTCCTTAAACCCCCCTTTCTTTCTTAATCCTCTCTTAATTAAGAGTTAATTCACCCTCTTAATTAATTTCTTAAAACTTTCTAGAACTCAATTAATCTACTTGGGGTAGATGCTTAGATGTTCAAGAGCCTAAGTTCAATTAAGAAAATCAAAATTCAACTCATATGTGAGTGGGGTATTTTGAAATTACTTAAGTTAAACCCCTTTGCTTAATTAATCATTAATCATGAGCCAAATTGCATTAGGCCCCTTTCTTCCTAGGTGCATTGCAAATTTAAATTTCTTGTGAGGTTTTATGTCATCTCATTGGCTCATAATTATTTGATTAACTATGCTAAGGTGGTGCAGGCAAGGGGTAATTAACATGCTTAATTCATACCTTAACCTAATCAAAATATAAAATGAATATAATCACCTAAAAATTGAATAAAAATATCAAACACATGTGGGAATGGGTTAGAAACAGGAAACTCACTTCATATTTTCAAAATTAAATCAAATTCAAAAATCAAATAAAAATCATATTAAATAAACTTTGATTTTCTTCAAAACTTTCTTATTTCATAAGATTATGTTTAGGAATTAATTAAGGTGAATGTGTTTACATGCTTTCATTACTTTAGTTCTTCTCTAACATACTAAATATGTGTGCCATATGATTTCATACATTCATGTTTTTCAAAATGAAGTTAAAATGAAAATATTTCCTTTATGTCAAATGTGTTGGCTAAAGTAAGAATATGAGTGGCTATTATCACTATTAAATCCAAATTATTTTCAAAATATATGAATCAATTATCAAAACTTATATCTTACTTATAAGCATGTAAAAGAGAGGATGTGCTTTCAGTAGGTTTTTTCTCCTATTTTAGTATAGTTTTGAATAAGACAAAGTGTATAGTTCATTTAAAGAACCTAACACTTGCCTAATTCCATATCCTATTCATTCCTATGCTATTAATTAAGAAGAATACCTATACTTGTACATATAAATTATATAAATAAAAATAATCATCAACTAATATAAACTTTTGCATTCTTTCTTTTCCATTCATTTCTTTTGTGTACATTCTTGTATTTAAGGAAAGTGGTATATTAATGGACAACCCAGGGGTTTTAAGCCCTAAGGTCTTGTACTTTACCCTGGTTAATAATGTCTTATGCCTTCATCATTCATATGTGCATGTGAAAATTGGATAAAAACCCATTTGCTACTTAATGAAAATCATGCATCATAAACATTCAAATTTTCTTAAATGAATTACTTAGCATGCATCATAAAGTGTGCTAAACATTCCCATTTGTATGTATAGATATGTTTAGGACTCATTCATATGCATGTTATACATGTTGGGAAAGAAATGAAGTGATGTATATTTTGTGAATTTAGTTCACTCTACTTAATCTTAAAATACATTTTTTTTAATAGGTTTATATAGAGTTTATCTAAACTTAGGATTAATTAAAACACATAATAAAACATTCACTAAATAAAACTAAAATATGAATCCACTTTAGAAATTACATAGGTTAGGGAAGGAAGAGGAGTTCTCTCTTTCCCTCTCTTTATAACTTAGTAATTAATTCTAGGATTCACTTGAACCCAATCAAAATATAAAATAAAATCAACCCAAAATAACTAAACCATTTAAATGAAACCCTCCTATAAGATTGAACATTCTTCACACTTTGGAAATTCTAACTTAAAGGCATAGCTAAGCATGCCACAAACCTCTAAAGCACACAGATTAGGCTAAGTCACCACTTTTAGCTTTAGGTTAGGGCAGTGCATGGCTCGATGCTTGCTTTTATTTTGTGATATATGTTATAGTCTGGATGTTAGGATGTATGTGCATAGAATGAATGATAGGATGATTTAGTCTAATCATTATTTTATGCAGGGGATTGTGCTTAAGGGGCGTTGTGATAAATAAAAATATAAATGCTTTTCCTGTGCAGGTGCTTATTCCCCTAAGCATAATCCAAATGGGCGGGTGGACTTGATAAGTCCAATATGTGATTTGTTTAGTTAATCTCTATTTTATAGGTGTTAGTTAGATTTACTTTTAATTTTCAAATAATTTATACAATATAGATTTTGGAATGATTATTATGGGGATTAGGATGGGTCATAAGATTACATCTTATGTGAAGCCTTTGGAACTTTCCACCTTCCAACCATCCAAAAGAAGAAGAAGAAAGAAAAAAGAAGAATGAAGAAATGAAGGCCCCATAATAATGATGACTTGCTTAATTGTATGTAATTCATTTTGTAAGGTTGTATAAGGGTAGAGCTTGGCTACTGATTTGTGTGTTTACCACAATGACCTCTTATTCTTTTGTGACTAGCTTTATAAATTGATTGATGATTTATTTAGCTTGTGCATTAAGTGACATCCTTTTTCTAGTTTCTTCCTTGCTTTATGGCCTGGATGTGGATTGAAAAAAATAAATCTTCTACCAAATTTAACAATTCAAAACCAAAAATAAAGAACTCATAACCTCACCTAAAGCTTAGGCTAAAAAAGATAAAATAATTAACAACCCCCTTAGGATGGATGAACTTCTTTATAACATCATGCACAAATGCATATTATTTTCACTCTTGATTGGAGGGCTTCCACCTTTGCTAGAAAAAGCGACCTTTGAGAGCCATGGTGGAAATACACCTCCTCCCTTCGCTAATTTTGGCTAGTAATCTCATTTCTCATGCATATGAATCCTATTAGCCTGAGTCAAAATGATTGTCCAAAAATGAAAATAAAATATATGCCCTTACATGATCTAGTCTCTTTAGGGAGTGAGTTTAAGGACTTAATCTCTTTTTAAATAAATAATAGCTTAGCTATCTTGCATAAAGCATATGACCTTCCTACATGAATTTAAAATCGTAGGAGGAGTTGTTGGTCCAAGCAAGTCCAAGTGGTTTGTCCTCTCTTGTGGAGGCAAACCAAATACCTATTTTTCCTTAGATTTAGGTTGTGGCCCCTCACAAAGCTCCCTAGATTTAGGTTACGAGATTATTTCTCCTTTGTGGGCCATAAGCATAAATCCTCACCTCTTAGGCATTTCCAAAATCTTGTGTTGTGGAATCATAAGTCCTAAATTTCTAATGAAAAATTGAACTCAAATAAATTAAATCAATTTCAATTTCAAAAATATAAAGCCCATTCATAGGATAGTTTGAGATGCTCACTAGATTTCCTAGCATCGTGGACACCTCCTACTTATCTTCCTTTGACTTCGATAATAACTCCCCTCTTTATCTTCCAAAATAAACTAATCGATTGATAGTCATACCTATTAAAATCTTTGAGATCATTTACCTTAATCAAGAGTATTCCTAAGGAATCTCATTCCTTAGGATGTAATTAACTATGGGGTTTACTCAAGGAACCTGGTTTAAAATAAACCCTACTTTACTTTTCATGTAAAGTATGGGAAGAATCTTTGGTTCTTGCAAAATCCTTGGAGTTCTTGTTGATGATTGGGTCCATTATGGTGGTGACTTCATCTTTGTCATCATACCGTCACCTCAATAAGAATATCTACGTGGTGTCAAAATTGCATAAAAAAGAAAGAGATGTATATTTCTATCTTCATTTTACCCCACATAGAGTGAAGATGGAAGTATATATTTTATTCTCTAAAGAAATTAAAAATTTTCACCATGGAGGTATATATATATATATATATATATATATATATATATATATATATATATATGTATCTTCACTTTCATTGGATTATTTAATCATATTAATTTAAAGCCTTATTCTTATACAAAATACATATGGATAAAATTAAATAGGTACGCATGTTGTTAACTAAGGAAGTGAGGTAATCAAATGACCTCCTTGGGACTACTTAAAGCCAAATATTCTCGGTGCATTTCGAACACATGTAAACTTATATACATGGATATGGAAAAGTAAGCTCAAAGATACATGATTAATTGATCCAATGGCTAAATAATTATGAATGCAAGTTTTCTTAAATAGAAAAGAGTATTATAATTCTCTAACAAAATATACACATGCATGTATAAAAGACATAAATAAGTATGTGCCTTTGTTAACAAGGGAAGTGAGATAATCAAATGACCTCCTTAAAAGCCTCATATTCAGATGTCCAGACTATATACCCATTTTTCTTGAATACACACACATGTATTTATAATTAAGAAGATAATAATGCAAAGATTGTATTTTCTTTATTGGAATTATTTAGGTATATGATTTAAAGCTCTATCTTATGTTAAAGATACATAAGAATAAAATCAAATGTGTAGTTGTTTAAAAGGGAAGTGTGGTAATCAAATGACCTCCTTGGCTACTTGCCTCTATTCTGGATGTCCATATATACCCATTACATTCATACTTATGTAAATTAATATGTGAATAAGGAAAAGAGGCTTTAATTCATACACTTAAGGTATAATCACATGCATCTCCTATATATTTTTTGCTATTACTCATTCATAAGCTTTTAGAAAATACATTTGAATTTAATAGTGATAATAGCCACATATATCAAATCAAATCAACACATGACATAAAGGATGACCATTTGATTCAATTAACTTTGAAAAGATGAATGATTTCAATGACATACAATGATTGGAAAGAAATAAATAAATATAAACACATGATTTCATTCAATCAAATTAATTTCTAAGGAGAATCATATCAAATAAAACCATTTAAAGCAAACCAAAGTTTCTTTAATGTCATTTTTAATTTCATATTTTGATTTGATTTAATGAGAGGGAGTTTCTGATCCTAATCCATTTGTGAACTAATTTGGTTTAATGAAAGGTAATTAAGTTGATTTTATGGATTAATTAAGTTGTAATATGCATTAAATCCATTAATTACCCCTTTCTATGTTACCTTAACATAATTATCCAAATAATTGTGAGCCAACATGACATGCAAATGAATTGAAAAGTAAATTAACAATGGTCCTGAAATGAAAGGGCCTAATTAGCTCACAATATATGGTTAATTAAGGAACTTAATTAAGTACTCTTATAGTTTTCACACACATGTGGATTAACCATAATTTTCTTAATTTCCTTTAGGTTATTAAACACAAATTAATTAATTAATTTGGTTAAGGAAATCATTAATTAATTAAACTCTTACTTAATTGCAAAATTGATTAACTATACCTCAAATGAAATGGGCTTTGGGAAAAAGATTACAATCTAATTCCATAAGTCCATCAACTGTTGGACAATGATTAATGAGTCCAATTAATTAATTAGTTTACTGTTCACATGATTAATTAACCCTTAATTAAATTTAAAAAATAATTAAGGCTTAATTGGCTAATTTCCCTAATTAATTAACCTATAAATCCCAAGAAAATTAGGAGAGAGAGGTCATCCCCTTAAACAATCTCATGAAGTTTGGGGTTAATTAATTAATTAATTAGTAAAGTAATTATTATTAATTATTTAAACCCTAAGCTCTAATTACTATTCAAAATTAATTAAGATATTTTTAATAAATTCCTCTAAAATACCTTAAAATTGAGTATTTATTTGTAATTTTGGATTTTCTATAATTTGTTATAATTTTTTAAGTTTTACCATTATTTAAGCCCAATCCCACATGGCGCGATATCGCTTTCCATGTGGCACCGTAGGATTGGATTGAGTGGTGCTTTTACATTGGCGACAGCGTGCTTTTTTTGCCGATCGCGGTCGATCTGTGATTAATAAAAGATAAAATGGAATAAATCTAATGGATCTAATCAAGACCATCCATTTCGATTATGCAGAATGGATGGTGCATGATCTATCACCTCACGAGTGATGAAAGATAGAGGTTGTCCGCCATTGCTAGCTCGATCCGAGCTCACCAGATCACTCCACCTTCGTAAGGATCTAAGAGGATCCAATAGCTATGATCGATAATTGCACATTCTCTTCACAAGGACCAACCAATATCTACCTAAAGCTCAATTTTAATGGCATTACCTCCTCAGACTAAGGCCAAGCAGGTAGCTTCATCTAGTAGAGATGAAGCCTTGTTGAGCAGTAATTGAGTTGATTCCACTCCGTTCGCTCGGGAGGCCAAGGTTCATCCTTTGGAAGCTCAGCCTTGTTCTAACTCCCACTTCTAATGGGCTTGGAGCTCAGAGGAAGAGGAATTGGAATTTAATTGCGGTTTGAGGAGGATCACAATGGCTGTCCTATTTTAAGTGCTCAAGAAGAAGAAATTCTGATGAGGGATGCTTTGGGAATGCTCAGGAGCTTGCTAGTGAGTTCAAAAATGCCTTAGGAAGCTCTCACAAATCGAATTGATGTGTTTGCCATGCGAATTGAGGGGGTATATCCCTCATTTCTCTATGATGGATGGATGGGATTGTCTCCCATTTTTTGATCAGCCAGCCATCGCGAGAGCACCGGAGTGGTCGCCATCACCTCCACATGGCACGACTTGAGTGGTGGAAGGGTTAGGAGGTGGCTCAAGGTAGATGTGGCTTGGTCTTTATCCATGGAGTTCTCGACTTATGAGGGAGGTGAGTTAAGTCACCTCCCTTTGGTCCATGAAAGCCCCACCCCACTTGGTGGTGTGGGCTGGAGGTGATTTAACCCCAAAATGGGGTGTTTGATGGTTGCTAAGGGTGATAGAAGAGTGAACTTTACTATTTCGGGGAGAATCCTATGTGAGGTGGCATATCCAAGAGAGATTACCTTGGGTTCGACTCTAATTGGGATTGGGCTAGTTTTGGGGTTGATCCCAAGTGGGTTTGGGTTGGGTTAGGTCAGGTCTGAAGGTGCCATGGGTTGGTTTCAAGGGTTTGGCTCAATTTGAGTCATATGGGTCATGTCAGGTTGGGTTGACCAATTGGTCAAATTAGGTCAAACTAAGGCTTGGGTTAGGTTCAAATGATGATTTGAAATATTTTGGTTCAAGTGGTTTCAATCAATTTGGCCTAGGTTTGATTTTGGCACATTTAGAATCAAATGGGTCAAATGGGTCAAGTTGATCAATTTGACAAAATTGACCAAATTGGCTTGGGTTAGGTGTTGGTTCATGTTTAATTGATCAATTGAAGATGATTGTAGGTTTTGGTTTGAATTGATTTGATTTAATTTAGGTTTAGGCCAATTTGACCTTTAGGTCAATTTGGGCTAAGCTGGTCAATTGGGTCCAATTGGTCGAACTTGGCTCAATTATGGCTTTGATCAAGTTCAATAATCAATTTAGAATGAATTTGAGTCATTGGTTGTAATTAATTTGGGTTAGATCATGGTTTGACCTATTTTGGCTTTTTAGATCAATTTGGGTCAACTTGGGTCAAATGGCCAATTGGGTTTGATTTGGCTCAATTGGTAGTCAAGTCATGTTCAATCATTGATCATAGGTTGGTATGAACCTATGGTTTCAATTAATTTGGTGTAGGATGAGTTTTTGCTAGTTTAGGCTATATGGGTTAAAGGGTTAACTTGGCTTGACCTAATTTAAGGCAATTGATCATCCAAAGGTGATCAATAATCATGGTATGAGATTTTGATGGTCTTGGTTTAATCCAATTTGGGTTGGATTGGAACTTGATTCATATGGGTCCTTTAGGTCAATTTGGGTCAAGTGAGCCTAAGTGGGTCAATTGGCTTGGTCTTAGCTTGATTTTGGTTTAGTTGAATTCATATATATGTCTGGGATTGAAATATAAATTCAACTGCAATCAATTCAAGCTTCAATAGGTTTTGGTTCATTTAAAATTTTTAAGTCAAGAGGGCTAAGTTGGGTTTGACTTGGGTTGATCTTGGTTTGGTTTGATGATTGTAGGTTTCATTTATATTTGGATATGTGATTGAAGGGATGATTGATTCAAGAGAAAATTCAGTGGTTTTGGCTTGGTTGGGATAAGATTTGTCTAAGTCTAAGGAATTGGCTTAAAGGATTTACATTGGGATTTGATTCAATTTTGGATTTAGTTTTGGTCATTTGAATGCATATTTCATTTATATTTGAGAAGATAATTGATGGAATAATTGATTTATAAGAAAATCAATTGAATTTGAAGTGATTTGAAGGTAAATTTGGCTAAGCTCATGAAGGTTGCTCTAAAGGGCTTAGAAGAGAATTTAATTTAGTTTGATTTAATTTTGATCATTGAAATGTAGATTTTATTTATATTTGTGAGGATGATTGAATATATAATTGATTCATGAGAAAATCAATTAATTTTGGGATGAATTGAGTTAAGATTTGGCTAAGCTCATGGGACTAATTCATATTGCTTAGGAAGGGTTTTGACTTGATTTCATTTAGTTTGATTCAGTTTTGATCATTTGAATGTAGATTTGGTTTATATTTAGAAGATAATTAATGGAACAATTGATCCATGAGAGGATCAATTGAGTTTGACTTAATTTGAATGGGATTTTGGCTAAGCTCATGAGAGTGGATCACATGGCTTAGATAGGATTTGGAATTGATTGTAGGTTTTGGCAAATTGGATTTGGAATTAAGTTTGGTTGTAAGTTTGATAGAGTGATTGAAAGGTTGAATTGATATTTGTAAAAATCAATTATGTTTGGATTGAATTGAATTTGGTTAGGGCTAAATCCATGAGGTCCAATCACAAGGCTTAGGAAATATTTTGAGCTTGGATTTGAAGCTGAAATTGATTATAAATTCTGAAATTTGAGTTTGAATTCAAATTTTCCTTTAGGGTTTAGTTTGAGATGGTGGACATGGATTGGGTTTAGGTTATAGGATAGGTAAGTCTCCCTAAGTCCTTAAGGCATAGCCTACTCCTATGATTAACCCTTCTAAGTTTCTAGGCTTAGGTTAAGTGTTCACCTAATCACTAGAAGTGGCTTAAGACTAAGGGGCTCTTAGTTTCTAGAAGAGTCTTAGATCTATGATGAGGAGATTGAAAACTCACTCCATAAGTGAGGTCAACATGTCCTATTTCGGCTTGAAGAAAATTAAGAATGGGGATTGTGGGAAGGCTTTGGGAGCTTGGGGAATGTCTTTGGAGGCTTGTCTTGGGTAGTAGGTCTATGAGGAATGCAAGTGTGCGAGTCTGAGTGAAAATGAGGGGGTGTATATACCCCTCCCTTGGATCGGACGGATGGGCTTGATTTGGCTCTATGTGATCATCTAACCACCTCAGATGGTTGTGGGTGTCCTTGAGTGGATGAGGGCTGGTTTGAGGGTGGAGGTGGCCATCAATGAGGGTAGTTGATGTCCTTAGTGGTTTATAATGCTCTAATGGGGGAGATGAGGTGATTTCACCTCCCCATGGGTCATGGCCTACCCAACCACCTTTGGGTCAGGTTGGGCAGTGTCTTAGGAGCCTAGGTGGACTAATGGGAGAGTGCCAAGTGGTCAAGGAATGGAAATGACCACTTACATGGGTGATTTGCCTCATGTGATACCCCTAGCCTAAGGGTAGGATGGGTATTTATCATTGGAATTGATTTGGCTAGATTTGAGATGAGTCAAAAGTGGATCGGGTCAAATTTCTTGTCATTTGAAGTTCATTTGATTTGATTTAGCTTAATTTGATTCATTTAGGTCAAATTGGGTCAAATCAGATTAGGCTGGCCAATTGGTCAAATTGGGTCAAACCAAGGGTTGAGTCAAGTTCATATGATCATTTGGAGTGTATTGGTGTCATTGGTTTGGCTCAATTTGGTTTAGATTTGGTTTTTGTTCATTTGAGTACATTTGGGTCAAATGGGTCAAGTTGTCCAAATTAGCTTGGGTCATGACTTGGTTTGGGTTTGGTTGATCATTTGGAATAGGTTGTAGGCATTGGTTGAGTTTAATTTGGATTTTATTGGGTTTTAGGTTAGTTTGACCCTTTAGGTCAAGTTAAGTTTAATAGGTCATTTGGGTCTAGTGGGCCAATTGGGCTCAATTGAGGCATTGGTCAAGTTCAATAATCAATTTCGAATGAACTTGAGCCATTGACTACAATCAATTTGATTTAGATTTTGATTCGACCCATTTTGGCCATTTAGGTCAAATTGGGTCAAGTTGGGTCAAGAGACCAGGTTAGTTTGGCTCAATTAAAGGTCAAGTCATGTTTAAGTATTGATTTTGAGTATGAATCATTGGTTTCAAGGGGTTTGGCTTAGGTTGCAATTTGGCTAGTTTAAGTTCATATGGGTTAAGAAGGTTGACTTGGTCAATAGCTAGGTTGACTTAGTTTGACCTAATTTCTGATAATTGATCAACCTAGGATGACAAACAATCATGTTATGAAGTTTGGATTGGCTTAAATGACTTTGATTTGGATTGAATTGGATTTTCATTCAAATAGGTCAAATTGGTCACTTTGGGTCAAGTGAGCCAATTTGATTTAGTTGGCTTGATTTTAGGTTGAGTTTGATTTAGTTGAGTTTATATATGGATTTGGGATTAATATATAAACTCAATTGTAAATTGGTTTGGACTCAATGGGTTTTGGTTTATTTGAATATTTCAAGTAAATGGGCTACGTTTTGACTTGGGTTGATTTTGATTTGGCTTGATTATTGCAGTTTTCATTTATATTTGGAGAGATGTTTGAAGGAATAATTGATTTTGGACTGAGAGAATTTGGCTAAGTCCATGGAGTTGGGTCATGTTCTTAGGTTTGGATTTTGATTAAAATGTATACTTTATTTATATTTGTGAAGATAATTGAAGATATGATTGAATCATGAGAAAATCAATTGAGTTTGAAGTGATTTGGGTTAAGATTTGGCTAAGCTCATGAAGGTTGATTCATATGGCTTAGGAAGGGTTTTGATTTAATTTGATTTAGTTTGATTTAATTTTGATCATTGAATGTATATTTGATTTATATTTGGGAAGGGAATTGAATGTATAAATTGTTTATGGGAAAATCAATTAATTTTGAATTGATTTGAATTAGATATTGGCTAAGCTCATGAAGATTGATTCACATGGCTTAGGAAGGATCTTGATTTGATTGACTTTGGTAAATTAGATTTGGAATTGGGTTTGATTGTAAGTTTGAGAGATGATATTTTAGAAACTCACTTGAGTTTGGATTGATTTGACTGTGTTTACCTCACTTTTAGATTGAGTTCTTAATGTCCTCATCATAGATCTATGACTCTTTTAGACACTAAAAGTTTCTTAGTCTTATGACACTTCTAGTGATTAAGTGAACACCTAACCTAAGCTTAGAGACTTAGAAGGAATTGTCATAGGATTAGGCTATGCCATAGGGACTTAGGGAGATTTGCCTTTCATATAGCCTAAACCCAATCCATGCTCTCCATCTCAAACCAAACCTCAAATTCAATTCAAATATCTAATCCAAATCCAAATTCCAAATTAAATGATTAAAACCCATGATCAAATCCAAAATCAAAATTCTGCCTAAGCCCTATAATTTTATCTTATGGACTTGGCCCTTAACCAAATTCAAATCAATCCAAATTCAATTGATTTTCTCCAAGACCAATTCAACCCCTCGATCATTTATCAAATTCAAGTCCAAACTCAATTCCAAATGATTGAAACCCGAGATCAAATTCAAACTCCCAAATCCTCCTTAAGCCTTATGATTGAATTCTATGGACTTAGCCAAATCTCCACCCAATTCAATCCAAACTCAATTGATCTCTTCATGAATCAATCATATATTCTTTTATATGCAAAAATATAAATGAAATATAAATCCAAAAAACCAAAACTAAATCAAACTAAATCTAAATCCAATCAAATCCCAAGCTAAGCCATATGGACCTACCTCCATGAGCTTAGTCAAATCCCATTCAAACCAAGTAAAACTTAACTGATTTTCTCATAAATCAATTAATTCATCAATTATCTTCCCAAATATAAATGAAACCCACATTTTAAATATCAAAACTAGATCAAACTAAATCAAATTCTATTCCAAGCCCTTTTGACTTACCTTCATGGGTTTGGCCAAATTTGCATTCAAACCACTCCCAATTCAATTAATTTTCCCATAAGTCATTTATTTATACTCTTCACTATATTCACAAATATAAATGAAATATAAATTTAAATAGCCAAACCAAATCCAAAATCAAATCAAAACCCAATTCAAACCCTTTAAACTAATTCCTCGCTTAACCAAAACCCACCTAAATCAAGCCAAAATTAATGGATTTTCTCTTGAATCAATCATTCCTTCAATCATCTACCCAAATATAAATCAAACCTACAATCATTAAGCTAAATTGAAATCAATCCAAGTTAAGTCCAACTTAGCCCTTTCGACTTAAAAATTCCAAATGAACCAAAACCCATCATGGCCCAAATTGATTGTAGTTGGATTTATATTTCAATCATAAGCTCATGTATAAATTCAACTAAACCTTAATCAAACCAAAACCAAGTCAAGTAATCCATTTAGGTTCACTTGACCTAAAGTGACCCAAAGAACCCTTTTGAGCAAAATTCTAATCCAACCCAAATTAGATTGAACCAAGCCAACCAAAACCTCATACCATGACCATTGATCACCCTACCATCAATTGCCTTAAATTAGGTCAAACCAAGTCAACTTGGTCATTTGACGAAGTCAACCCTTAGCTCATATGAAACCCAAATTAGCCAAAACTCATTCTACACTAAAGCAATTGAAACTATTGATTCACATCAGCCCATAATCAATGATTTAACATGACTTGACCATCAATTGAGCCAAACTAAACCTAATTGGCTTAAAAGGTTTAGGCCAATTATGGTGAGATTATGAATTATTCAAAACTTTAATTAGGATTTATAGTTAGGTAAAAAATTTATTTTTATCCTAAGAGCCTAATCACATCCAGGCCACACATTAAAGCATCAATCATAAGAAACTATGAACAACATGTTATTTTTAATGCACAATTTAAACATAACATCAAACAATTTTATAGCTACCGTAAAAGAATAATCGGGTGCATGCATAAACCCAAAAAGGAAAAAAAAGGTGAGTAGCCGAGCTCTACTCTTATACAACCCGGAATATAAAAGAATAATTACAATTTTATTAATGAATAAGTGCTATGGGGAGTCTTCATTCTTCATGTCTTTATTTTTCCTTGCTTCTTTTCCCTTTGATTTGGTGGACTTGAAGGCATCACATGATACCCTAGGACAAAGCCTTCTAGCCATTGCTCATCCTAATCTCCCATAACACTAATCCTAATTATTAATGCAAAATTATATTAAAAATAAGAAAAGTAAATCTAACTATACCTGCAAAACAAAGGTTAGCTAGGCATACATACACTCCAAAGCAGTTATACTTATAATTTGAACTTAACACTCTGCACATGGGTAACCACCATTCTTCTGGATTATGCTGGGTTTAAGCAACCTGCAAAGAGAGCATTTATATTTATTTTTATGCATCCCCTTAAGCACAATCCTCTGCATAAAACATGATTAGGTTAAGAATGACCTAACATCCAGTCTACGAGGCATACACCTTAACATACAGTCTACAATAATACCTCACAAATCAAAACATACATCATACCAAGCACCGTCCTAACATAAAGCTAGAAGTGGTAACCTAATTCTAATGTGGGTGTTAAAAATTGTGTGGTATGTCTCAACTAAGCATTTATGTTGTATTTTCTAAGTGAAAGATTCAATTTAACACAAAGGTTGGTTTTGAAGTTATTTAATTGATTTTTAATTTATGTTTTCCTTTGTTTCATTTGATTACACTTAAAAAATAAGTATTGTAAAGAGAAGAAAGAGGATTGCCATTTTTTATCCCCACCTTAAGCCACTTTCTAAAGTACATTATTTTGATTTAGTTCTCTTTAGTGAATGGCTTATCACACAATTTAAATTAATCCTAAGTTTAGATTCACTTTAAATAATCCTATTGAATGTGAGAGGCATTTAAGATTAATCTAATTGAATTACTATCACATGACATATGTTAAATCGGTCATTTTCAACACATATAACATGCATGTGATTTTATAATTATATCTATACATGTAACATGTTTTAGCACATATGATATGGTTGTTGACCTCATTTTTAGAATGAGCTCTCAACCCCTCCATCTTAGACATAAGACTCCTCTTAGACTTTAAGAGATCCTTAGTCCTAAGACACATCTAGTGATTAGGTGGACACTCAACCCAACCCTAGAAGAGTTAGAGTAGGTGTCATGCCTTAGGGGTGTTAGGAAAATTTTCCTACCTTATAGCTTGAACCACTTTCCTTACTTTCTTCGTTCAAGTCAAATTCCAAATCAACATCAAACTTAAATAAATTCTAGCCTTATTGATTTTCTCCAAACTCAAGTTAATAACACATGATTGAAACCCATGATTGAAACATATGATTGAGATCCATGATTGAAATTCCAAATTCCAAATATTTCCTAAGTCTTTAATTTCTCTCTTATGGACTTAGCCAAAATCATCTTCAAATCAATTCAAATTTGTGAGATTTTCTCATAACTCATTTATATTCTCATTTATATTCTCATATATAAATGAAATATAAATTCAACTCAATCAAATCAAATCCAAAATTCAAATTCCTAATTCAAAATCTTTCCTAGGTCACTTTAATTTTCTCTTAAGGATTTAGCCTAGATCATGATCAAATCACCTCAAACTCATGAGATTTTCTCATAACTCATTTATATTCTCATTTATATTTTCATATATAAATTAAATATAAATTCAAATCAATCAAATCAAAATCCAAAAATCAAATCCAACTCCAATATTTTCTAAGTCCCTTAATTTCCTCTTAAGGGCTTAGCCTAGTTCATGATCAAATCACTCCAAATTCATGAAATTTTCTCATAAATTTATATTCTCATTTATATTCACATATATAAATGAAAATTAAAACAACAAAACCAACTCCTAAAATCAAACACAAATTCATTCAAAATCTAACCTAAGCCTTTCAAGTCAAAATCTTGAACTTTGCCAAATTGACTTCAAATCAAGCCAAACTCTTGATTTTTCCTTCATGATTCAATCAATCCTTCAATCATGAATCTAAATATAAATACAAACTTCAATCACTCAAAACTCAATTAAAAAATCAAGCCAAAATCCATTTCATGTTCACCCTTTGAACTTGAAATTGTCAAAATGAATCAAAACCCATTTGACTTCAAACCACTTGCAAATGGATTTATATTTCAATCATAAGTCCATATACAAGTTCAATAAACTCAAATCAAGCTTTGAACAAGCCATTTGACCCACTTAGGCTCACTTGACCCAAAGTGACCTAAAGTACCCTTATGAGCAAAATTCTAATCCTAATCAAATTGGATTGAGTCAAACTCACCCATGCCTCTCATCATGATCAACAATCATCATGAGACGATGAATCACTCAAATTAGGTCAAATCAAGTCAAACCTAAGGGTTGACCAAGTCAACACTTAGCCAATATGAAACCCAACATAGCCAAAATCTACTATAGGCAAAATTGATTGAAACCATTGATCTAAGTTCATTCATGACCTATGTTTGAACTTGACCAAGTCAATATTTGAGCCTAACCTAGTCTAATTGGTCACTTGACCCAAGTTGACCCAAATTGACCTAAAAGGCCAAAATGGGTCAAATCATGATCTAACCCAAATTGATTACAACCAATGGCTCAAGTTCATTCCAAATTGATTATTGAACTTGACCAAACCCATAATTGAACCCAATTTGGCCAATTGAGCCCAATTGACCAACCTAGCCCAAATTGACCTAAAGGTTCAAATTGGCTAAAATCCAAATTTAATCTAAATTTATTGAAACCAAAGCCTACATTCATCTTCAATTGATCAATTGAACATGAACCAACACCTAACCAAAGCCATTTTGACCAATTTGGTCAAATTGGTCAACTTGACCCATTTGACATATATGAATCCAAATGAGCCAAAATCAAACTTAAGGCCAAATTGATTGAAACCACTTGAACCAAAATAGTTCAAATCATCATTTGAACTAAATATGGTTTGACCCAATTTTGAAATTGGTCAACCTAATTAACAAATTTGACCTATAAGGGTCAAATTGAGCTAAACCCCTTGAAACCCATGGCCACTTCGAACCTGACCAAACCCGACCCAAACCCATCATGGGTCAACCTAAAATTAGTCTGAACCTAATTTGAGCCAAACCCAAGTTATTACACATTGTCCAAGCCTCTTTATATAGGATTTCACCCATTTTCGGCAATGTCCACTCTCTCATCACTTGGAAGCCCTCACTCACCCCGCTTTGGGATCTTACCTAGCCACCAGCCCAATCCATGGGGCCCCCATGGACCAAAGGGAGGTGAGTTAACTCACCTCCTTACAAATTGAGAACCAAAGGATCAAGGGAGGAACAATCAACCCATATCCCACTTTGAGTCACCTCCCAAGCTTTCCTCCACTCAAACTGAGCCATATGGAATTGAAGGGGACAACTCCGACGCCATGATGGTGGCTGGCCGGCCAAAAACTTGGGATTGATCCCATCCATCCATCACACCTAATTGAGGGATATACCCCCTCAATTCTCACGGGAAAGGAAACCATTCGCATCATCCAAGCTTCTTAAGGCATTTTTGAATCCCCCTGTGAGCTCTCGAGCGATTCCAAAGCTTCCCTCTTCAGATTTCCTCTTTCCCGAGTGAACCTAAAATAGGGAATTGATTCGATCCCAATTCCCTCATTCCTCAAACAAAATCAAATTGCTCATTCCTACACCTTTCACACACCTCGTTAAGACTACCCGAAGTTTCCCCCGAGCTCTAAACCCACCAGAGGTCAGAGTTTGATCAGAGCCGAGTGTCCAAAGCATGATTCTTGGCCTCCTGATCTAACCACACTAATTGATTAACAGGCTTCATCTTAGACAAGCTTCTGTGCGAGCTAATCTTAGCTCCTGTGAGGTAACACCATTAAAACTGAGCTTCCTCTAATTTTTTGAAGTTTTTTGAAGGAAATGTGAATGTCCCATGATCATAGCCATTGGATCCTATTAGATCTTTCAAAGGTGTGGGTTCCATTTGGAGCCAATTGAAGCTCGGGTGAGCTCGAATAGTGCTGGCAATGGTGGACGGGCTCCATCTCTCATCGCCCACAGGGAGATAGATCATGTACCATCCGTTCTACGTGATCAAAATGGATGGCCATGATTAGATCACATTAGATCCATCTAATTTGAGCCATTATTAAATGCAAGATTGATCTGCACCATTCGATCCGAGATTGGATGATGGAGATCAAAATCATCCGCCGCCAGATGATGGATGTGACAACAATCCACGGTGCCACATGAAAAGCATCACATCGTTGTCGGTGGAATTAAGCTTAATTTAGGCCAATTAATCTCTTTTTAAAGCTGAAACTTCATAAATTCATAACAAATCATAAAAAAATCCAAATAATACAAATAAAGGCCCATTTTAAAGATATTTCAAAGAGAAATCCATTAAAACTATCCTTAATTGATTTTGAAAATAATCAAAAGCTAATTTAGGTTTAATTTAAAAACCACTAACCTAAAACTTTTGAGATTATTTAAGGGGGAGACCTTTGCCTCCCTATTTTTATTGAGATTTATTAGTTAGTTAACTGAGAAAATTGATTTATTAAGCCCTAATTATCTTATTAACTTAGTTAAGTGCTAATTAATCATGTGAATAGTAACTTAATTAATTATTTGGGTCATTTACCACTGTTTAATAGTGAAAAAATTAGGGAATTAGATTGGGGCTTCTCTCCTAGTCTTTTCTAAATTTCCTTCACTTTTTCAAGAAGAAATTAATTAAGGATTAATTGATTAATTAATTACTTACTTATTTTAATTAAAAATTCAAAACACATATGAACCTAATTAATCAATTAAGGGGTAGATCTTTAGGTGTTCAATAGCCTAAATATATTTAAGAAAATGGTTAGCTCACATGTGTGGGAAAATCATAAATGTACTTAATTAAGTTCCTGCTTAATTAACTATTAATTGTGAGCCAATTGCATTAAGTCCTTTTATTTCTTATGACCATTACTAATTTAATTTTCAATTCATTTACTTATCATATTGGCTCATAATTATTTAGTTAATTACTTTAAGGTAGCATAGGTAAGGGTTAATTAATTGATTTAATTCATATAATAACTTAATTAATTCATAAAATCAACCTAATTACCTTTCATTAAACCAAATTAATTCACAAACATAGGGATGGGCTAGGATTAACAAACTCCTTCTCACATTGCTTAAGTCAAATTGAACATGGAATTAAAAAATGACATTAAAGAACTTTGGTTTATTTTAAATAATTTTATTTGGTATGTTTGTCCTTAGGAATTAATTGGATTGAATGAATCACATGCTTGTATTTGATTATTTCTTTCGAATCATGCTACATATTGCATGTTGTTTCCATCTCTTTTCAAAATTAATTAAATCAAATGATTTTCTTTTATGTTAAGCTTGCATGTGTTGAACTAATTTAATATATTTGTGGCTATTATCACTATTAAATCCAAATATATTCTCTAAAAAGATTCTAAATGAATAACAACACATGTTATGATTCTAGTTATAAAAATATATGAGATGTATGTGATTATACTTTAAGTGTATAGAGTAAAGTTCTCTTTTCTTTGATTCATGTGTAGCTTTACATGCATTTGAATGTTAATAAATATAAAGTCCATCTCGAATAATGGCATTAGATAGCCCAAGGAGGTCATTTGATTATCTCACTTCCTTATAATGATAATTAATTAATGATCATTTACATGTATTCCTACACCTGAATTTAAATAAGAACTTTAATCCACATGCATAAATGTTCCAATCAAATAAAAATACAACCTTCACATGGTTTTACTTCCTTTACTTATGTATACATCCACATGTATTTGAGAAAAGCAAGTGTTTAGTCTGGACATCCTAGGAATACAAGATTTTAAGTAGCCCTAAGGAGGTCATTTGATTACCTCACTTCCCTTGTTAATAATGGCATGTATTGGCTTATATCTCTTATACATGTGTGTGTGTATTTAATTATGGAATTAGAACCACTCTTTCTTTTACCAAAAATCCATGCATCCATAATTGATTAAGTGTTTGGATTAATTAGTCATGTGATTTGGAGCTTTATTTCTTATATTCATGTATATAAATTTACATATGATTGAATGTAATTGGTATATAGTTTGGTCATCTGGGAATACAAGGCTTTAAGTAGCCCCAAAGAGGTCATTTAATTATCTCTTCCGGTTAACAATGACAATGCAATTTAATTTCATCCCTATGTATTTTTGTATAAGAATTTAGATAGAGCTTTAAGCTAATTTGACTAAATAATTCAATCACATGAAAGAGTATAAGATTCCATATATACATACATTCATCATTTAAGTGTGCTATATGTATAGATATACTTCGGATTAAATCATATGCATGATATTCATAATGAAAAGGAATGATTTGATATGTGTCATATGTTAGTAGTTCAATCCAATTAATCTTAAGATGCCTTACATCTTAAATGAAATTACTTAAAGTGAGCCTAAACTTGGGATTAATAAAAACATATAATAAGTCATTCACTAAATAGAACTAAATCAAATTAATTTTCTTTAGAAAGTGACTTAAATGAAAGAAAATCCTCTTTTCTTTTATAATAATTAGTTGCTAAGTATAATAAAATGAAATAAAATAAAACACAAATGAAAATTCTCAAATGAATTATATAACTTAAAGTGAAATAAACCCTTTATATTAAATTGAAGTCTTTCATACTTAGAAACCATAACATAATACCTAGTTAAGATATCCAAGTGTTACAAACCAAGTCACCATTTAGATTTATGTGAGGGCTGCATGGTATAATGTATGTTTTATTTTAAGTATTATTTTAGATGTATTAGATGTATGCCTAGAATGGATGTTAGGGATATTAGCCTAATATTTTTTGTAGGGGATTATGCTCAAAGGGGTGCTTAAAAATAAATATAATTTCTCAAGTTACTTAAACCCTAAGCATAACTAATAAGTCTTTTCTTGTAATGTATTATATATATATAATTATTTGGGATTATATGTGTGTTTAGCTAACACTTGTCTGCAGTGTGTAGATTTACTTTTCCTGTTTTTAATGTAATTTTGTATTAGAATTAGGATTAGTGTTATGATTAGGATGAGCATAAAGACTTTGTCTGAATGTGATGCCTTGAAGTTCACCAAATAAAAATCAAATGGAGAAATGAAGACATGAAGATATGAAGAATGAAGAAATGAAGACCCCGT
The DNA here is from genome assembly GCA_021442155.1 of Cymbidium sinense. Lineage (NCBI taxonomy): Eukaryota > Viridiplantae > Streptophyta > Magnoliopsida > Asparagales > Orchidaceae > Cymbidium > Cymbidium sinense. Next base: position 22,187,233 of record CM038232.1, on the reverse strand, counting down.
TGAACACTTATTCATATTATTTTAATTGCTAATTATTTTTCATATTTGCATGATAGGGAAAAGCTTGACCCATTTTCCTCTGTTACATTAGAACACCTAATTTCTATTTTTTTGTGTTAGATTTATAAAATTTATCATGTTATATTTAAATTGCACATTAAATGGCATGTCTTCTTTAGTTTCTTCATGATTAATGTTTGAATGTGTGCCTAGATGCATTAGGCTTTTTAGAAAAAAATTTTGTATCCAATTACATAACTAAAATTATCTAGAACTATGACCTCATATTAAAGTTAGAACATAAATAAGGTAATTAAAAGATTTAGCAACCCATTAGCCAATGGTTGAATGTTTCATAACATAATTATTATTTTTACTCTTGCTAATAGATTTCCATCCTTGCATGATAGAAAGGCTTGACCTTTGAGGGTCTCCTGGCACAAAAACCTCTTTCTATTTATTTATCCAATAATTTTATTTCATCATGCATAAAAGGCATCAAAATCTCAAAGCCTTTGTCAAAATGAAGTGTCAAATCAAATATTTGAAAAGATTTGAATTTGTAAATTAAGTCATTCAGCACAACATGCTCTAGTCTCTTGGGAATGAGTTTAGAACTTTAGTCTTTTAAATTAATAATAACCATCTTATAATTTCATAAGACTTGGCCACATGGTTTTAAAATTGTAAGATAATAGTTACTTATTCATCCATATAAGTAAAAAATCTAAAGTATTTACTCTCACTTGTGTAGGTAAACCTTATGCCCATCTCATCTTAGATTCTGATCATGCTTTAGCTCTTACTAAAGATCCCTAGATTTGTGTTGTCCTCATATAAGCAAAAAATCCCCATAGACATTTTATTAAGTTTGATTTGATCATGGTTCATTTGACTTGGAGTTTGGATTTGGATTTGGATTTGGTATTTGAATCAAATTTAAGGTTTAGTTTGAGAAGGTGAACATGGGTTTAGGCTATAGGGCAGGTGGATTTCCCTAAGTCCTAAGGCATGTCCTAATCCTATGGTTGACCCTTCTAAGTCTCTAGGCTTAGGTTAAGTGTTTACCTAATTGCTAGAAGTGTCTTATGACTAAGGAAGTCCTAGTGTCTAGAAGACTCCTAAGTCTAAAATGAGGAGATTGAGAACTCACTCCAAAATTGAGGTCAATAATATCCCTCATCATTAAATTTCTCAAGCTGAGATCAGTAAGAAAGCCATTAACTTCTATACTCAACTACTTAATAATGCTAACTTTCAATCTTTCCTAATCAGCATTTTCATTCTTGAGAGCTTTGAAAATACTTTAAAAATTGAAAAATCTCTCTTACCTCACATTTCTTAGATGTTAATATCAAAATGATTATTTTATCTTTGTGCAATGATAAATTTTCATGTCCTGATAATTATTTTCCTAATTATTTTAATAACTGAATAGGACTTGGTGGATACATACTTCCTAAATTAAGTTTAGCCTTTTTATTAATTTCTAAACTTCTAAATGTTATTAATTTATAGCCATAACCTTGATTCCTAAGAAGTTGAATTATAAACTTATCTTGTATTATAAAATCTTTTTTATGTGCAACAAATTCTATAAAGTGATATGTAGGCTTCTTGCGAATCATATTGGATAAGAGCAAACTAAAATTGGTTGTTTAACATGAACTTCTTTCATTGAGAGGAGTGAGATTATTAATTATATAGTTTAATTTTTCAAATCTCTTTAGAATTTCAAAAGTTCTAGAAAAAAATATTTTCTACATTAAATTTGATATTACAAATGCTTTTAATTATACTAATCAAATTTCCCATTTAATTAATTCATACTAGTTTCACTCCATCTTTTATTGATTGAATTGATGCATCTATCTTTTTGTGTTTTACTATGTCATTATAAATGGATAACTTAAGATTATTTTAATTATAATTATGGATTAAGCTAATGATGACTACTCTCTTAGTAGGTTTTTACCATGTTTATGAGTTTGTTATTTTATATTGAAGTAGAGACTTGCTCTAACTGATTTAAGTTAATTTTTTCAAAAATTATAAGTAGATTAATCACCATATTTGTTGCAATTAATCTTTCAATCTATGGTCAAGCTAAACCATTAATTATTTATGCTTTACCATATGCTTTGAATAGATTTAAGAATCTTATGGGGTCATATATAAAGCTCAACTCATGGCTCTCTCAAATGTTCCTCAATAATGTCATTTAAGTACTTTTGTATCCTATTTTTAAGAAAAAACTTAAGATAGATAATTGTTAGATTCTTTTTATGAGCTTAATTTGTGGATTGATGGTTGAAAAAATAGTTACCTCTTTTTTAGGTTGATAACAACTTATTGAATGCTCTCTAAATAGCTAACTTTGTTAGTGGTTTAAAGTGAAGTTCATTCCCAAAGCTATCATAAATGAGTATGATAGTCTAATCAATAGATTTCTATTTGATTATGTTACCTCAAATTAAGCTCAAAATTTTGTATTGGAATTTAGCTTCAAAACCCAAAGTGAAAGGGGTATTGCATCCTTTTACTCATAACCTTAAGTTTACTTATAATATGACAATGATTTGAACTTTTATATCATCTAATACAATTCAAATTCAAAACAAATTGTGTATCTCGATCTCTTTATTAAAATCATTATAATTGGTATCTATTTTGATTAAGAATAATTTAAACTTTATTATAAAAAATATTAAGAAATTTGTTTATTGTATTTTGATCGTTGGATTGATGGTCCCTCTTTTGGGATATATTAGATTCTATGATCTTTTTCTATTTTTAATTTTATTCCATATATCAAGTTGTATAAATTAAATTATTTTAAACAAGATTTGAAATTTGTTCTTTAATCTCAATAACTTATTTATATACTATAGTAGTATTACAAATATTCTGATTGAAGTTGAATAAGATCAAATTAAATCATCGGACAAATCATCTTTTGATATTAGTTTGTTTAGTTTACAAAACTTGGCACATTACTCCATTTTCTTATGAAAAATTGTCTTAATGGGTTTAAAAGTGCAACAAATATAAGTTCAAGCAATCTAAAATCTATCCCTCTCTTCACTACCTCTGCTTCATTATTGATGAATGCAATAGCCATTTTTTTAAGTATTCATATTTTGTGTTTACTCATGAAACTTCTACCTTATGGGGTACTACTTTTTCTTTGATGATATAAGGATGTAGATCATACAATATAGTATCTATTCTCATGCAAATGTTATGATATAATGATTTTTGCCTCTACATTATCATTATTGTAAATATTTTGATTTGAGAGGACTATAAGATTTCATAATGCTTTTTTTGGGATGTAACTCTCTCAAAAGCTATATTACATGGTAGGTTAGACGAGGTTAGTAAATGAAAACTCTTAGAGAATTGGAATGATGTGATTGATATTATCTTGTCAAATTTATTGATTATATGAATTCTACTTTTTATCCACTATATTTTCTTGAAATTTTCTTCTCTACTTTGGAGCTTTTCAATTGATCATAGAATGAATGTTACTTTCAAAATTCATCATCATAAACCATTTAATAGATTAAGTTGATGCTCTTAAGAGGGCTTTTTAAGCAAAGAAGATTTGTAGTTCTAAGCAATGATGATTCAAGCACAATTTTGATTCTTGTCCTCTTGATGACACATTTTTATCAATTTTACATTTTATTTAAACTTGCTTTTTAAAAGACTTCATTTGTGGTATGCCTTTCTGAGGCTATGCTTTTTTTGTACCTTTTGATTTTTTTAGTCCATTTTTAGGTTATATTTGTACCTCTTTCTTTGTTGGTTCTTTCTTTGCTTTGATAGTATTTTGTATTTCTTTTCTTCTCTTTGTAATTTTTCTACTTTTGACTTTACTTTATGTGGTGTTTATTTTTGGATGTATGGCCGGGATACCACACAGATCATAGGGGGTACTTATTGAGGTGATCGGGTATGACATTGAGGTATGATGTACTATCTTGAAAGATAGAAACACCCTACAATGAACTAATTACCTAACAAGGACTCTAAGGCATAATGGGTTTTAATATACTAGATTTTTCACTTACATGGATGAATAAAGTAGGGTTTATATTAAATGGGTTCTAAAGTCTATGGAGGCAAGCCTAATAGTTAACACATCTTAGAATGAAATTCCTAAGAATACTCTCAATTAAAGTAAATAATTATTATCTCCAAAGATTTTAAGGTTAGACTATCAAAGGATTGATTATGTTTGGATAATCAAATTGAAAAAGTTCAAGGAGAAGACTTATATTTGGAATTTAAAGGGAATAAGTAGAGAATGCTCATGATACTAGGAAGCTTAGTGAGCATTCCAATCTATCTATTATTGTGCTTTATATATTTGAAAGTGAAGATATTTATTTATTATTTTAGATTTTTAGGCTTATAATCCACCAAGATAAGGTTGTGTAAATGCCTAAGAGGTGAGATTTATGCTTGTAGCCCAAAGGAAATAATTAAATCTAGGGAGCTAGCAGCATGACATAAATCTAAGCAACATGTGGACATAATGGTTCACCTCCACAAGAGAGGATGGACCGTCCAACTTCTGGACTTATAGCCATCTGGAGTGGCCACCAGCTAACTCCTCCTACAATTTTAAAATCATGTAATATGATCTTATGAATTACAAGATAGTTAGGGTAGTTATTTAAATTGAAAAGAGACTAAAGTCCTAAACTCACTCCCTAAGAGACTAGAGCATAAGTGGTATGAGCATATGACTTAATCTATAAATGCAAAATCTTTTCAAATTTTGTTTCATTTTGAATATATTTTGACAAAGGCTTTTGGATTTTATATGCCTAAATGCATGATGAAGTAGGTTATTGACCAAATCAAAAGAGAGAGGGTGACAGGTGTTGCTCACAAGTCTCCCAGATGTGTGGATGAGGCCCTCATTTTGCAAGAGATTTAAGATGACATGCATGATGTGAAACATACAACCATATAGTTAAGGGGTTGCTAAATCTTTTAATTATCTTGATTATAACCTACGCTTTATGGTGAGGTTAAGAGTTTTTTAGAATTTAATTATGAGTTATTAGTTGGGGTAGAAAGTTTATTTTATCCTAGGAACCTAACATCCAGCCACATTAAAGCATAAATCATAAGAAACTATGAAAAGCATGCCTTCCTAATGCATAATTTAAACGTAACATCAATCAATTTTATAAACTATCATAAAAGAATAAAAGGTGTGATCGGCTGAGTACAACCCTAAAAGAGAAAAGAAAAGGTGAAGCTCTACCCTTATACAACCCAAAATATGAAAGAATAATTACAATTAGAAATGAATACATGCTATGGGAGTCTTCATTCTTCATATCTTGTTGTCCACCTTGTCTTCCTCCTTTGATTTGGTTGTGCTCCAAAGGCATCACAAGGCCTCCCAGGATAAAGCCTTCTAGCCACTGTTCATCATAATCCCCCATAACACTAATCCTAATTCCTATTGAAAAATTACATGTTGACCTCACTTTCGGAGTGAGCTCTCAACTTCCTCATCATAGATCTAGGGCTCTTATAGACACTAAGAGTTCCTTTTATTCTTAAGTGATTAGGTGAATACTTAACCCTAGAGACTTAGAAGAACATAATGGAATAGTTGTGAGGATTTAGGAGGACTTGCCTACCCTATAGCCCAAACTTGCTTCCTTCTTTCAAACCAAACCTCAAATTCAAATTCAAAAAAATCAAATCCAACTATCCAATGATTGAAATCCATCACTAAATTCAAACTCTAAATCCTTCCTAAGCTTTGATTTTATCTTACCTCCAAATCCAAATCAACCCCAATCCAATTGATTTTCTCAATTATCAAATTCAATCTCAAATCAAATTCAAAAATCAATTTTTCAAACTCCAAATGATTGAAACCCATGATTAATTTTAAATTCCAAAATCTCTTCCTAAGCAACCACCTTCATATGCTTAAAAACATTCAAACTAACTCAAACTTGGTTGATTTCTTTATAAATCAATCATTCCTTCATTTATATTCATGAATATAAATGAAGCCCACCCTCCAATGACCAAAAATAAATCAAACCAATTCAAAATCCAAGTTAGCCTCTTTTGACCCATATCCCTTAATTTGGTCAAATTTTCTTCCAAATCACTCCAAACTCAAGTGATTTTCTCATAACCATTTATATTCATTTAAATTCACAATATAAATGAAATATAAATCCAAATGGTCTAAACCAAATCTGAATCAAATCAAATCCCCAATTCTAGTCCTTTTAACCAAACTTTTGAACTTGACTAAATGACATCTAAATTAAGTCAAAACTCATGGATTTCTTCATGATTCAATCATTCCTACAAGCATTGATCCAAATATAAACATAAACCACCATTATCAAACCAAATCCAAGTCACCCCAAGTCAAGCACAAGTTGACCCTTTTGACTTGAAATTGTCATATGAACCAAAACCCATTTGGCTCCAAACCAATTGCAATTTGATTTATATTTCAATCCTAAGCTCATATGTGAGTTCAACTAAACTTGAATCAAACCTTGATCAAGCCAATTTACCCATTTAAATCACTTGACCTAAAGTGACCTATTTTTTTTTGAGCCAAGTATAATCCAACCCAAATTGATTGAACTAAGCCTATCTAAATCTCAATCATGATCAACAATCATCATGGGTGATCAACCACCTTGAATTCAAACTAAGTCATACCAAGCTTTTGACCAAGCCAACATTTATCCTAAATGAAACCCAAACCAAACCAAAATCCATCATATGCCAAATTGATTGGAACCATTGACTCCCATCCATAATTAATGATTGAACATGACCAAGCCATCAAATTGAGCCAAACCCTAATTGGTCACTTGACCTAAATTACCCAAAATTGGCCTAAAAAGCCTAAATGGGTCAAATCATGATTTAATCCAAATTGATTTCAACCAATGGCTCAAGTTCATTCCAAATCACTTATTGAACTTGACCAAAGCCATGATTGAGCCCAAGTTGACCAATTGGTCAACTTGACCCAACCTAGCCCAAATTGACCAAAATCCAAATTAATTCCAAATCAAACCTAACCAAAGCCTATAATCATTTTCAATCAATCAATTGAATTTGACTCAACACATAACCCAACCCAATTTGGTCAAATTGGTCAAATTGGTCAAATTGGTCAATTTGACTGACTTTGAATCCAAATGAGTCAAATTCAAACCTAGACCAAACCAATCTAAATTAATTGAATCAAAATATCCCAAATCATCATATAAACTTAACCCAAGCCTTAGTTTGACCCAATTTGACCAATTTTTCAACCCAACTCAACCTAGCCCAAATGAAACTCATTTGACCAATCCAAGCCAAACCACTCAAATCCAACTTGTGGGATCTTGTGGGCTGACCTAACTTAGCTTAAACTCACCCTAGGTCAACCAAAGACCTTCCCAAAAGTCAAGTGGACCCCACCAAGGGGATTAGCCATCAAACCATAGGATTTAAACCTTAAAACCATTGGATCCAAGCTAAAGTCAACCTTCCCATTCGCATGGCAACTCATTAGCACTCCATGGAACCTTTTCCTAACCCACCTAGCCAACCGAACCCACCCTAGGTCGGCCAAGGACCTTTGGGAGGTGACTTGACTCACCTCCAACAAAAATCGAGCACCCATTGGATCCAAGCTTTGCAAACCTTGTATAATGGATACATGGCAGCCTCCCATCATTCCTCCCATCCCTAGAGTGCCACCCTGACTTGATGGAGACAAGTCCAACGGCTAGACGGTGGAGAGCCAGTGCAAAACATGTGCACCCTTCCATGATAAAAAATTGAGGTTCAAGCATGATTTCACACACATTTTGTGTATAGCTCTTTTGAAGCCCTCAAAGTGTTTCCAAGGATCTCCAAGCCCTCTCCATTAGCATTGCCCATTCCCAGCAAAATCAAAATAGCATCCCGAGCAATACTCCCTCATTTTGAAATCAAACTTCAATTCCTCTTATCCATACCATCACCATACCCTATCGAAGCCAACCGAACCAATTCTCAAGCTTCCAAGCCACAAAAGGATCGAGTTTGATTAGAGTTGAGCTTGTTGCATGCATGGATTGGTCAACCGAGCATCCCACACTGAATCAAGCTTAAAGCTCTTCAACAGGGTCTCACCTCAACTAGGAAAAGCTACCTTTATGCACCACCAACATTAGCTCGATGAGGTAATTTCACAAACCTTGTAAAAGTGGGTTGGTCCTTTGTGAAGAAAATTTGAATTTCATAAAATTGATCGTTAGATGTATGCATCTCCTTCCCAAGGTGTGGAAGAATTTGGAGACCAAGCTTGAGCTCGATCAACTGGGAAGATGGATGACATTTGTCTTCCGTCGCTCGTGAATGGGATAGATCATGAGCTATCCATCTCGTGTGATCGAGATGAATGAATCTAATCAAATCCCATGGTAGAGCCTCGATTCCTTTCTAGATCACATGATCATCCGATCGATCTAATGGTCCATGAGAAAGCCACCGCCACTGAGTGATGTGATGTGACTTAAATAGCCAATCTTGTTGCGTCACATGGAAAGTGCTCCACGTTAGCACGCCGTGTCAGCTGCCACGTGGCTTGATGGGATTAAGGCTTTAATTAGGGTTAATTAATTAGTTTTTTAATTCTAAAACTTTCTAAAATCATAACTAATTATAGAAAATCCAAAAATTACAAACTTAGGCTCATTTTGAAGATATTGTAGAGTAGAATCTAGGAAATTAATCATTAATTAATTTTTAGTAGTGATTTTAGCTTAATTGGGGTTTTACTAAAATCTAACTAGCTTAATTAAGCACTCAATTAATCTCAAATTTTTTATGGATGTTTAGGGGTCTCTGCCTCTCTACTTTCTCTAAGATTTTATTGATTGTTTAATTAGGGAAATCACTTGATTAAGCCCTAATCACTCTCTTAATCTAATTAATCATAATTAATGAATGAATAATAACTTAATTATTCATTTAAGCATAATCATATTTGTTGAACAGTAAGATGACTTAGGAGATGTGGTTGGGGATACTTTTCCTAATCCATTTCCTAAGTTTTCTTTACCTTTAAAAATCAAATTAATTAATGGATAATGGAATGATTAATTGATTAATTAAGTAATTAATCTTTAAAATAAAGAAATCATAATCTAATTGAATGTTTAAATGATTTAAGGATTAGGATTAGGGCCTTGCCCTTGATCCTCTCCCCTAAGTTAATTTTATCATTCAAATTAAAACATAACCAAAATGTTTAATCAATTAATTAAAGGCTTAATGAAATTAAAATTAAAAAATTAACTCATTCACACCTAAGCAACCCTTAATTGATTTTGGGTGGCTCCTTGGGTGTTCAACAACCAAATGTGAGAGATAATGAAATTATGGTTGGCTCACGTGTGTGAGAAAATAATAAAAATAATTAAGTGAGATCCCTTAAGCTTAATTAACTATTAATCATAAGCCAATTACATTAGGACCCTCTCATTTCTTAGGAGCATTGCAAATTTACTTTTCATATGGTTGCATATCATATTGGCTTATTATTAACTTAAGGTGATATAGGTAAGGGTTAATTAATTCACTTAATTCATAACTTAACCTAATTAAAACATAAAACCAACTTAAAAATTCTTCATTAAACCAAAGTAATTCACACATGGGGAATTAGGTTTGGGTTAGCAAACCTCTTTCATATTTCCTAAATCAAATCAAACTCAAAGTCAAAAAAATGTCTTTAAAGAATTTTGGTTCATTTTAAGTAGCCTTATTTAATTTGATTGTCCTTAGGAATTAATTGGGATGAATAAAATCATGTGCTTACATTCCTTTATTTCTTTCCAATCATGCTAAATATTGCTTTCCATATGAAATCATACATTCATTTCTTTTAAAATTAATTGAATGAAATATTTTCTTTTATGTCAAATTGCATGTGTTGACTTAAATTAAAAATATGTGTGGCTATTATCACTATTAAATCAAAAACTATTTTTAAAGCCTATAAATAAATTATAAATGAAGTGATGCAAACTATAATATCTATAAACTTGCATGTGATAATAATATAAATATGTAATATGAAGTTCTCTTTCCTTATCCTACATGGATTCACTTAGAATTTGCAAGTATATAGTTCATTTGAAAAGAACATAACACTTGCCTAAATCTACTCCTATGCATCTCCATGTTAAGACTTAGAAAGAATTTCATATCACATATGTAAATCACATAATTAAATCAAACACAACCTTTTTTTTGCAAGATTCCCTATTCATGTGGTTCTTTTGTACATTCATATATTTGAGAAAAGTGGTATATTAGTCCGACATCCTGGAGGCTTTAAGTAGCACTAAGTAGGTCTTGTACCTTACACCCCTGGTGTAGAAAATAATGGCACCATACTCAGTTAAAACTCTTATACATATGCATGTGTGATATGACCAATGAATAAAGAATCATAAATCAAATAAATCAAATATAACCTTTTGCATGGATTTTTTCTATCCTTATAGTTGTTTATACATCTACATGTATCTAAGAAAAGTGGTATATTAGTCTGGACATCCTAGGGCTATGAGGCTTTAAACAACCCTAAGTAGGTCTTGTACCTTACCCCCTTGGTGTAGAAAATAATAGTGTTGTACTCACTTAAAACTTTTATACATGTGAATGTGTATTTAACTAATGAAAAAAATCCTTTTTATGTAATAAAAATATGCATTCATAATTCAATAAAAAAATGAAATATTTAAAATCCAAATACACTTCTTTGCATTCATCATCAAAAGTGTGTTAAGATTGCATGTATAGGTATGCTTAGATTATTCATATGCATGATATACATGATGGGAAGAAATGAATGAATGTGTGTTATGTGCTAGTAATCCATTTCAATTAATCTTAAGATGCCTTTTTTATTGAATATGGCTATTAAGAGTGAATCAAACTTAGGGTTAATTAAAACACATAATAAATCATTCAATAAAGGAAATTCATTAATTAACTTACCTTAGAAATGACTAGAGAGAGAGATTCCCTCTCTTTCTCTTCATAACACTTAGTTGCTAAGTGTAGGTCATAAAGAAAAAAAAAACACTAAACTAAATATTCAATTTAATTAAACCATTTAAAGAGAAATCAACCCTTTATAAATTAAATCCCTCATAATTAGAAAGTTATAACCCTAAAGCCTTGTTAGGACATACCACACAAGCTTTAATACATACACATTAGATTAAGTCACCATTACTAGCTTTATGTTAGGGCGGTGCATGGTTTGATGAATGTTTAGTTTTGTGATATATTGTTTTAGACTGGATGTTAGGGTATAGGTGATGTTGGTTGATATTAGCTAATCATGCTTTCTATGGGGTTATGCTTAAAGTGTAATAAAAATATAAATGCTTTTTGTCATGGTTGCTTATACCCCAAGACCCAAGTTAGGGTGGGTTTGTTTCCATGTGTGGGTGCTAAGTCCAAATTATTCATATAACTACTTAAGTTGTATGGTGTGTTTAACTAATATTTATTTTGTAGGTATAGTAAGATTTACTTTCCTTTCTCTTAATATAATTTTACATTAGGATTAAGGGTGAGCATTGGTTATAAGACCATGCCTTACATACCATGTGATGCCTTTGGAGCAAGCTACATCCCAATCAAGCCAAAAGAAAGAAAGAAATGGAGCAAATCAAAGCTAAAAGAAAGAAAGAAATGGAGCAAAGCAAGATGAAGGAATGAAAGATGAAGATTGAAGAATGGAGGATGATGAATGAAGATCCCCATAACACCATTTTATAATTGTAATTATTCTTTTATTATACCTAGATGTATAATGATAGAGCTCGACTACCCATTTCTTTCGCACGATACCCAGACCGCCTCTTCTTCTTTATGATACTTTATAAAATTATTTGATATTTTGCTTAGCTTGTGTATTAGAAATAGCATGCCTTTTTATAGTTTCTTTATGATTGGTGATTTCTATGTGTCCTGGATCTGTTTAGGCTCCTAGGATAAAAAAATAAAGTTTCTATCCCACTAATAACTTGTAACTAAAATTTTAAAATAACTCAAAACCTCACATAAAAGCCTAGGAATTAAATCAAGATAATAAAATATTTAATAACCTCTCAGCTAGATGATTGTATATATAATATCATGCATGTCATATTCTTCCACTCTTATTAAGAGAGGGCTTCCATCTGTGCTAGAGAATAAAGGCTTAACCTAAGAGCCTTTGATGGAAAGACACCTCTTTCTCTTTTGGTTTGGCCCATAATTAATTTCTCATGCATTTAGGCATACAAAATCCTATAGCCTGTGTCAAAACAAAAAGTCCAAAACTCAAATAAAACTTGATAAAATTTGCATTAGATTAAGTCATTATTCATGCCCCTCAGGATCTAGTCTCTTAGGGAGTGGGTTTAAGGACTTACTTTCCTCTTGTAAGTAAATAATAGCTTGTTGGTTAAAAATTTCTATATGGTCACCTTCAATCTGTGGTGAAAAGACAAGAATATAAAATTCATCTTTTAAGATGACATGTAGAGTGATGTACCTATTTAGGTGATCAGTGTATCTAACTTAGGTGATAGAAGTCACTTCCCTTTAATGGACCTAATCACCTCGATAAGGACTCCTAAGGATAATGGGTCTACATATGTACCAGAGATTCTTCCCCTACTTTATATAAAAAAGTAAAGCAGGGTTTATTTTAAACCGAGTTCATTAAGTTCCCCACAGGGCATGCCTCCATAATTAATTACATCCTGGGGGATCGATCCTTAGGAATACTCGAAGGTAAAATGATCGTTGTCTTCAAAGATTTCAACAGGAAAGAACTATCAATCGATTAGTTCATTTTTGAAGACCAAATAGAATTAATCAAAGAGAGGGAGTTATTATCAAAGCCAAAATGAAAGATAAGTAGGAGATTCCCACGATGTTAGGAAACCTAGCGAGCATATCAAACTATCCTATAGTAGGGCTTTACATTTTTGAAATTGATTTAGTTTGTTTGAGTTGCATTTTCATTAGAAATTTAAAACTTATTATTCCATTGCATAAGATTATGGAAATTCCAAGGAGGTGAGGATTTAAGCTTATGGCCCATAAAAGATGGAAAGCAACCTTAGAACCTAAATCTAGGGAGCTTTGGCGAGGGACAAAAGCTCAACATAAATCTAAGGCAAAAAATGGGTAATTGTTTTCCTCCATAAGAGAGGACAAATCACCCGACTGTTTGGACCTACAATTGCTTGGGGATGGCCGCCAACTAACTCCTCCTACGATTTTAAATACATATATGCAGTCTTATGATTTATGCAAGATAGCTAGGCTATTATTTATTTAGAAAAACACTAAGTCCTTAAACTCACTCCCTAAAGAGACTATATCATGTAAGGGCATGCTTCAAATGACCTAAATCTAATGCAATTTAGATTTCATTTTATTTTCATTTTTTTGACAAGCTAATAGGATTCATATGCTAAATGCATGAGAAATAAAGTTATTGGACAAAATCAATGAGAAAGGAGGAGTTGTATTTTTACCATGGCTCTCAAAGGTCAAGCCAAGTTTCTCTGGCAAAGGTGGAAGCCCTCCAATCAAGGGTAAAATAAGATGCAGTTGTGCATGATATTATAAAAGAAGTACTCATCTAGCTAAGGGGTTGCTAATTCTTTTATCTTGATTTTAAACTTAAGCTTTAGGTGAGGTTATGAGTTATTTATTTTTAGTTTTGAGTTGTTAAGTATGGTAAAAGATTTATTTTTTCCCTAAGAGCCTAATCCACATCTAGGCCATACATAACGCAAGCAAGAAACTAAAAAAAATATGCCACTTAATGCAAAAGCTAAACAAATCATCAATTAATTTATAAAGTTAATCGCAAAAAGAATAAAAGACCGTTGTTGTCAGGTACCACCATACAAATAAAAAAAATAAATTGGGTAGTCGAGCTCTACCCTTATACAACCTGAATTACAAATAAATTAAATTACAATTAAATAAGGAATTCATTGTTATGGGGGTCTTCAAGCTTCATTCTTCTTTCTTCATTTCTTCTTTCTTCTTCTTTTCTTCTTTCTTCTTTGGTTCTTTCTTTTATATGGTTGGAAAGTAGATGTTCCAAGGTTTCACATGGTATATAAGATAGGATCTTAAGACCAATGCTCATCCCATCCCCATAACAATCATTCCAAAATCCTACAAAAATTTACATGAAAAGGAAATCTAGCTAACACCTGCAAAATAAAGGTTAGTTAAACAAACCACCAAATCCCAAGCATGTATATTGGACTTATCACCCCACACATGGGTGACTAAGTCCACTTGTCCTATTGGATTATGCTTAGGGGTATAAGCACCTGCAAGCAAACACATTTATATTTTTTATTATAGTGCCCCTTAAGCACAATCCACTACAGAAAATAATGGTTAGACTAAGATCTCCCTACCATTCATTCTATGAGCATACATCCTAACATTTTGTCTAAAACATATATCACAAAATAAAACAAACATCAAACCATGCATCGCCCTAACCTAAAGCTAGAAGTGGTGACTTAGGCTAATGTGTGTGCTTTGAAGGTTTGTGTGGTATGCTTAGCTATGGATTTAAGTTAGAATTTTCTAAGTGTGAAGCATGTTAAACTTAGATGAGGGTTTCATTTAAGTGATTTAGTTTATTTGGGTTGATTTTATTTCATATTTTGATTAGGTTCAAGTGAATCCTACAATTAATTACTAAGTTATGAAGAGAGAGAAAGAGAAAAGGACTTCTCTTTCCTTTCCTATCCTAAATAATTTCTAAAGTGGATTCATGTTTCTTAGTTTTGTTTAGTGAATGTTTTGATTAAGTATTTAATTAATCCTAAGTTTAGATGAGCTCTAAACAAACCTATTCAAAAGAAAGGCATCTTAAGATTAAATAAAATGAATCAAATTCACAAAACATACATCACTTCATTTCTTTCCCAACATGTATATGATGCATATGAATGAGTCCTAAGCATATCTATACACACAAATGAGAATGTTTAACACACTTTATGATGCATGCTATTCATTTATAGAAATTTGAAAGTTTATGATGCATGATTTTTCTTAAGTAGAAAACAATTTCTTATCCAATTTTCACATGCACACAAGAAAGTAAGAAAGGCATAAGTGAGTATACCATTGTTAACTGAGGTGTAAGGTACTTAGGCTACTTAAAAGCCTCACAACCTTGGGGTTGTCCAGACTAATATATTTTTTCTACAAATATGTGTACAAAAGAAATAAATGGAAAAGAAAGAATTCAAAAATATTTGTATTAGTTGATTTGTTTTGTTTATGCAATTTATATGTGAAAGCATAGGTATCCTTCTTAAGTGATAGTATAGGAATGAATAGGATATGGAATTAGGCAAGTGTTAGGTTCTTTTCAAATGAACCACACATCTTACAAAATCCTATTCAAAACTATACTAAAAAAGAAAGGAAGGAAAGCCTACACTAAGCACATCCTTATATCTTACTCACATGCAAGCTTATAATTAAAATATAAGTAACACACTTTAAATTTTAGGAATTTGGTTCATATATTTTGAAAATAATTTAAATTTAATAGTGATATTTGCCTCTCATATCATTACTTTAGCCAACACATGCAAATTTGACATAAAGTAAACAATTTCATTTTTAAATTTGAATTTGGTGTGGATGCATGAAACCATATGACATACAAATTTGATATGTTGGGGGAAAGAATCAAAGTAATGAAAGCATGTAAACACATTCACTTTAATTAAATCCTAAAGACAATCTTATGAAATAAGAAAGCTTAAAATAAATCAAAGTTCATTTAAGATGATTTTGGTTTGATTTTGAATTTGATTTAATTTTTAAAATATGAGTTGAGTTTGCTGTTTCTAACCAATTTTCACATGTGTTTGACATTTTGTTTTTTTTTAGATGATTAGATTCATTTTAAATTATTGGTTAGGTTAAGGTATAAATTAAACAAGTTAATTAACCCTTACCTCCTTAGCATAGTTAACCAAGTAATTATGAGCCAATGAGATGACATAAAAAAACTCACAAGGAATTTAAACTTGCCATGCACCTAGTGAGAAAAGGGTGTAATACAATTTGACTCATAATTAATGGTTAATTAAGCTAAGGGGTTTAACTTAAGTAATTTCAAAACACCCCTTCACACATATGAATTGGGATTTGATTTTCTTAATTGAACTTAGGCTATTCAACACCTAAGCATCTACCCAAAGTAGATTAATTAAGTTCTAAAAGTTTTAGAATTTTTAGAAATTAATTAAGATAGTAATTAATGAATTAACCCTTAATTAAGAGAAGATTAAGGAAAGAAAAGGGGCTTAGGGAATAGCTTAGGGGAAATGCCCCCAAAATTATTCCCTAAGCCTCCTATTCACTGGATCTAACCTTAATCAACTTCAGGGATAAAACACTAATCACACCTTTAATTATTTATTTATGGGAGTAATTAGGAGATGCATTTGCCCCCCAAGCCTTCATCAATAAATCCCAAGAAAATTAGGGGAGGAAGTCATCCCAAAACATACCCAAAATGTTTGGAATTATTCAGAAGATTAATTAAGGGATAATTAGCAAAATAAAATGTCCATTAAAACTTAAAATCAGAGAAAAATTTAATTCAAAATTCATTAAAATTATTTTTAGAATATTCTAGATTGAATTATCTTTCTATTAAAATTTACCTTATATTTTTCTGATTTTTATTGAGGGAGATATGAATTTTTGAAGCTTAAGGGATTAATTAAAACTAATTAAATTCCTAACTAATCCCTAGCTCACAAAGACAACACGCGATGGCCGCTTTACACACGCCTTGAGGGAGTTACTTAAATGTCACATCATATAGGCAGCGTGGTGGCGGGATGCGGTTTGGTCCCTATTGTTCGATCAAGGATCGAACGTCCTGGGATCATCTCGGTTTCTAAAGGGATAAATAATTTATAAAATGTGCATTTAATCTCATCCGTCCATCCAAAATGCACAAATGGATGGCCAAGATTCTCCCTATTCTTCCTTGAGGATCAATAGAGACCATCCATGATCTAGGGGAAGATCTGAGCTCAATTTAGCTCAGATTGGAACAAGACTTTACCCACACCATCTAGCACTAATGGCAAGCCTATCCAATGGTGGAATTCTCATGCCATGACAATTTCTTTCACTAAGGACCAACCTCCTAAGCCTAGTAAAATTCCATACCTCATGAGGTGGTCAAGTTTCAATTTTGAAATTTTATAATTCTATGGATCAACACCTCTTCCTCTTTGGCTTTGATCCAATTCAACTCTTCCTTTGGGAACTTGGAATCCCCTGAGGGAGTGTGCAAAGGCAATTGAAGTAGAATGTAGTGTGGAAGAAGTTAGGAAGTGAATTGAGCTCCCCTATAAGGAAAAAAATCAAGAAAGCTTGATTTCAATTCCCTCCTTGGAAGCTTAGGAATGCTCTGTGATGGCTCCTAACACTCTCTAGGACTCAATCGATAATGAGGGTGTTCAATTCAAATGGAATTAGGGGGAGTATATCTCCCCATGGAAATACCAACCTTGGGTTACCATTTTGATCCAACCATATAAAGGGTTGTTTGATCTATTTGAGTTGGCACATGGTAGTTTGAGCTGAGTGGATTGGTAACCTCCCATGTGCTTCAAATCAAGTGGAGGGAGGAGGTTTTGAATTAGCCAATTTGATTTAGGGGTGGGTTTGGCCTTGGGGCTAAACCCATCAGTTAGGTGCACCACTCTTCATTGGTCCACTTGACCTATTAGGAAGGTATGTTGATATGAAGAGGGCTTGACTAAATTACCCATGGATTAGGCCAAATTTATTCTATGGCCTAGAAAAAGGTCATTTGGTTGATTTTTGAATTTAAATATGGGTATGTGAACAAAATAGTTTGGCCAAGTTTCATTGGATTTGGAATTCATTTGATTGTCTCATGTTGACCCATTTAGGTCAAAATGGGTCAACAGGTCAAGTTGGCCAATTGGTCAAATGGGTCAAACCAAGTGTGGGTTAAGTTCATATGACCATTTGAAATGTTTTGGTGGCTTTGGTTTGATTCAATTTGGCTTAGTTTTGAATTTGGCTCATATGACTTCATTTAGATTAAATGGGTCAAGTTGACCAATTTGACCCATTTAACCTATTTGAGCTAGGTCAAGGGGTAGGTTTAGTCATATGGAGTGGATTAGTATCTTTGTTCAATTAATTTTAGTTAAGTTTGAATTTGGCTCAACATGACCCTTTAGTCAAGTGGGTCCAAGGTCAATTTTAGGTTAGGTCTAGTGGCCAATTGAGGCTTTGATCAAGTTCAACAAGTGATTTGGAATGAACTTGACCCATTGGTTTCAATCAATTTGGCTGATCAAGTTTTGACACATTTTGACTTTTTAGGTCATGTGGTCAATTAGGCTAGGTTAGGCTCAAATGTTGACTTGGTCAAGTTACAACATAGTTCATGAATGAACTTAGATCAATGGTTTCAATCAATTTGGTTTATGGTGGATTTTCGCTATGTCAGGTTTCATTTTGGCTAAGTATTGACTTGGTCAACCCTTAGGTTTGACTTAATTTGACCCAATTTGATTGATTGATCATCCATGATGATTGTTGATCATGATGTAGAGTTTGATTCAATCCAATTTGTTAGGATTAGAATTTGGCTCATAAGGGTACTTTAGGTCACTTTAGGTCAAGTGAGCCTAAGTGGGTCAAATGGCTCAAAGCTTGATTTGAGTTTGATTGAACTTGTATATGGACTTATGATTGAAATATAAATCCATTCGCAAGTGGTTTGAAGTCAAATGAGTTTTGACTCATTTGACAATTTCATATTCAAACGAAGAATATGAAGGGATTTGGGTTTGATTTTGAATTGGATTTTGGTTAAGTGATTGAATTTTGTATCTATATTTGGATTCATGATTGTAGGGTTGATTGAATCATGAAGGAAAATCAAGAGTTTGGCTTGATTTGAAGTTGATTTGGCTAAGTTCAAGATTTTGACTTGAAAAGCTTAGGTTGGATTTTGAGTGGATTTGAGTTTAATTTTTGGAATTGGTTTTGATTGTTTGAATTTATATTTCATTTATATATGTGAATATAAATGAGAATATAAATTGATCATGAAAAAATTTCAAGGATTTGAAGTGATTTGATCATGATTTTAAGTCCATTAAAAGGAAATTAAAGGACTTAGGAAATTTGGAGTTTGAAGTTTGAATTTTTTATTTTAGTTTGATTGATTTATATTTATTTCATTTATATATGTGAATATGAGAACATAAATAACTTGTGAGAAATCCCATGAGTTTGAATTGTTTTGATCATGATTTTGGCTAAGTCCATGAAGGAAAACTTAAAGGACTTAGAAAATTTTGGGACTTGAATTTTGGATTTTGGTTTGATTGATTTATATTTATATTTCATTTATATATGTGAATATAAATATAAATAGTTATGAGAAAATCCCATGAGTTTGAATTGATTTGATCATGATTTTGGCTAAGTCCATGATGGAAAACTTAAAAGGACTTAAGAAATTTTGAGAATTGATTTTGAATTTTATGTTTAGTTTGATTGGTTTGAATTTATATTTCATTTATATATGTGAATATAAATGAATTATGAGAAAATCTCAAGGATTTAGTTTGGTTTAGATCGTGATTTAGGCTAAGTCCTTAAGAGGAGATTAAGGACTTAAGAAAGATTTGGACTTAGGAATTTCATTTATGGGTTTCAATCTTGGATTTCAATCACATGGAGTTGATTTGAGTTTGGAGAAAATAAGATTGATTTAAAGTTTGACTTGAAGGAAGGAAGGTGAGGAATGGTTCAAGCTAATAAATTTTCCTAACACCCCTAAGGCATGACCTATTCCTATGACTAACTCTTTTAAGACTCTAAAGTTAGGTTGAGTGTCCACCTAATCACTAGATGTGTCTTAAGACTAAGGAACTCTTAAAGCCTAAGAGAAGTCCTATGTCTAAGATGGAGGGGTTGAGAGCTCATTCTAAAAATGAGGTCAAGAAAGGTGCCCACAGGTGTAACACTGTGGAACACCGCATATGGACCAAACGATCAAGCACAGAGATCAAAATCACTAATAGAAACAATATATCCCAAACCCAAAGTATAGAGAGAAGTGCAATGTGGCTCTACTTATGTCTAAGACATAAGAGAAAGGAAAGAATCCACTAAGGGATAGAGTATGAACCTTCCACTAGGGAAGCAGGTTTTGGATATCACAAGGAGATGAGAGGTTTGATTTGATTTGAGGTCTCACTAAGGAGAAATTTCAAAAAGGATTGAATTTGTTTCAATTTTGTTAGGTTTGACTTTTGAGATGGACCCTGCTGGTTTGCGATGGACTGCACTAAGTAGGAGCCATGGAGGCCAAAACCTAACTCAAATTTACCAATCCAAAGGGGTAGTCTACTAAACACATAGTAGGACTAGCCAAAAAAAGGGATGCCCTTTGGTATGCAGTAGTTGTACTTAGGAAGAAAGCATAGTAGACTTACATCCCCCAAAGTAGAGACTAGTTGTAATCTATTGGCAAGACAACAGATTGAACCCAACTTAGGGCTGACTAATGAGTGAATGCCACTGGGGGACTTAGATCAACTCAAAAATAGTCAAGATTAATTTCATTTTTAGATTTATTTATTTTGATTATGATGGATCCCATAGGTTTGCAATGACCTGCATTGAATAGGGGCCATGGAGGCCTGGAGCTAACTCAGATTTACAATCCAAAGGGAGTAGTCTACCAACCATAAGGTCGGACTATCCAACCAAAGGGGTGCCTTTCGGTATATAATGATCAAGTCTCAAGAAGAAAGCGCTGAGACTCATATCTTCTAGAAACAAGGAACCACTGGGGTGATTGGATGCTTTGGGCAATAGATCGAACTTGACCTAGGGCTGACTATTGAGTGAATGCCTCTAGGGGACTTAAATCAGCTAAAATATAGTCAAAGACTAATTTCATTTTTAGCTTTGTTTATTTTGATGGATTCTATTGGTTTGCGATGGATCATACTGGGAAGGATCTTATATCAGCCTAGACTTATTTCAGATTTACTAAACCAAAGGGAGTAGCTTCCTGCCGATGGGAGAACTATCCAACCAAAGGAGTGCCTTTCGGTTTGCAATGATCAAGTGAAGGGAAGAAAGGTCGGGGACTTACATCTTCCACTACAAAAGATCACTGGGGTGATCGGTTGCTTTGGGCAACAAATTGAACCTGACCTAGGGATGCCCGTTGGTTTGCGATACAATCATGCTAGAAAGAATGCATCATAGTCTTACATATTTCAAAGTAATGACCGAGTAACTTATAAAAATAGATTGAACCAACCTAAGGGTGACTACAAAGTGAGACGACTGGGATTTATCTCAACTGTGCAATTCCTACAGGAGTCACTGACACCCTTAAAGATAGAATGCCTGCTTGGGAAAAGGCCCTAGGGGGCTTGAATTCCTAATCCACAAGCGAATTAATTTTGTTTATTTTTGTTTTAATTTGTTTATCGTGGACCCTATTAGTTTGTGAGGGATCAAACTGAGAAGGAGCTTATATCAGCCTAGACCTACTTAAAATTTACTGAACCAAGGGAGAATCTATGCATCCGCTGAACAAATTCTCCAACTACAGGGGTGGCTACTTGGAAAGGGGAACTATCCAATCCAAAAGTAATGTAGGTAGTGTCTAAATGGGGTGACATGATCTAAATAGAATGCATAGGGATGGGGATAAGGGCTTAATCCAACACCCTGTAGAAGATGATATGGCTAGTCATATATCCAATAGGTATTCATCCAACTCAAGGAGAAAGGGGACTCATATCGCCAAGAGTGTGTATCCATCGTGAGTCATTGTCGATAGGAACATCAACTAAGGTGCAGTGCAAACAATCGCCTATGAAGAAAGCTCGGGGACTTACATCCTCCTATAGCAAAATTGATTGCTGGGATAGTCTATCTTCAGCTCAAGCTATCCGACCTAGGGTGACTATTGAGTGAATGCCACTGGGGACTTATATCAACTCAAAAGTAGTCAAGAGGAAAGGAGCCTCTGGGGACTTATCCTAGACCTAAAATATACTCGACCTAGTTAGTGTATGATGGCTAATTTAAGAAGAAAGCATGGGGACTCACATCTTCTTAAGCAAAGTAAACATGAGGTAGCTTACTGGCTGGGCAATGAAGCCTACCATAATATCAAAGTGCTCATTTTGCAATGGTCAAATTAGAAGAAAGGACCACATCCTCTAACAAGTGATCACTGGTCATACGGTAGCATGTAGACCCGACCTAGAGCAGCTAATGTGTGAGTGCCTCAGGGGACTTGCTCCCACATCACAATTGCTCGAGATAAAAGAATTGAATTTATTTTGTGCATGTGTTAAAAAGAATTGGATGCCTCTGGGGGACTCTTACACCTACCTTCAACACATTGGGGGATTTGATGAAATGATGTCACGGGTGGCAAATAAGATTACCACTAAGAAAGAATGCTGCTTGGGTTCTCTTACACCTATTTTAATAGCATCAAGTGATTGTGTTTGTGATGTGAAAGAGGGATATGATGTCACTGTGGAACTCTTACACCTACTCTAGACATGTCACGGTGGATTATCAAGACAAGCAAAACGCTTTGAAAGAAGAAAAGATTTGAAGAATGGAATCAGATTTTTGTTCTTTTTATTAATGATTGTTTTCAAACATGATTTGTTTTTATGGGTAATATTTATATAGAGCCCATTAATTGGAAGCATCGTGTTCTCCTTTATAATCAATAAGTCGATAAGATCCACCTTGGTAGGCCTTCTATGACATAGCGCTTCCCAAGTGGGTTCAAACTTGCCTCCCATCTTTGATGGGCAACAATTTCTCCTTATGACTAACACAAGTTCTCCTACTCCTGAAAATACCTAGGTGGACCAAAAGCTTAAATCATTTTGGCTTTGCAACTCAAGGTTATGGAATGCCCAGAGGCTTAACCTCCTAAACCAACTACTCTCCTGCAATCATTTGTTGTCATCATCATTCTTCTTCAAGATTCAGGATGAGAGTTTTTTGAATGCTAAGCCATTTACTTTGGGGTAGTAGATGGTGGAGTATCTCCAATCTATACCATATCTTCTAGCAAAGCTGTTGATCTTCGTGCTTTTGAATGTAGTGCCATTATCAGATATAATTTATCAAGGAACCCCGAACCTATATATGATATGGTTCCTGAAAAACTGAAGCACTTGCCGAAGTTGTGACTGGTGGGATGGCTTCACCACTTGGTAGGGAAGGATTTAAGATGAAGAAGCCTTGGAGGATCGATCGACCACATTACCCCAACACTCTGGCCATGAAGCTAAGGTAGGTGTAGAATGTTGGGTGGTTGGAGGACCACACACCGACACCGATGATATTTCTACATCCATGTACCGTAATCATCAAGGCCAGAGTATCCAAGTTGTCGATCTTCATCTTCATCTTCTGATTGATGCGCCGATGACCTAATGTACCGCATAATGCCATGGGCTTCATGTTTATCTAAACAATGTAACCACATATGGTTAAAGGATCGGCGGTATAGGGTGCCATCAATAAGTTCATAGGAGAGAGCTCTCTATTTCATCTGATGGGCTTGTGATTTCTCTTGAGATAGTTTATCAGTGTTCAAATAATCTATGAACGCTTGCCTCCAATCCAAATCCTTGTTCATTTTGGCAATGGTAACCTTCCCTTCAAGAGAAAGTCTCTGAGTTCAACATCAAGGGATATGACTTGTTTTGTGGACCCTATTGAAATGGATTCATCTTCCATGCCAACTCTTTGGAAAGTTTGGCCAAGCATCTACTAATGCATTCTCTACCGGGAACCTTGTAGATGGTGACTGTGAATTTGGGCCAACATGGTATACCGTAGTAATGATGAAGCTTGGGTTTGAGAACCTGGTAGGACCCGGTAATCTGGTTGTTGACCAACTGAGAATCCCCAAAGGTGTTGATGCTCTTAACACTGATAGTGATGGCTAACTCTAGATCGGCAATTAAAGCCTCATACTTGGCTTCATTTTTTGTGCAGGGGTTGGATAGATAGTATGAGAATCTCATCACATCGCGGTTTAGAGTTAGAAGAACTATTTCTACCCCTACCTTTACGGGGAGAATAGATCGTGGTGCTTCCCCTTTGAGAAAAGATGCTGAACCATCAAAATACATCTCTCATCGATGGTTGCTGACCTCCCCTAAGTTCATGATTTGTTCATCGTGAGATCTTCGAAGAATCAAGAAGTGGTGGCTAAAAAATCTAATGCTCCTTTACCACCTGAGGATAATGTGATATCAAATTATGAGAGGATCATGAACCATCATGCCAAATGTCTTGATAGCATTGGCCGTGTCATGAGATACTGCAGTAGATTTATTCTGGAGATCAAGTTCACCTTATGAGAAAGCATATAGTGTCGTAACTTTTGGGAAGCAAAGATCAAAGCTAGGCAATGTTTCTCAATAGGTTGGTAGTTCACTTCAGAATCGATGCGAGGTAGTAGAGAGCACTTTCCTTTCATCGCCAGAGAAATCGAGAGTCATCCAATGCGAGAGTGTAATGAGTGGCATGCCCGATGGGGATGCTAGAACTTTTAACCAAATATTGCTGATGTCTTCAAGGCATGTGACACTTGTCATCCCACTTGAACTTGGCATCCTTTTGACAAGTGAAAATGCATCTCCCGATAGGTTGGAGATAAAGTTCTTAGATACACCATTCTTGAAGGATCCGAGTTGAGTTAAACTCTTAGGAGGTTGCATTTCTAAGATAGCTTTAATATTTTAGGATCTATTTCTATTCCCATGTCAACAACAAACCCAAGAATTTCCAAGCTACCCAAATGCACACTGGGGATTCATTTTGAGATTATATTATCTTAACCATTCAAAAAACTACTCAAGTCAAAGAGGTGATCTTCCTTTTCTCTCTTGACTACTAGATCATCAACATAACACTAAATCGATGATGGATGAGTTCATTGAAGATCTAAGTCATGGCCCATTGGTATGTAGCACTGCATTTTAAGGCCAAAGGCATGACCCTATATAAGAGATTCGAGGGGTTTGAAAAGTAGTGTTTCTTTCATCTTGAGACATCTTGATTTGGTTATAGTGATGACTCATCCATGAAAGAAAAGATTGCATGAGATGAGTGTCCACCATTAATTCGTATAGGAAGAGGAAACTCATCCTTAGGACATGCCTTGTTTAAGTCCCTAAAATTGATGTAAATGAATTTGGCCATTCTTCTTCTTTTAAGAAGATATATTTTCTTCCGATGAAACCAAGATAATCTTTCTTGACTTTAGAAATGACCTATTGTTCATTTCTAATCATGCATCTAGGAGCTTGCTTAATAGCATTAAGATCTATTGCTAGTTTGTGGAATGCCAATGAGATAATCCGGCATCTCTTCATAACTCATGCAAGTAGTCTTTAAACTCAAATATAACTAAGTCATTGGTTTCTTCTTCATTCAAATGAACTGATGTATGTTGGATTTTCTTCTATCTCGAGGTGGATTTTTTTAAGCTTGTCAATTGTTGAATGAATCTCCTCTTCAAACTCATGCCTCTTTGACTTGGAGATCATCTAGATCATCTGAGGTTTCTAAACACACATTCTCATAAGAGTTGTGTGTGAGAAGAACTAAACTCCAAATGATTGGTAACAACCAAACAATAATCATCATCATCGATCGGACCCACTGTATCGAATCCTAGTCCTGCTCTTGATTGTGCTTCTTTGCCTGTATTGTTCCATAGCTTTTCAAAATACTCTGAATTGCTTTTGGACATGAGGAACTAAACCTTTGATAAGATTATGAACACAAGGTGAGTAAAAGTCAAATGGTAATTCCATTAATTCTTAAATGAATCCTCCTCAAGTTCTACATCAACTTCGTGACTTGAGGATGATGATCCCAAAAGAACCTTCTGCTTCATGTCACCGGAAGACTTAGACTTCCTTAACTATCAAACCTTCAACTTTTGAGATGTAAGTGAGGTTAGCTAAGGCCCCAACCGCTTCTCTAGTTTCACATAAACCGATTTGAATACTTTGCTTTGCTGAGGCCTGGTCTTCATCTTTATCTGATCAAAGTCACCTCCAATGGAACAAGAGGGGTTACTGGTATATTAATCACTTATCCTTTGAGCTGGATTCCAAGTCTATGTGAATTAGTGCTCCTATGAACTGGAACATGACCTCTGGTCGATGGCCAACTAGGGGTCCCACCGGAACTACCTCCTCGCTTTCCTGAGGTGGAGGTTGAGCCATCCTACCCACATGTCCATATGATGGAATGTGGGTGGAATGTGATAGGGTCTATTTCTTCTTCAATTCCCCTTTCTTGTTCACTTGAACTTTCATTTTTCTTTTCATTTTCTATCTTTCTTTTTTTCTTTCATTTTCTTTTATTTTGTGTTTTATTTAAACAAGTCCATGAGAAAGAGTGTTTTGAGGAAGATAGTAGGTTGCATCCTCACAAATCTCAACCTCTAACTAAAAATGGCTTTTCATCTCCATTGACACGGTATTCAATCCCATCTTTTCTGAACTTGATGCACTGACGGAATGATCTTATTCTAATGTATCCAAGGCCTACCAAGCAAAGTAGTGAATGAAGTATTCAAATCAATGATATAAAACTTTTTCCTTCACCTATCTCCAAAGGTAACACTATAGAACCTAAAGCCCACCTTGGTCATTCTCTCAACATCTCCTGAGTGGAGATGTCGATCCTCAAATAGGCAAGGTCTTTAGACTCATAATGACCCATGAATCCATGAGAACTCTACTGAACATGTCAAATGTAGAGGGGATTGTGCTCTAAGTCCCCAAAAGAAGGTCTTCATGAAGGTGATCCCTTGAGCTTCTTTTGTATAATGTGCTTCCTCACCGGGTGAGCTAAAGCATATATTTTAGATCAAGGAGGGTTTTGATTAGTGATTCCCTCATCTCTTTGGATAAGAAGGGCATCATATATGCTTAGCTAGATAACTTTCTTAGATGAGAATAGGACACCTAGTCCAATCCTCCACAAGCATATCCAAGGGTGGAGCATCTTGTGGAAGGGCTTCTATCTTACCAATGACTTGTTTCTCATTTGAGGTGCTACCTAGAGGTTGAACCTGCCACCATGAGGTTGACTTCTGATCTCTGGCGGTAATGGAAGGTTCTACTTGCACATCGGCTCACCTACTTCTCCTATGGGACCCTCAATTGGATTCCAAGTCTATCTCAAGAGGTGAACTAGTGAGTAGGAAAGTCCAACTCAAATCGAAAAGAGGAAGATCAAAATTTTTATATAGTTATTTTGACTTGAAGAGTTATCAGGAATAAGAAGACAACCCATCATAAGTGACACATGTAATTCAAACTAGCTTTATTCTTCAATTTTAGAATTATTTGGAGGTAAAAGTAGAAATCAAGTAAAGTGAGGGGGGATTTGATGCCCTTATGATACAAGAGTTCTACTAGAAGAAGTAGCTAAAAAGTGGAAGAAGTCTGTGTTGAAGCTACAATGGGGAGGCGACTCTGGCTACGGCTAATAGGCTATCCCACACATGATGCTATGAGCTCCCCTTTCCTCGAGTTGCGCAACTTGCAAATCCTTTCTTGATGTTAGAGGTTTGAAACTGCACCGCAAGGAAAGCTTCTTGATCTTCAGATGATCTTCTTAGAGGTTTTGATAAAGAGATATCCCAATCTTCTTTAGCCCCAAGGATTACCTTGATGGAATTGGATGATTGTTCCACAAGGTATTCCTTTGGGATAACTACAACACCTGCCTTGAAACCGTTCAAGCCAATCCTTGAATGTGAAGCAATCCTCAAAATATGGCCTAAACATACGGTGGTAAGGAAAAGTTTATCATGACTTTTCCTACTTCCTCCAATCTCCTAGCTCTGTAGCTGAAAATCGCTTCTTTAAGAGATTCTTAAAGATCTTCCGATTACCTCTTAAAAGAATAAGGTTTGTTAAGCTTATCTAAAAGAGTAGGTGGACTATAGCTACTGGCGGGGGTATGAGTGCCATTGTTGTTGGTGGTATGGCTGAGGCGGTGGCTGTGTTGGTCATGGAGGCTACTGTGGGGGCCGGTAGGGCTATCTCGGTGGTGGCAAAGGAGGTGGAGGCTGCTGAGGTCATGGTCTCTTAGACTGATCTCTAGTTGGTTTCTTCCTCTTGTCTATCGCTGCTACTACTCCTAGTTTCTTCTCGTAGACCTTTTGTGGCTTTGCTTTAGGCAACTGATCTTGAAAAGGAAACTGTTTGGCCTCTCTTCATAGACTAGCTGCCTTATTGATTAGCTTCTCAAATGTCTTGATAGTGAAGCCCTTAAGCATGAAGGAGACCAGACCATGGATATTCTTCAAAAGAATCTCAATGGCATGCTATTCAGTATGCACACTTCATACTTAGCCACCATCGAGAATATAATCAATAAGGACTCACTGGTGTGCTACAATGAGATCACCTACAGTAACCCTTTGCTAAGCTCCAGCAAACCTCTTGATGAAGAGTTGCTCTAACTCAACAAATATCTTTATTGAATCATTGGGTAGTTCATCATACCAATTGAAAGCAACACCTGCTAGGCTACTAACAAAGAGGTAGATAAGCAAAGCGTCACCACGTTGGAACAACTGGCTTATGGCCTTGGTTTCCACCATCAAAGCTTTTGAAGGAAGGTGGTATAAAACCCTTGGGATATTGGATAGCATCAAATTCCTGGTAGGGTCTACCCTTTGGAACCGATGATCCTCCCCGCTTGAGCCAATGCTTCCTTCACTTGTCGCTAAATCATGGATTTTATGTTTTTCTTATGGAGGTACTTTCCACTACCTATACATGCTGCTACCTTGCTCAATGGGAGGTAAGGTCTGGGTCCAAGACTTGCACTAACTCAGGTTGATTGATGTCGACTGTAGTAGGATGAAGTAATGAGGCTTATTTCTGGAGCACTAAAATTGTTGCTAACAAGTCCTCTAACTAGCGTGCCATCCTATCTATATTCTCATCTTTATGCCTCAACTGATGTTAGTGGTGTTGGGCTGATGCTGCAGTGTCTTCCTGATCAACCTCATCACCTTCATGGCTTGTTGTTCCTTGAGAAGAGATCCTCTAGTCTACCATGAGACTATGAAGTCTCCCAACAAGTCATCTTCATTGGGATCAAAGCGACTTTCTCTTCATCTCGACCAATCATACCTAAAATCTCCTTCTTTTCATGAAATAATGTGCCACTATCTCATCTAAAGAATGATCAATGGTACAAATAATCTAGGTTGACCGTGATCATGCACTAAGATGCACCGACCTCACCGCGGAGAGTCAATCCTATGTGGACTATAGTACTGGATGAAAACAATCCACCGCCACTAGTATGAAAGGTGTGACAATACTAGGATGTTCCACTATACTTGGTGCAACTGGACTATCATCTGCCACCTCTGAAATAACTGTCAGCATCTCCACATCTTATTATACATGAGTTGGTGTAGGGATGACATGCTCTGGTGCACACCTTTCGCACACTATCAAGAAAGAGAGAGCTTAGCCTTGCCACAATAGGTGGTGTGGATGGGGTAGATCCTCACCTTAGCCGATCACCAACGGGTGCGCTTCTCCTGGCCTTCATGGCCTTTGATAGACTAGAGATGTTGTGACTCGACTAGTGATGAGGGTGAAGCGGGGAGACACCGACTTTCTATGCACAAGAGGCCCTCCCATGATGACTAGTCCCTAAGCAAGATGTCCGATGGTCGGCCGGTAGCACGTAACTAGAAAATCAATAAGTGAAGCCCGACCGGGATCAACCTCCTCTCCCTACAGGTAATGTGAGCTATATGGGCCTCTTTGGCCCTCTCCTGATGGATATGTCTCCCACACTGGGGATGATGGATCAGATCAAATTGAGCTCGACTGAACATCCAAAGTCACCTACCCGCAGACAAATTGGAGGTCGACACCTCCCGCTCCTAGTAACTTGGTCGATGCGCACCACCGGGAGGTGATGTTTCCTAACATCCTCACCGAGAGAGGATGGAACTTTGTTTAACTGGTGAAGTAATAACAGGGAACTCCTCAACAGCTGAATGGGCGGCTGCCTCTATCTCCCTGGCAATCCTAGTGTGGTACCGCTTGATCATGTGGTTCTTTCACTTGTCTTAGGATGGGAGGAGTGAGAGCTAGACCTACTCAAAAGTGGGGAGGCAATCCCGAGATCGGGGAGCCTTACCCTTAGAGGGAAGATGAGAGGGTGCTAACCCTCAGGCAAGAGAAACCATGACAAATCGTAGACCGGCTACTAAGCAGCTGGATACACGCTTTCCTCCAAGGAGATGTTAGAATCAAAAGGTAGATCAATCCAGATGACTGGCTTCTGAATGGTCACCGGTCCCACCGATCGTGAGGGAGTGCTCTCACATGTAATCCTCTCCCTCAAATCCCCTATCAAGTGGATAAGATGTGTATGATCCAATCGGGGAAAGTTGGCTTGGTCCAAAGCCAAATCCATACCATGAGGGAAAGTGAAAACAAACTTCTTGATCGCCATCATTAATAAAGACTAAAACTGAACTATCGAGAATCGATTGTGAGAATCTAATAAAATGGGTTTGTATCGATTCTATCTTTGTAGATTTTTTTGAATTTGAATTGAAAATTTGAACCCATCCAACAACTTGAAAGTGTTAAGTTGGGTTCAAATGGATTTGAAGATTTTGAAATTGATTAAAGAAATTTTGAATATGAATCCAACTTAAATAAATTTAGGTATGTTGAAAGATGGATCCAAATATTTTGATAAGGATGCTTTCATAGGTTCATGTTTGTTTGAATTTAGATTTTGATTTGGGGACTTTCCTTTAACAAATTTGATAATATTTTGATGATTTGAATTTTACTTAGCAAATTTGGGTATGCTAAGTTGTTTGAAAGTTTATTTCTTTTGTGAATTGTTGTTTGATTTTTGAAATTTGAATTACTTAGCAAATTTAGGTATGCTAAGTGAAGAATCCAAGTGTGTTTTGTTTGATTTTTGAAACTTAGCAAATTTGGGTATGCTAAGAAAATCCTAAGTGTTTATTTTGTTGATTTGATTGAAAGTGGAGTTTACTTTAGCAAATATGTTCATTTATTTTTTGGAAATGAATTTCACTTAGCAAATTTAGTATGCTAAAAAATTCCAAGTGTGTTATTTTGATTTATTTTTTGAAAATGGAAATTCTTAGCAAATTGGTATGCTAAAGAAAGAAGTCAAACTTGAAATTTTTTGTTTGACTTTGAGTTTTTAACAAATTTGAGTATGTTAAATGATTCCAAATGTGTTTGAAAACTTTGATTTTGATTTGGAAACTTCACTTAGCAAATTTGATGAAGTTCCATGTTTGAACTTATATTGAATTTGGAGACTTCACTTAACAAATTTGAGTATGCTAAATGAAAGTGTGCAATTTTTGATTTTAGATTTGGAAACTTCACTTAGAAATTTGAGTATGCTAAGTTCCAAAATATGTTTGAAAATTTTGATTTTGGATTTGGAAACTTCACTTAGCAAATTTGAGTATGCTAGATGAGGTTCCAAAAATGTGTGAAATTTTTTGATTTTGGATTTGTAAACTTCACTAAGCAAATTTGAGTATGCTAAATGAAGTTTCAAAATGTATTTGAAAAGTTTTGATTTTGGGTTGGGAACTTCACTTAGCAAATTTGAGTATGCTAAATGAAGTTCCAAAATGTATTTGAAAATTTTTGATTTTGGATTTGGAAACTTTACTTAGCAAATTTAAGTATGCTAAATGAAATTCCAAATGTGTTTTGAAAGTTTTGATTTTGGATTTGGAGACTTTACTTAGCAAATTTGAGTATGCTAAATGAAGTTCCAAATGTGTTTGAAAATTTTGAAAATATGATTATTAAGTTTTGGATTTTTGAAAAGGAGACTTCCATCCAACAAATTTGGGTATGTAGGAATGGAAATCAATCTTATTTTTGAAATGTGAAAATTTTATTTTGTGTGTGATTATTATTTTTTTGAAAGAGGGAATTCCAACTTAATCATATGTGGGATATGTTTAAGTGGGATTTCAAAATGATGTCATTTTTAGTTGCGAATGAAATCTTCATTAAATAAATTTGAGTATATTAAATGAAGATGTTCATATGTGCTTTTGAAAATTTTAATTTTATTTGAAAATGAAACTCTCATTCAATAGGTGTGAGTGTGTTGAATGGAAAGGTTCATGTGTGCTTTTGAAAGCTTTATTTTTAATTTTGGTTGATTTTTGAAAATATGATTATTTTGAAAATGAAATCTTCATCAAAATGAATTGAAGGAAGATGTTCATTTGTGCTTTTGAAAAATTTAATTTTATTTGAAAATAAAACTTCCATTAAATAGGTATGAGTGTATTGAATGGAAAGGTTCATATGTGCTTTTTGAAAACTTTATTTTTGATTTATAAAGATGATTGTTCATTTTATTTAGAAAATGAAATCTTCATCAAAATGAATTGAA
Organism: Cymbidium sinense; assembly: GCA_021442155.1. Classification (NCBI taxonomy): domain Eukaryota; kingdom Viridiplantae; phylum Streptophyta; class Magnoliopsida; order Asparagales; family Orchidaceae; genus Cymbidium; species Cymbidium sinense. The sequence goes on along the minus strand of CM038232.1, from coordinate 22,154,542 downwards.
GGAAGATGTTCATTTGTGCTTTTGGAAAATTTTGTTAGTTTTATTATTTTGTTTTTTGAAAATTCCTACATGTGACAATTATGAGAATTGTTAAATGAGGGTGATTTAAGAAAATTTTATAGAAAATATTTTATTAAGTGCATTTTTGAAAGAGTGCTTTTGAAAAGCAAAGTTCTTATGGAAAATTTATTTTGTTTTATTATTTTAAATGAACCTTTCCTTATCATAAAAAATGATAAGGAGGAAGTCTTTAAATGTTTTATTTTATTTAGATCTTTTATTTTACCCATTGAGAACCCAATGGGGTTTTAAGACCAACATGGAGGTCCTAAAAGGATGTTGGCTAACTTAACTTAAGAATGAAATAAGCTAGTGCCAATAAAAGAAAGATAGTCTTGATTCACCAAAGTATAAACCCACTATCGATACTCAAAGACAATGATCATTTACCAAAGATGGAGAGAGCCATCCCTAGAGTCATTAGAAAAATCTATTGGTTAAAAATTTCTATATGGTCGCCTTCAATATGTGGTGAAAAGGCAAGAATATAAAAATTCATCTTTTAAGATGCCACGAGATAGATGTACTTATTCGTGATTGGGTATGTCATCAAGGAATAGTATACTATCTCAAAGATAGAAGTCACTTTTTAATGGACCTAATCACCAATAAGGACTCCTAAGGACAATGGGTCATATACCAGAGATTCTTCCCTATTTACATGGAAAGTAGGGTTTATTTTAAATCGGGTTCATTAAGTTCTATAGGGTAAGCCCCATATAGTTATATCCTAAGGACAGATCCCTAGAATACTCTTGATTAAGGTAAACAATTGTTGTATTCAAAGATTTCAATAGAAAAGGACTATCAATCGATTAGTTCATTTTTAAAGACCAAATGGGATTGATCAAAGAGAGGGAGTTATTATCAAAGCCAAAATGGAAGATAAGTGGGAGATGCCCATGATGCTAGGAAACCTAGCGAACATCTCAAACTATCATATAGTTTGGCTTTACATTTTTAAAATTGATTTAGTTTATTTGAGTTGCATTTTCATTAAAAATTTAAGACTTATGATTTCATAACATAAGATTATGGAAATACCTAGGAGGTGAGGATTTAAGCTTATGGACCACAAAAGGGGAAAAGCAACCTCAGAACCTAAATCTAGGGAGCTTTAGCAAGGGGTGAAAGCATAATCTAAGGTGAAAATTGAGTAATTGGTTTACCTCCACAAGAGACGATAAATCACCCAACTATTTGGACTTAACCCTGGGTGGCCACTAACTAACTTCTCCTATGATTTTAAATATATGTAGGAAAATCTTATGCTTTATGCAAGATAGCTAAGCTATTATTTATTTAGAAAGAGACTAAGTTCTTAAACTCACTCCCTAAGATGACTAGATCATATAAGGACATGCTTCAAATGACCTAAATCTAATGCAATTTAGATTTCATTTTATTTTATTTTTTGGGCAATTATTTTGACTTAGGCTAATAGATTCATATGCCTAATGCATGAAATAAAGTTATTGGCCAAAATCGTGAAGAGAGGAGGATGTTTTCCACCATGGCTCTCAAAGGTCAAGCCAAGTTTATGAAATATGGAAGCCCTCCAATCAAGAGTGAAATAAGATGTATTTATGCATGATATTATAAAAGAAGTACTCATCCAGCTAAGAGGTTGCTAATTCTTTTATCTTGATTTTAAACCTAAGCTTTATGTGAGGTTATGAGTTCTTTATTTTTAGTTTTGAGTTATTAAGTTTGGTAAAAGATTTATTTTTCCCTAAGAGCCTAATCCACATCGTGGTCATACATAAAGCAAAAAAGAAACTAGAAAAGATGCACATAATGCAAAAGCTAAACAAATCATCAATCAATTTATAAAGTAATCACAAAAGAATATGTTGTCGGTACCATCACAAACAAAAAATAAATTATAAATTTAGCTCTACCCTTATACAACTCGATTAAAATGAATTAAATTATAAGCAAGGAATTCATTATATGGGTCTTCAAGCTTCATTTCTTCTTTCTTCTTGGTTCCTTCTTTTGGATGGTTGGATGGTAGATGCTCCAAGGCTTCACATGGTATAGATAGATCTTATGACCAATGCTCATTCGATCCCCATAATAATCATTCCAAAATCCTAATTGTAAAATTTATATGAAAAGGAAGAAGCTAACACCTACAAAAAATAAAGGTTAGCTAAATAAAACCACCAAATCTCAAGCATGTATATTGGACTTATCACCCCACACTAAGTCCACCGGCCTATTGGATTATGCTTGGGGTATAAGCACCAAGCAAAAGCATTTATATTTTTAGAGAATTTTTTTAAAATAAGAATTATAAACTTAATTAAGTATTATTAAAAAAATTAGAAATATGTATAGTCACCTGGGGACTAGGTAGCACGTCAACTATGTGAAAGTGTAAAGCCGCCACCCTTAGTAGGCATGCTTCATTATTTGAGCCACTTAGTGGTGACCTTCATTAGCTTAACATCCACTTAGTGACTAGGGTTAAAGAAATTAGGCACCAATCAATTATTCCTTCCCTCTAATCCTTTCATTCCGCCTTGACTGAGCCTCCACTCACCCACTATTTTTTCCCCTTTGAGCGGTCATCTTCATTCTAAGTTTCCTCAAGCTGCCGACATTGATCCAACACCATTGTTTTATCTTCTCCTTCTAGCAAAATCAGCTCATTTTCTTCCTCAGCATCCATGATGACTTCCTCCCCATCTAACCCCTTGGAACCCAACATTAGCTAGATGATTCCAGCTCCATTAGTGGAAGTTTCTTGTCCAAATTATATTTTATTCACATTCTTCATCAACACAGAAATCCTATTTTTCTCATTTATAAATGAGTAGATTATGTGTTCTAGGCTTAGTTGTTAGAATTTTATGGTTGGATTTGATTTGTAAGTTTGTGTTAGCATTGTTTCAAGTAATTTATTTATAATTTTAGGTGACATATGTAGTATACTATTATTTAGGTCTATGACATATTTTTGAATGTATGAGTTTGTTGAGTTGGCCAAGCTTATATTACTTGTACTCACTTTTAGGTGACATTTGTATAACGTGTCGATTGATTTAAATTTCTTATGATTTATGTTTGTTCTACAATAAATTTGCGTAATGTTTTTTAGATTTAAGAAATATTGATATGATTGGTTATTCTCTAGTTATTTGAGGAATGAGTAGAGAGTTTATTTCGTTGATCTTTTTCTATGGAGGTGAACTACATATCGATGAGCAGTTCTCCTCAAGTTATGTGGGAGGTCAAAATCATCTAAGGTTCAACACACCAAGAAATTGAATTATGATGTCATTGAACATTAATTCACGCCACTCGTAAGTCTTACATGTATCCGGGGTAATGGATTTATATATATTATATCAGATGAAGTTTATGTTACATTGGATAAAGCTTCATCGATATATTAGTGTTTTATGTGAAGATGCTAATATTACATCCACATTAGTTGATCCAGTAATAAGGTAGTAGATATACCAATGATGTGGATTTCATCACATGCACCTTGGCACAAACCTTTGATGAATTGATTCGTGTAATACCTTATCAACCTTTCTATTTATACTTGTAATATTTAATATCATTTTCCATCCTACTTATGAGTTTTGTGGCAAGATGATGTTATTTATCATTTGAGGATCATGTGCCTAAGCAATGATGAGTATCACTATGACAAGTGATTCAAGTAGTGAGCAGAAAGATGATATATTATGTTGGGTTATAGATTGGGAATGTAAAGCCATGATCTTTTAAAAATCATTCACTCTAGAATATTGATAGTGAAAGTCGATGTATTTATAAAATGAGTAAATGTGTCAAACTACAAAGAGAGTGGACAATGATTTTATTTTGACGGTCCATCGATGAAAATATCCTAATATGATATTGAAATCTGTGACCTTATCGAAGGAATGTGTTTTACAAGTAAAGTTCTCCATATTATTGGTGTATAGTGAATAATGTTCAATTCCAAATGCTACCTAACCAAAAGAACTATACTTTACATGTGTACATGATAGTCCTACCATTAATTGCATTGTAATAAATAATCGAACTTAGTGGTGCTTGGAGAATATCCAAATTGGGAACACCATATGTATCAATGCAAGCAATATGGTCAACAAAGGTGCTCAAATTCATAGCTTATTTGACATATCATTGGCCATGCACATGTTATTTCTACTGGATTTAGAAAAACTATAACGTGTGTGTCACATACACCACATCCATAAGCTCACATACTTAAATGAGTTTCACACTTTGCTTGATCATTCTGATTGGCCATCTTTCAGACATGGATTAGTAGCATTACCACCCAATTTTGTAGAAGGTTAGACCTCATACCTAGGTTCAATAATGGATGAAAATAGAGCTAGTAAATAGAACCTGTAGTATGCAAGACTAATCATTGTGTCACACAATGTTAATAGTAGAAGGTATGGATACAATCTATGCATGTTATTTAGACTTTCCTTGTAGATTGCAATTTATTTTTTGCTTACTTTATGCTACAATTTTTCCTTTCATTACTTAGAACTGCTCAACAGACTCTACATTTATTTTCTTTAATAGGTATGATGGTCGAGAGCCACAGCTAGTTGGCATCGGCCATGCTAGGCCCCAGTTGGAGTACCACTACTAGGTCCACCTATCATAGCCTCCCTATGGATGCATAGAGTCACACCGATACTATAAGTAATATGCAATTTCTATTCTACATTATTCATAATATTCATTTTAATGATTGATCATATTATTTTTGCGAGCACTATTCTAGAGGTTGCACACTTGCTTATCTGAAGGAGTGGCCCATCACTGGTGAAGATTTATGGGTTGAGAATCCTATAGTGTGCTAGCTAGCTTCATTTCATATCTGCCTAGATCATCATTTGCTTATGTCTTTAGAGATGGTCTCCATACCAATATCTTTCACCTAGGTATTGAGATGATGCTTAGGATGTGATGATCCCGGATTAGTTGATGACCACCTTATTGGCCCAATTGTGAGAGGGAAGAGATGGGCTAGGCCATTGTATGATGAGTTATTGGATGACACCCATACCTATGGTGTACCATGACCGATCACCACACATCGATCAAACTGAGATAAAGCACAGCATGCATGCCATTGAGGTTAGGTGATCGAGAGTCATCGCATGGAAGAGGAGTTCTTGTGCATCACATTCTATTTCTTATTGGGTGTTTCTTAATGCTACTAGATACAGTGGGTCCACCCATAGTATCTTCCACTTCTAAAGACCTAGATTCATTCAAGAAGTTGTCTAGGAGAGTGCCCACCTCATAGAGAACTCTATAGTCAAGAGGCCAACATGGTCATGCCTCCTCCTAATATATGGTCTTGGGAGCATCTTCATGTGGGAGGCACCCTCATATATATCATTGATCTTGATGGTCTCAACATTGGTTCATTATATTTTACTTTCTGCACTTTCAAATTTTGATATGTTTTTTTATTTTAAATGTGTGTGCATCGAGAGATATGTTCATGATGTAAAATGAACATTGCATTATATAGAAATGGTGATGGATGACGATACTTTGGACTTGAGTATATTTTGATTCAAATTTATAATGTATATTCTAATTTAACATAATTTTAATATGCGATTTGGAGCATAAATGCTATCTATACATGCTTAGGCTAATATATGGTTGGCATGAGTCCGATCCGAAGAGGGGAGTGGCATTTACGTGTGATATTATACCCAAAGTGATGTGGCACCAGACCCTAAAGGGTCGATGGTCGAAAATGATGTCAAATTGATTACCAGTACATTGCTTGGGAGAGAGGGATTAAAGAGGGCTTGATGAAGATGAGGATAGTGGCTATCAATACATTGTTCGATCTTGGGCTTTCTCACTTACGCCTCGATGGATTCTCCACCACTTACTATCCCAGCATAAAGAGTGTTAACATAAGTATTGAATTCAATATATTGAGGCTAATTTCACACTATTTTTTTCATGGTATATCTTCATGACATCTTCCACTACTACCGTAGATGAGCATGAGCTGTGGGTAGATAGTACTATGCAGAGACTTTTGATTGTGTACATATCTACTACACATTATGGATCGACCTAAAAGGATGTCCCACAAAGATGATTGGGGTGCCACCATCTACATATGTTGATCGTCCATCTATATTTATCCGTGTCCTTCTAATGCACCTACTTATGAGTCACAACCACCTATCTTTCTATCACAGGACTATCCGATGTAGAATTTTGAAGATCTTGCATTGGAGGGCCACCATCAACTGCATGATCATCCATCACATGCACTTGACTAGTACACACCTGGGAGTGGTGCAATTCCACACAGTTGATAGAGGCGTTAGATATTTAGGATAGTCTATTTGTGCGTCTATACTACATTTGTTCTTATCTAGTTCATTTTGTTGGATCATCCATTTATGTAAATACTTGTACTCACTTTTGGAATGACTTGTAGAACTTATATTCATTTTGTAATGAATCATCCATATACTTAGTTTTAGATCTACTTAAATGAAAACTGCACTCTAAGGTTGACCTCTATAATTGATGATAAGGGCTTAAAGCTCACAAATGGAACATCTAAACCTAAAGCAAAAACATAAGAGCTTAAAGCCAATCCTTGATGTAATAGCCAATCGATGTAATAAAAATGTTAAAAAATTTCTCTGTTAAGTGACTAAGTGGGTGACTAGATCCGTGATCCCACCCAATAATGGAGCAATTACCAGATGATAATAGCCACCAATTAATTACACTTACAGATTATTTCCGCCATCGAGTTGATGAGTTCTAGTCGCCACTTAATAAACTATACCTATTTCTAAATTTTTTTTAATGATACTTAATTTCTAATTAAGTTTATAATGATACTTATTTTAAAAAAATGTCCTATTTTTATTATATGCTCTTAAGTACAATTCCATGAAAATAATGGTTAGACTAAGATCACCCTACCATTCATTCTATGAGCTTACATCCCAACATCCGCCTAAAATATATATCATAAAACAAAACATCAAATCATGCATCGCCTAACCTAAAGCTAGAAGTGGTGACTTAGCTAATGCTAAGGTTGTGTGGTATGCTTAGCTATGGCTTTAAGTTAGAATTTTCTAAGTGTGAAGCATGTTCAACTTAGAGGAGGGTTTCATTTAAGTGATTTAGTTGATTTGGGTTGATTTTATTTCATGTTTTGATTAGGTTCAAGTGAATCCTACAATTAATTACTAAGTTATGAAGAGAGGGAAAGGGAAGAGGACTCTTTCCTTCCCTATCCTAAGTAATTTCTAAAATGGATTCATGTTTTTGAATTTTTGATTAAGTCTTTTAATTAATCTTAAGTTTAGATAAACTCTAAACAAACCTATTAAAAAAGAAAGGCATCTTAAGATTAAATAAAATGAATCAAATTCACAAAACATACATCACTTCATTTTCTTTCCCAACATGTATAACATGCATATGAATGAGTCCTAAGAATATCTATACATACAAATGAGAATGTTTAACACACTTTATGATGCATGCTAAGTAATTCATTTAAGGAAATTTGGAAGTTTATGATGCATGATTTTCATTAAGTAGAAAAGGATTTCTTATCCAATTTTCACATGCACACATGAAAGTAAGAAAGACATAAGTGAGTATAGTGCCATCATTAACCAGAGGTGTAAGGTACAAAACCTAGTTTTAAAAGCCTCAATTGGGTTGTCTAGACTAATATATCACTTTCCTTAAATATAAACATGTGTACAAAAGAAATGAATGGAAAAGAAAGAATTCAAAAAAAAATTGTATTAGTTGATTTGTTTTGTTTATGCAATTTATATGTGCAAGAATAGGTATCCTTCTTAAGTGATAGTACATGAATGAATAGGATATAAAATTAGGCAAGTGTTAGGTTCTTTTCAAATGAACCACACATCTTACCAAAATCCTATTCAAAACTATACTAAAAGACAAAGGAGGGAAGCCTACACTAAGCATATCCTTAAATATTACTCACATGAAAGCTTATAATTAAAATAAACTTTCAGTTGTAGGCATTTGATTCATATGTTTTGAAAATAATTTGAATTTAATAGTGATAATAGCCATTCATATAATTACTTTAGCCAACACATGCAAATTTGACATAAAGTAAACATTTTCATTTTTAAATTTGAATTTGAAAAGTATGGATGCTTGAAACCACATGACATACAAATTTGACATGTTAGGGAAAGAATCAAAGTAATTAAAGCATGTAAACACATTCACTTTAATTAAATCCTAAAGACAATCTTATGAAATAAGAAAGCTTAAAATAAATCAAAGTTCATTTAAGATGATTTTGGTTTGATTTTGAATTTGATTTAATTTTAAAAATGTGAGTTGAGTTTGCTATTCCTAGCCTATTCCCAAATATGTTTAACATTTTTGTTTAATTTTTAGATGATTAGATTCATTTTAAATTATTGGTTAGGTTAAGGTATGAATTAAACAAGTTAATTAACCCTTACCTACACCACCTTAGCATAGTTAACCAAGTAATTATGAGCCAATGAGATGACATAAAAAACTCACAAGAAATTTAAGCTTGCAATGCACTTAGTAAGAAAAGGGCCTAATAATTTGGCTCTAATTTATTAATTAAGCTAAGGGGTTTAACTTAAGTAATTTCAAAACACCCCTTCATACATATGAATTGGGTTTTGATTTCTAATTGAACTTAGGCTATTCAACACCTAAAATCTACCCAAGTAGATTAATTAAGTTTTAGATAGTTTTAGAATTTTAGAAATTAATTAAGAGAGTAATTAATGAATTAACCCTAATTAAGAGAGGATTAAAGAAAGAAAAGGGGGTTTAGGGAATAGCTTAGGAAATGCCCCAAAATTATTCCCCAAGCCTCCTTTTTTGGATCTAACCTTAATCAACTTCAATGAGGGATAAAAACACTAATCACACTGAATTATCCTTAATTATTAAGAGTAATTAGAGATGCATTTGCAACTCCTCCAATTAAGCCTTCAATAAATCCCAAGAAAATTATAAGAGGTAGAAGTCATCTCCCAAAACATACCCAAGAAGTTTGGAATTAATCAAGGATTAATTAAGGGATAATTAGCAAAATAATATTTCCATTAAAACCCAAAATTAGAGGAAAATATAATTCAAAATCCATTAAAAATATTTTTAGAATATTCTAGATTGAATTATCTTTCCATAAAAAATTACCTCATATTTTTCTAATTTTATTGAGGAGATATGAATTTTGAAGCTTAGGGATTAAAATTAATTAAATGCCTAACTAATCTTAGCTCAAAGCCACACGCGATGGTCGCTTTACATGCATCGCATTGAGGGAGTTACTTAAATGTCATGTAAGGAGACACAAGAAGGGGATGTGGTGATCTTACCGCGATCAAGGATCGAACAACCAGGGATCATCCCGTAGTTTCTAAAAGGATAAATGATTTATAAAATGTGTGTTTAATCTCGGCCATCCATCCAAAATGCATGGATGGATGGCCAAGATTCTTCCCAGGATCAATGGAGACCGTTCATGATCTAGGGGAAGATCCGAGCTCTATTGAGCTCGGATTGGAACAAAACTTTACCCACACCATCTAACACTAATGGCAAGCCTATCCAATGGTGGAATTCTCATGCCATGAATTTTTTCACAAAGGACCAACACCTCCAAAGCCTAGTGGTTGGAAAATTCCATACCATCGGCCGCCGAAGCGAGGTAGCTGTCATCCCGCTTGAAAGTTTCAAGCCTTGGGGTTGAGTAATATCTCTATGGACCAACACCTCTTCCTCTTGCTTGCGAATTTGATCCAATTCAACTCTTCCTTGCTTTGGGAACTTGTGTGAATGCTTGGGTGCACTCGACTTGATCCCCTAAGGGAGTGTGCAAAGGCAACTGAAGTAGAATGTAGTGTGGAAGAAGTTAGGAAGTGAATTGAGCTCCCATTTTCTAAGGAAGAAAATCAGAAAGCTTGATTTCAATTCCCTTGGAAGCTTAGAATGCTCGTGATGGCTCCTAACACTCTCTAGGACTCAATAATGGGGTGTTCAATTCAAATGGAATTGGGGAGTATATCTCCCCATGGATGGTCAAACCTTGGTTGCCATTTTGATCCAATTCACCATATGGAAAGGGTTGTTTGATCCGTTTGGAATTGGCACATGGTTTGAGCTCTTGAGTGGATCTGAACCTCCCATGTGCTTCAAATCAAGTGGAGGGAGGTTTTGAATTAGCCAATTTGAGGGGGTCGGTTTGGCCTTGGGTCCATTCTGACCCAAACCCATTGGGTTGGGTGCACCACTCTTCATTAGGTCCACTTGACCTATTGGGAAGGTGAAGTTGATATGAAGAGGGCTTGACCAAATTACCCATGGATTAGCCAAATTTTGTTCTATGGCCTAGGGGTAGAAAGGTCATTTGGCTGATTTTGAATTTGAATATGTTGGGTATGTGTGAAAATAGGTTTGGCCAAGTTTCATTGGATTTGGAGTTCATTTGATAAGGTTTGGCTCATGTTGACCCATTTAGGTCAAAATGGGTCAAGTTGACCAATTGGTCAAATTGGGTCAAACCAAGGTTAAGTTCATATGACCATTTGAAATGTTTTGGTGGCTTTGGTTTGATTCGGTTTAGTTTTGAGTTTGGCTCATATGACTTCATTTAGGTTAAATGGGTCAAGTTGAAATTTGACCCATTTGACCTATTTGAGCTAGGTCAAGGTAGGTTTAGGTTTGGTTAATCATATGGAGTGGATTATCTTTGTTTCCAATCAATTTTGGTTAAGTTTGAATTTGGCTCAACATGACCCCTTTAGTCAAGTTCCCAAGATCAATTGGCTAGTTAGGTCTAGTTGCTTGAGGCTTTGGTCAAGTTCAACAAGTGATTTGGAAAGAACTTGACCATTGGTTTCAATCAATTTGGCTTAGATCAAGTTTTGACACATTTTGACTTTTAGGTCAAGTGGCCAATTGGGCTAGTTAGCTCAAATGTTGACTTGGTCAAGTTCAAACATAGTTCATGAATGAACTTATATTAATGATTTCAATAAATTTGGCCTATGATGGATTTTGGCTAAGTGTTGACTTAGTTAACCCTTAGGTTTGACTTGGTTTGACCCAATTTGATTGATTGATCATCTCATGATGAGAGGCATAGGTGAGTTTGATTCAATCCAATTTGGTTAGGATTAGAATTTGGCTCATAAGGGTACTTTAGGTCATTTTAGGTTGAGTGAGCCTAAGTTGGTCAAATGGCTTGGTAAAAGCTTGATTTGAGTTTGATTGAACTTGTATATGGACTTATGATTGAAATATAAATCCATTTGCAAGTGGTTTGAAGTCAAATGGGTTTTGATTCATTTGACAATTTGATATTCAAAGGAAAAATATGAAGGATTTGGGGTTTGATTTTGAATTGGATTTTTAAGTGATTGAAGTTTGTATTTATATTTGGATTCATGATTCTAGGGTTGATTGAATCATGAAGGAAAATCAAGAGTTTGGCTTAATTTGAAGTTGATTTGGCTAAGTTCAAGATTTTGAAAAAAACTTAAGTTGGATTTTGAGGATTTGAGTTTGATTTTGGAATTGGTTTTGATTGTTTGAATTTATATTTCATTTATATATGTGAATATAAATGAGAATATAAATTGATCATGGGAAAATTTCAAGGATTTGAAGTGATTTGATCATAATTTAGGCATAGTTCATTAAAAGGAAATTTAAAGGACTTAGGAAATTTAGAGTTTAAAGCTTGAATTTTTGATTTTAGTTTGATTGATTTTTATTTATATTTCATTTATATATATGAATATAAATGAGAATATAAATGAGTTATGAGAAAATCCCTTGAGTTTGAATTGATATGATCATGATTTTGGCTAAGTCCATGAAGGAAAACTTAAAAGATTTAGGGAAATTTTGAAGTAGGGATTTGAATTTTGGATTTTGGTTTGATTGATTTATATTTATATTTCACTTATATATGTGAATATAAATGAGAATATAAATGAGTTATGAGAAATCCATGAGTTTGAATTGATTTGATCATGATTTTGGCTAAGTCCATGAAGGAAAACTTAAAGGGACTTAGAAAATTTTGAGAATTAAATTTTGAGTTTAGTTTGATTGGTTTGAATTTATATTTCATTTATATATGTGAATATAAATGAGAATATAAATTAATAATGAGAAAATCTCAAGGATTTGATTTTGTTTAGATCATGATTTGGCTAAGTCCTTAAGAGGAAAGGACTTAAGAAAGATTTGGACTTAGAATTTCATTTATGGGTTTCAATCATGGATTTCAATCACATGGAGTTGATTTGAGTTTGGAGAAATTAAATAAGATTGATTTGGAGTTTTACAAGGAAGGAATGTGAGGAATGGTTCAAGCTAAGGGTAGGCAAATTTTCCTAACACCCCAAGGCATGACCTATTCTATGGCTAACTCTTCTAAGTCTCTGTAGGTTGAGTGTCCACCTAATCACTAGATGTGTCTTAATACTAAGGAACCCTTAAAGCCTGAGAGGAGTCCTATGTCTAAGATGGTGGGTTGAGAGCTCATTCTAAAATGAGGTCAACATTTTAACCATCTTGCCAAGCATATGACTTGCCTACATGGATTTAAAGCATATGAGGAGTTAGCTGGTTGCCACTCTAGGAGATAATAAGTCCAACAGTTGGGTGGCTTACTCTCTCTTGTGGAGGTAAACCATATGCCCACTTCTCCTGAGATTTAGGTTATGTTTTAGCCCTTGCCAAAGCTCCTAGATTTAGATCGGTTGTTGTTTCCCGACAAAGCTACAAATCCTCACCTCTTAGGCATTCCCATAATCTTGTATTGTGGAATTATATATCTTAGATTTTTAATAAAATTTCAACTTAGACAAATAAATCCCCTCAATCTTGAATACATAAAGCCCAACCATAGGATAGATTGGAGTGCTCACTAGTTCTCCTAGTATCATGAGCACTCCTACTTATCTCCTTTGGTTTCTAACTCTCCCTTTTGATCTATCCCACTTATTTTTTAAAAATACAACCAATGTATTGTTAGTCTATCTTTGAAATCTCGAGACAACAGCCTACTTTTAATCGAGTATTCTTAAGAAACTCACATTCCAGGATGTAATGAGGCTTGCCTCCATAGAACTTAATAAACTCGAATAAACCGCTTTACTTTTTCCATGTAAAGCGGGAAAAATATTTGGTATATTCAAAGACCCATCATGCCTGGATCCTTGTGGTGATTAGTCCATTATAGGTAGTGATTTCTATCTCTCAAGATAGTACACTATTCCTTAATGTCACACTCTGTGGAGAAATATATATTCTTTTATACATTTCTGCCTTCATCTATCCCCACCCCTTTCAGAAAAGAGGATAAATGAAAATAGAAATATATAAAAGTATATATGCCTTATTCTTGGGATACCATGTAGATCCGTAGATGTTCTTATTGAGGGTGATTAGGTACGATATTGAGGAGAGGTGTACTATCTCAAAAGATAGAAGTCACCACCCTACAATGGACCTAATCACCTCAACAAGGTCTCCTAAGGACAATGGGTCTGCATATGTACCAAAGATTCTTCCCCTACTTTACATGGAAAAGCAAAGTAGGGTTTATTTTAAGATCAGTTCATTGTTATCTCATGGGGCAAGCCCCCATAAGTACTGGCATCCTATGATGATCCTTTTGAAATTGATTTAGTTTATTTGAGTTGAATTTTTCATTAGAAATTTAGGACTTATGATTCCATAACATAAGATTAAGGAAATGCCTAAGAGGTGAGGATTTATGCTTATGACTCACAAGGGGGAGAAACAACCTCAGAACCTAAATCTAGGGAGCTTTGGCGATGGACAAAAGCACAACCTAAATCTAAGGCAAAAAATAAGTATTTTGTTTACCTCCATAAGAGAGGATAAACCACCACTGCTAACTTACAACCACCTTGTGGCCGCCAACCAACTTTAATTTATTTAGAAAGAGACTCCTTAAACTCCTAAAGAGAGTAGATCATGTAAGGACATGCTTTAAATGACCTAAATCTAATGCAATTCAGATTTCATTTTATTTTTATTTTTGGACAATTATTTTGACTGAACTAATAAGATTCATATGCCTAATGCATGAGAAATGAGATTATTGGCCAAAATCGCGAGAAGGGAGGAGGTGTATTTCCACCATCTCTCAAGCCAAGTTTCTTTGGCAAAGGTGGAAGCGCTCCAATCAAGAGTGAAAATAATATGCATTTGTGCATGATGTTATAAAAGAAGTACTCATCCAGCTAAGGGGTTGCTAATTCTTTTATCTTGATTTTAACCTAAGCTTTAGGTGAGGTTATGAGCTCTTTATTTTTAGTTTTGAATCAAGAGTTTTGCTTGATTTGAAGTTGATTTGGCTAAGTTCAAGATTTTGACTTGAAAGGCTTAGGTTGGATTTTAAGTGGATTTAAGTTTGATTTTTGAAATTGCTTTTGATTGTTTGAATTTATATTTCATTTATATTTATGAATATAAATGAGAATAGAAATAGGTCATGAGAAAATTTCAAGGATTTGAAGTGATTTGATCATGATCTAGGCTAAGTCTTTTAAGAGGGAATTTAAAGGACTTAGAAATTTTGGAGTTTTAGAGCTTGAATTTTGAATTTAGTTTGATTGATTTATATTTATATTTCATTTATATATGTGAATATAAATGAAAATATAAATGAGTTATGAGAAAATCCCATGAATTTGAATTGATTTGAACATGATTTAGGCTAAGTATTTAAGAGGGAAATTAAGGACTTAAGAAGAATTTTAAATTTGGAATTTAATTTTTGAATTGGATTTGATTGATTTGTATTTATATTTCATTTATATATGTGAATATAAATGAGAATATAAATGAGTTATGAGAAAATCTCATGAATTTGAATTGATTTGATCATGATTTAAGCTAAGTCCTTAAGAGGGAATTAAGGGCTTAGGAAATTTTTGGAGTTTGGAGCTTGAATTTTGGATTTGATTTGATTGGTTTATATTTATATTTCATCTATATATGTGAATATAAATGAGAGTATAAATGAGTTATGAGAAGATCTCATGAGTTTGAATTGGTTTGATCATGATTTAGGCTAAGTCCTTAAGGGGAAATTAAAGACTTAGAAAATTTTGGAATTAGGAATTTCATTCATGGGTTTCAATCATGGATTTCAATCATGTGGCATTGATTTTAGTTTGGAGAAAATCAAATAAGATTGATTTGGAGTTTTACTTGAAGGAAGGAAGGTGAGGAATGGTTCAAGCTAAGGGTAGGAAAATTTTCCTAACACCCCTAAGGCATGACCTATTCCTATGGATAACTCTTCTAAGTCTCTAGGGCTAGGTTGAGTGTCCACCTAATCACTAGATATGTCTTAAGACTAAGGAACTCTTAAAGTCTAAGAGAAGTCCTATGTCTAAGATGGAGGGGTTGAGAGCTCATTCTAAAAATGAGGTCAACATACCCGATCACCTCAATAAGTACATCATCGAATCTACGTGATGTCCCCTCACATATACACACAACACCAAACCAGAAATAAACACCATAATTAAGAATAGAAAAAGTAAATCTAATTACACATGCAAAATAAGTGTTAGCTAAACATACATACAATCTCAAGTAGTTATATAATTTAGACTTAGCACTGCACATAGGTAACTAAGCCCACATGTCCTAACTTGGATTATGCTTAAGGATTTAAGCAACCTACAAAAAGAGCATTCATATTTATTTTGGGCATCCCTTAAGCACAATCCCCTATAGAAAATATGATTAGGCTAAAAATGACCTAACATCCAATCTAAAATATTACATCACAAAATAAAGAATACATCACATCATACACCATCCCCAACTAGAGCTAGAAGTGGTGATTTAATGTGTGCTAAGGCTTTGTGTAGTATGTTTTAACTAATCATTAGAGTTATAATATCTCTAAGTGTAGAAAGCATTCAAGTTAACATGAGGGTTGGTTTCACTTGAAGTTGCTAAATTGATTTATGAATTTTAATTTGTATTTTATTTTGTTTCATGTGATTTACACTTAACAACTAAGTGTTGTAAAGAGAAGGAAGAGGATTACCCTTTTCCATCCCTACCTTAAGTCATTTCTAAATCATATTGATCTAATTTAATTCTCTTTAGTAAATGGCTTATTAAATGATTTTTTAATTAATCTTAAGTTTAAGTTGACTTTAACTGACTTTATTTAACATGGAAGGCTTCTTAAGATTAATTTAATTTAATTACTACCACATCATATATATTAAATTATTCCTTTTCATTACATATAGCATGCATATGATTTGATCTTAAGTATAACTATACACACAACATATTTTACCACACTTAGATGATGAATGTATATGTTTGGAATTTATATTTTTGTTTTGGTTGAATTATGTAAACATATAAATTAAAGCTCTATCCAAATTCTAATACCAAAATACATAAGGATAGAATCACATAAGTATGTGTCATTGTTAACCAGGGAAGTGAGGTAATCAAATGACCTCCTTGGGGCTAGCTAAAACATCGTATTCCCGGATGTCCAGACTATATACTTATTAACATTCCAAGCCTATGTAAATCTATACATGAATAAGGAAAAGAGTGCACTAATTTATATATCACACATGCTAATGCCTTAGGTGAATATGAATGCATGTATTTTTAGTAACAAAATGGGATCTTCATCTTTTTGATTAAGCACACACACACACATGTATAAAAGATGTGAGCATGTACCATTGTTAAACCAGAGAAGTGAGGTAATCAAATGACCTCCATAGGGCTAGCTAAAGCCTCATATTCCCTAGATGTCCAGACTATATACTTGCTATCTTAAATACATATAAATGTATACACAACTATAAAGATGAGAATCATGCAAAGATTGTATTTTCTTTAATTAAATCATTTAGGCATATCAATTAAAGCTCTATCTAAATTCTAATATCAATATACATAGGAATGAAACCAAGTGAGTACATGCCATTGTTAAACCAGGGAAGTGAGGTAATCAAATGACCTCTTTGGGGCTAACTAAAGCCTCATATTCCCGAGATGTCCAGACTATATACCCATTATTATTTAAACTCATGTAAATTCATATATGAATTAGAAGAAAGTGAGCTTTATTTAATTTGCTTAAGTTATAAACACATATGAATCCTATGTGTATTCATAATTATCAACACTCTAAGTATTATAAATGATTCATAAGTTTTGAAAAATAGTTTTGAATTTATTAGTGATAATAGTCACACATATATTTAATTAAGTCAACACATGCAAGCTTACATAAAAGAAATTCATTTGATTTATTTAAATTTGAAAGCATGAATGTATGAAATCAAATGACATACAATATTTAGCATGATTGGATAAGAATAATCAAATACAAACATGTGATTCATTCAATCAAACTAATTCATAAGGACAACCATACTAAATAAAATCATTTAAAGTAAACCAAAGTTTATTTATTAATTTAGTTTTAAATTTTTATTTGACTTAAAAGAGAGGAGGAGGATTATCATTTGCTGATCTTAACTCATTCCCAAGTTTATGAATTAATTTGGTTTAATGAAAAGGTAATTAAATGAATTTTATGAATTAATTAAATTGGATTCTTAATTAGTTTAATTAATTAAATTATGAGCCAACATATTATGCTTATGAATGGAAAGTTAATTTATAATGATCCTAAGAAATGAAAGGGCCTAATTCAATTAGCTCATGATTAATAGTTAATTAGATTAAGGAATTTAATTAAGTACTCTTATGGTTTTCTTACACATGTGGGTTAACTATAATTTCCCTAAATTCTTTTAGGTTATAAAACACCTAAAGATTTACCCGTGATTTAATTAATCCAGATCTGATGTGATTATGATTTGAATCTCATTAATTAAGCCATTTTATTAACCAATTAAACCTTTAATTAATTCTAAGTTAATTAATCTTTATTCTAAATGAAATAGACTTAGGAAAAGATTAGGAAAGGGGTCCTAAACCCATTCCCCTTCCACATTTACTGTTCAAAAGTAATTAATAAGCTTAATTAATTAATTTTTTATAATTTAAGAGGTTAATTAATTAATTAGACTAATTAAGAGAATGATTAGGGCTTAGATAGTTAATTATCCTAATTAACTAAGCAATAAATCCTAGAAAATTATGGGAGGTAGAGGTCATCCCATTAAACAAACCCACAAAGTTTAGGATTAATTACCTAAGTAATTAAGGAGTAATTAAGCTAATTAAGTTTTCAATTAAACTCAAATTAAGCCTCAGTTGCTATTCAAAATCACTTAAAATTAATTGTAAATTATTCTCCTCTGAAATACTTTTAAAATAAGTATTTATTTATATTTTTAAATTTTTTTATGATTTGTTATGAATTATGGAAGTTTCGGCCATTAAAAATAATTAATTAAGCCTAATGCCATTGGATTGACTGACGTGGCATGATTTTCATGTGATCCACGGGATTGGCTACTTAAACACATCTTCAAGGCGTGGTTGGTGACGCTTTCATCTCGTCGATCTTGGATCGAGATGTAGATCAAACTCACGGTTCCTTAAGAGATAAAATCAGAGAAAATATAGCGAATAATCATGACTGTCCATTCCAATCATCTAGAATGGACGGTGTGTGATCGATCATCCTTTGAGCGATGAAAGACGGAGGCCGCCATTCCTCACTCGATCTCACCGAGCTCAAAATGACTCTAAATGGATCCCACACCTTCACATGAAGGATTCGAAGGGATCCAATGGTCAAGATCATATGGTATTCACATTTTCTTTACAAAGCTCAAACGAAAATTTGCCAAATCTTAATTTTAATGGAATTACCTCACCGAAGCTCAAGACCGATGGCGAATTCGGTTAAAGAAACTTTTTCTAGTGGAGATGAAGCCCTATTGAGCAGCACACAAGCCAATTCCTCATTGTTCGATCGGTGGACCAACATCCGTCGATTCGGAGCTCAGTTTTGATCGAATTTCACCTCCAGTGATTGGGATGTGATTCATTCTTGATCGACGGTGTGTGGGGATGGTGTGTGTGAAGTTAATTTGGATTTGGTGAAGAAACAAAAGGGTTGGATCGAAGGAGGGGTTGTCCTATTTTTCCTTGAAGAAATCCGGTAATGGGGGAGCTTGGTTTGCTTCGAGGAGGGCTCTAAGACTTTCAAAATAGTCTCTAGGGGCTTTCCGAGAGTGAGTGTGATGAATTTGGATTGAAATGAGGGGGTATATCCCACCTCCCTTGGATCGTATGGATGAGATCATCTCCCATTTTTTGGCCCATCATCTGGGTGCTGGAGTGGTTGGTGTCACCTCCACGTAGCTCGATTGGGTTGGTGGAAGCTCTGGTGGGTGGCTCAAACTGGCAGCCATCTCCTTTGAGTCCATGGGTTTCGGTTAGTGAGGGAGGTGAGTTAACTCACCTCCCTTTGGTCCAAGGCCAACCTAGCCCACATAGGTTGGGCTAGGTGAGTAGGTTAGACCCTCATTTGGGTGCTTGATGGTTGCCAAGGAGAGAAAGAAGAGTGAACTTTGCAATTTTTGGCAAAATCCCATGTGTGTGTGTGTGTGTGTGGGGGAATCCAAGTGGGATTTGCTTTGGGTTGAGCCCAATTCTAGTTGGGCTAGTTTTGGGCTGACCCAAGGTGGGTTTGGGTCGGGTTGGATTAGGTTCCAATGGGTCTTAGCTTGGTTCAAGTGGGTTTGGCTCAATTTGACCCTTATAGGTCAAATTGGGATAGGTTGGGTTAGGTTGACCAATTGATCAAATTGGGTCAAACCAAGGTTTGGGTTAAGTTCAAATGATGATTTGAAGTATTTTGGTTCAATTGGTTTCAATCAATTTGGCTTAGATTTGATTTTGGCTCATTTGGATTCATGTAAGTCAAATGGGTCAAGTTGACCAATCTGACCAAATTGGTCAAATTGGCTTGGGTTAGTGTTGATTCATATTCAATTGGTTAATTGAAAATGATTGTAGGCTTTGGTTTGAATTAATTTGGATTTGATTTGGATTTAAGCCAAATTGGCCCTTTAGGTCAATTTGGGCTAAATCGGTCAATTGGGTCCAATTGATTAAATTGGGTTTAATTATAGCTTTGGTCAAGTTCAATAATCAATTTGGAATGAACTTGAGTCATTGGTTACAATCAATTTGGGTTAGAACATGATTTGACCCAATTTGGTCTTTTAGGTCAAATTGGGCCGACTTGGGTCAAAGGGCCAATTGGGTTGGGTTTGGCTCAATTGATGGTCAAGTCATGTTCAATTATTGATCATAGGTTGGTGTGAATCAATGGTTTCAATTAATTTGGTGTAGGATGAATTTTGGCTAGTTTGGGTTCATATAGGTTAAGGGGTTGACTTGGTTTAACCCTATTTGTGATAATTGATCATCCTAGGGTGATCAATAATCATGATAAAGGATTAAGTTGATTCAATTCAATTTAGGTTAGATTGAAACTTGATTCAAATAGGTCAAATTGGTTAGTTTGGGTTAAGTGGACCAATTGGGCTTAGTTGAGTTGATTTTAGGTTGAGTTGAGTTTAGTTGAGTTTATATATGAGTTTGGACTAATTTATAAATTTGATTGCAATTGGTTTGGGTTTAAATGAGTTTTGGTTCATTTGAATATTTCAAGTCAAAGGGGTTATGTTAGGTTTGATTTGGGTCGATTTTGGTTTGCCTTGATGATTGTAGGTTTGATTTATATTTGTGAACATGATTGAAGGTATGATTGATTCCTAAGAAAATCAATTGAATTTGGGTTGAGATTTAGCTAAGTCTGTGGGATAGGGTCATAGGACTTAGAGATGAGTTTAGCTTAGTTTGATTTAATTTTGATGATTTGAATGTATATTTCATTTATATTTATGAAGATGATTGAAGATATGATTGATTCATGAGAAAATTAATTGAGTTGGGTTTGAATTGGGTGCAGATTTGGCTAAGTTCATAGAATTGGCTTAAAAGGGCTTAGATTTGGCTTTGATTAAGGTTATTTGAATATGGATTTGATTTATATTTGGGAAGATAATTGAGAAAATAATTGTTCTAGGAGAAAATCAATTGAGTTTGGATTAATCTGATTAAGGCTAAGTCTATAGAATGAATCATGTGGCTTAGGTTGGATTAGTTCTGATTTGGTTTGGATTTGATATTTAGTTCTGGCATGATTGGTTGAATTTGAGGTTTGGTTATGACATAAGAAGGTGAACATAGGTTGGGCTTAAGCTATAAGGTAGGTTTGTCTCCCTAAGTCCTAAGGCATAACCTAATCCTATGGTTAACTCTTCTAAGTCTTTAGGCTTAGGTTAAGTGTTCACCTAATTGCTATAAGTGTCTTATGACTAAGAAAGGCTTAGTATCTAGAAGACTCCTAAATCTATAAAAAGGAGATTGAATCCTCACTTGAAAAGTATGGTCAACAATTTCTTTTTTTTCAAAAAAGGAAAATAGAAAATAAATAAATAATAAACATTAATTATTACATAAAAAAGGCATATTGTGAAAGTAATCAAATTGCATATATAGAATAATACCAAAACAACTATTTGCAATATGAGTGATACTTGAGATTGGTGCAAAACACTTCTTTTTAATAATGTTTAAATTTTAAAATGCGTGTAGGAGGAAAGGAACCCGGGTGCAGTGTTAAATAAGCAAGGGTTCCCACATTATGGACGGATGCGGGCAAAGAAGTTAGTCCATAAAACTAGAATTAGGTTAGGAACTTGGAATATAGGTACTCTTACAAGTAAACTAATGGAATTAATAGATATTATGGTTCATAGGAAGATAAATATTTTATGTGTTCAAGAAACTAAATGGGTTGGGGGGAAAGCCAAAGAGATTGATAGTTTAGGTTTTAAACTTTGGTATTTAGGTAGAAGTCAAATTAGAAATGGTGTGGGTGTGATTATAGATAAAAGTTTGAAGAATAATGTTATAAATATTAATAGATGTGGAGATAGAATTATAAATTTAAATATTATTGTTAATACTAAGATTATCAATGTTATAAGTGTTTATGCTCCTCAAGTAGGTTTAGATGTAGGCTCAAAAGAAATTTTTGGAATGAATTAGAGGATTAATACAAAAGATACCTCTTAAAAAAAAAAAGTATTTATTGGAGGAGATTTAAATAGACATGTTGGTAGAGTGGTAGAAGATTTTAAAAGTATTCATGGTGGTTATGGATTTGGAGTGACTAATGAAGAAGGTAGATTATATTAGATTTTCTTTAGCCTATGATTTTGTAGTTGCTAATAATTTATTTAAGAAAAGAGATGACATATTATTACTTATAAAAATGGATCTAGTAAAACACAAATTGATTATTTTGATAATAAAAAATAGATCATTTAGATTGTAAAGATTGTGGTCATTCCAAATGACCCAACATCGACATTAGTTAGATTTTAAGATGAAAGATCGAAAGATAAAAAATAAATCAAATAATTATCCTGGGATTTGATAGGGGAACTTAAAGAACATTGATAAAAATATTTTAAAGAGCAAGGTACCACAGCTTAGAATTTGGGTTGTTTATAAGGAAGCTAATGTTATGTGGAAAAAAGTAGCAAGTGAAATTAAGCAAGTTACTAAAGATTTGCTTAAAAAATCAAAAGAAAAAGCTTCTTTTAAAAAAAAATAGTTAGTGGTGTAGTCAGAATGTGCAATAAAAGATAAAAAATAAGAAGTGTTGTTATAAAACTTAGTTTAGATGTAAAAACTTAGAGAATTGGGAAAAATATAAAGTAGCATGTAGAGATTTTAAGAAAGCAATATATGATACAAAAAATTTAGCTTTTAGTGATTTATACAATAGATTAGATACCAAAGAAGGTGAAAGATGTATGTATAAGTTAGCTAACCAAAGAGATAGGAGAAGTAAAGATGTAGCTCAAGTGAGGTGTATTAAGGATGAAAATCATAAAGTGCTTTTCTTAGAAAAGGATATTGAAAATAGATGGATGAGGTACTTTGATAAACTTTTCAATGAAGGATCTGAAAATACGATTGATTTTAGCAACCTTAATACCTAAACAAAAATAGAGAATTTGTTTTATCATTTATTAGTAAATTTGAAGTTTTTAAGAAAATGAAATGTGGAAAACAAGTAGGACTTGATGATATTCCAATAAGTGTGGAAATGTTTATGAAAGGAATTTCTTTGCTTACAAATCTTTTTAATGTTATTTTAAAGACTAAAAAGATGTTAGATGAGTGGAGAAAGAGTTTGTTGGTTCATATATTTAAGAATAAAGGTGATGCACAAGAGTGTGCAAATTATAGAGGAATTAAGTTAATGTGTCATACATTAAAATTATGGGAGAGAGTGATTGAGCATAAGTTATGATGTGATACAAAAGTTTCTCACAATCAGTTTGGTTTCATGCTAGGTAGATCTACTATGGATGCTATACATTTGTTAAGAGGTTTGATGGATAAGTATAGAAAAACCAAGGAGGATCTACATATGATATTTATTGATTTAGAGAAAGCTTTAGATAAATTTTCAAGAGATGTTCTTTGGAGAGTTCTAGAAAAGAAAGGTTATATTCAAGTCATTAAGGATATGTATACTAGAGTTGTTACTTGTGTCCAAACATAAGGAGGATTGCCAAAATATTTTCTTATTTCAGTTGGATTACATCAAGGATCAGCTTTAAGCCCTTATCTTTTTATTTTTAGTTATGGATGTTCTTAGGCATTTACAAGAAGATGTATGCGCTTTTGTGATGACATTCTTCTTGTTGATAAGACTAGAGAGGGAGTCCAAGAGAAATTTGAATTACGGAGGTCAACCTTAGAGTCTAAAGGTTTTTTTTTAAGTAGATCTAAAACTGAATATATGGAATGTAATTTTAGTTGTAGAAGTTATAGTGGTAGTGTTGTGACATTAGGTGAACAAGTCATTAAAGCGAGTGAGTGATTTTTAGATATTTAGGCTCTATTGTTTAAAATGATGGTGAAATAGATGGAGATGTTATTAGTAGAATTCAAGTTGGATGGTTGAAGTGGAGGAATGCATCGTGTGATAGAAAAAGTTCCGCTTAAACTTAAGGAAAAATTTTATAAGATGGTGGTAAGACCCGCAATGATTTATGGTGTAGAATGTTGGCCAATAAAAGAGAAGCATGAGATTAAGTTAAGTGTTCTAGAGATGAGGATGCTCAGGTGGATGAGTGGCTTTACTTTTAGAGATAAAATGCGAAATGAGTATGTTCGAGAAAAAGTTGAGTAGCTCCAGTGGCAGATAAGACTAGAGAGAGTCGCCTTAGATGGTTTGGCCACATAAAGCTTCAATGACCGATTAGAGAGAATAGCATTAGATTTGTCTTATGTTAAGAAAGGTAGAGACCTAAAAAAGACTGGTTAAGATGTATAAAAATGACCTTAGTATACTTGAATTAAATGAGAATTTGACACATAATAGACAAATGGAGATGAAGGATTCATGTGACCCCACTTAGTGGGGTTTGTTGTTGTGTAAGAGAAAGAAACATTACTTCATAGTAGAGATTGGCTTTTTAATATAAGAGCCGTTCATAACAATGCTTTTACATGATAATGTATATACCGATATTTTTCTTGAAGAAAATTGATCCACATCTAATTTGAATTAAAATCACAGTACTATCTAACATTTATATGCTTGGCGCCATCATAATTTAGAAATCAGAATCAAAATATATATACATATAATGTATGAAACAGATTAGTTATAATATTGTGATGAAGACCGTTTAAAATCATTGATGGACTCTCATTAAGAATTTTTATTTTCATTTGACATATATTTTGGATGATGAGATAATGTCACCCAAAAATAGAATCGATACATCCTAAAATTAATGATCAATCTGGCATTTTTCAAATTTTATCTAATCAATTTGAAATAAATCAAATGCCTCAGACGAACATAAATATCAGCATATAGCTCGATCGACGATCGCTATCAGCATGAAAATGGATATCCGCCAAATGGTCACCAAAACATATTTATAATCGATTTTAAGAAATAACGAATCCAAGATCACCCATTAAGGCAATATATCATCAAAATAAAAAGATTCTAATGAGTGGTTGGAGTTTTCCATTTACAAGGTCACTCAAAAAATCTATAAAATAAAGCTTCATTCTCACCTTAGGGGACCAAATTCAAGATGAGAGCTGAAACCACCATTGAGCACGATCTTTTCTACCGTACCACCATGTAAGATCGAGCTCATCCTTACAGAACGAGTAGAAAGACCATTTTTTTAAGATCAGGTTGCTCCTTAAGATGGGCTCAATTTTTGGGAAACTTCTCCTTTGGAGTTGAATATTGTATTTTTACATAATATTATTGTTACCTTCTTGAACTAACGAGAAGCAAGGACCTATATCTTTGAACACATAGAAAGTTGCACAAATTTAGTTAATTTATATAATCTATGTTCATATACTTTTGTGTTGATAATTTTCCACGAATAAGATCTCGCATCTACCTAATTAAAATCTAAATGCTTTTAATTCATAATAAACAAAAAGGCTTCTAAATACAAATCTAAAAGGAAAAAAAAATAATATATTTCAAAGAATCCCTCTTCCACTAATTTTTCCTTTCCTTAAGAAAATTTTAAAATAAGTATAATTTAAAATATAAAAATAAAAAATTTAAATATAATTTAATCGAGCAACTTATAAAATTTAAACCGGCTAATTTATATTAACTATTATTTTAAATTATTTTGATTCCAAGTAACAGTTACACAAAGTTTAACTAAATTTACGTATGAGATAAGTCGTATTTAATGAATATAACTATATTTAAATTTTGTTTTTAAGATACTTAAATTATTAATTATATTTTAAACTATAATTATTTTAAAAATTTCTTCTTAATCAAATTCTTCTCCAATTCTTCACGTTCTTAATTCATAATCATGTGTATACGTACACTGCAAAACGCAGGTGGCGCGTGCGGGTATTCCGACACCGTGGCGCAAGGCTTACAGACGGCGGCGGCGTTGAGCACGGCGCTGTACGACGATGGGCTCGTGCGAGCCTGCTACGAGATAAAGTGCGTGGATGATCCAAAACCCAAGCAATCCTCTTTGTCACCGCCACCATGCTACAACCTCGCCAGCGACAATGGCGGTTGGTGCAATCCACCGCGACCGCATTTCGACCTTACTCAGCCGGCGTTTCTCCATATCGCACAATATCAAGCCGGCATTGTCCCTGTCTCTTATCGAAGGTGAGATCTCCACAGTACTGGTATGGCTTGTTTAAAATCGAAATGCAGTATTAGAACTTTGAGGTATATATAGTCATAATATTGATATTTTATAATGATTTATTTCTGCATGTGTTCAGGGTTCCATGCAAGAAACAAAATGGTTCACCATTACTGGCAACCCATACTTCGATCAGTCTAATCAGCCGGTGACATCCGTGTTCAGGTGAAAAACAGGCTTCCATGGATGACATTGATGCATAACACCAACATTGGCAGACCAATGCTATGCTCATCGGCCGTATGTGTCACTGCCAGCGACGGCCGCCGCTCCACCTCATGGCACGTCGTCCCTTCAAATTGGCAGTTTGATAAACCTTCGAGGGCAAGAACTTTAGGTTCTGAGTTTTTGAAAAAATTCAGTGAATTCTATAAAAGGATATATAAT
The DNA here is from genome assembly GCA_021442155.1 of Cymbidium sinense. Lineage (NCBI taxonomy): Eukaryota > Viridiplantae > Streptophyta > Magnoliopsida > Asparagales > Orchidaceae > Cymbidium > Cymbidium sinense. Next base: position 22,127,705 of record CM038232.1, on the reverse strand, counting down.
CCCTTTATTTGGGCACATACTACTATTAAATTGGCCAAAGTAAGAGATCATTAATGACCATCAAAACATTAACTTGATATATTATTTGTGTTTCATACATTTGGATAACTAGTTAAAACCTCGCTAAGCATTTCAGCACTTACCCCAATGTTTTGAACTATTTTTAATTATCATAATGGCCTCAAAGAATTAATTGTGTAGATAATGGTGAAAAGGACTCATAGTAATGAATTAAAAAAGTGGTGAATAGAAACCTTCAAGGTAATGATCTTCATGTATATTATTAATATGCTGAAACACAATATAGCAATACGTAGTGTGATTTTAGTTCTTGAGGCACTCAGTTACTAGAGAATGTGCTCTTCAAGTGATATATGTTGAATGTACTGTTAAGGTAATTATGTATAGACATGGAACTATATCTGCTCGTGAGCATAGAGTAGATGGATGATTTTTAATGAAAGTTATGTGAGTATTTTGGAAAATTAAGATTCAAATGGAATTGCTTTATGGATGTTTATTACTTTTTTCTGGGTCAAGATAATCAGTTTCTAAACTAGGTTTAAGAACTTGTTGATGGAGATTGATTTTAACCAGATGAAGCAAATTAAGAACTAATCTGCTCTAAACTTGATCAAAGTCTTAGAAGTAGCCTAATTAAGGTACTTTACTGATAAGTCGCCTAAGTGTTTGTCTTAATTCAACCATCAGTACTGAAATGTTAAACTTTGCCAAGGGGCTTACATAGTCACCCAGCCACTTAGAATACTCCTTTAAAATACTTGTCAACCCGCCTAAGATGCATGCCAATTGATTAGAAGTTCCAGCTACAAGAATTTGTTTAGTGTGCTTGGCTAGAATGTCAAGCTCACTCGTAGTTCCTCTACATAGACGTTAATGTTTAGCTCGTATGCTATATGACTAGCTATATTCAGTCCAATTATATGATTTTTTTTATTATATCATATTAAATTTCTAACACAATACTATCAAACTTGGTCTTAGTTTTCAGACAAAGAATTATTGGTTGCTAATGTAAATTTTTTAAAAAAAATTTATCATTTTTTCTCTCTAAATTGTATCTTTCTAAATTGGTTCTCTTTGTCCTATCCGTTTAAAAGGTTCAAAAATATTTTTTTTGTATGATAACTCTTTGAGACTTGTGGAGACCTAGCATCTTTCTATTATTAATGATTTTTGATTAGATCAATTTTCTATTTCTTACTACAAGTTCATTTTCTCCGCTTTGCTTAGATCATTCACATTTACTATTTACATTAGTCGTTTCTCCAAGGTGAATCACAGATTTCATTATAAAAGTTTTTGGCCAAATGTGATGAATTTAAAGATATTATTGGCATTTAATGTTTGAAATTCTTTTGACAATGTGAATCTCATCAATAGTCCTTTTGAATAAACTTAAAAGTGTCAAAGACTAGACACAAAAAATATAGTTTGGAATGGTCTTTTTTTTTTTTAAAACATGGTAAAAAAAAACTTAGAGAAGATCAAAGTAAGATTTGACAATTGAGAGCCCCTTGAATCAAGGTCTTATTTCTTAAGTCAAATTGATTTAATATAACCTCATTATTGTTCGCTAAGGAATTTAAATAGATTTTACACAATGAAAAGTGAATTGACACAAGGAGGAGATAACTTTCAATTTTTTATTAAGATGTAATCATAACCTTGTAGGCCAACTAAAAAAAAAATCTTATAGATCAACTAAATATCTATGGTGTTTATTTTGGATGTGAGGGACATCACAGATCGAAGGGTACTTGAAGTGATGACGACATCTTGTATGATGTATATCTATAGATAGACATCACCCTTCAATTAGCCTAATCACCTAATAAGGACTCCTAAGGTATGATGGGTCTTCGAATATACCAGAAATTTTGTCCATGCTTTACATGGATGAATAAAAAGTTTATATTAAAGTTCTCAGACAAGCTTCCATAGTTATTACATCTTAAATGAAATTCCTAAGAATACTCTCAAAGTAGATAATCATCATCTCCAAAGATTTTAAGGTTAGACTATCAAAGGATTGGTTGTATTTGGGAAATCAATTGGAAAAGTTCAAGGAGAAGACTTATTTAGAATCAAAAGGGAGAAAGTAGGGAATCTCATGATACAAACCTAGTGAGCATCCCAATCTATCATATGATTGAGTTTTATATATTTAAAATGAAAATATTTATTTGTTAGGGTTGAATTTTATTAGATTGCTAATTTATAATCCACAAACACAAGGTTGTGGAAATACATAAGAGGTGAGGATTTATTATAGCTCAAAGAAAACAATACCTCGATCCTAAATTTAGGGAGGTTTAGATAAAGCAACCCAAATCTAAGTGGACATAATGGTTTACCTCCATAAGAGAGAGTAAACCCGTCCAACTTCTGGACTTACAACTGCCTCGAGTGGCTGTCAGCTAACACCTCCTACGATTTTAAAATCATGTGGTCCGGTCATATGAAATTGCAAGATAGTTGGGCTGTTATTTATTTAAAAAAGAGACTAAAGTCCTTAAACCCACTCTTTAAGAGACTAAAACATGAGTAGTATGAATAATGACTTAATCTAATGCAAAAATCTTTTCAAATTTTATTTCAATTTTGACATTTAATTTTGACAAAGGCTTTAGGATTTTGATGCATATATGCATGATGAAAGTAGATTATTGGCTAAATCAGCAAGAATGAGTATTTTTCACCACAAGGATGCCCTCACAGGTCAAGCATTCCCCTATCTTGCAAGGATGGAAATCCCCAAGTGAAATAATATGATATGATGTGAAACATTCAACCATTTAGTTAAGGGGGGTTACTAAATCTTTTAATTATCTTATTTAATGCAGACTTTATGAGGTTATGTGTTATAGAAAGAAAGATACTTGGATATAAACTTTAAGAAATATAGCATATCGCAATTTAAACATAAACATCAATCAATTTTATAACTACAAAAGAAAGGCCGGTGTGCTTGAGGCCATACAAAAAAGATGAAAAGTAAGCTCTCTCTTATACAAATATATGAAAGAATAATTATACTTTGAATGAATACATGCTATGGGTCTTCATTCTTCACCCCTTCTTTGATTTGGTTTGTTCTCCAAGGCATAACAAGACTAAGCACCTCATCTCCCATAGCATTAATCTAATTCATAATGGAAAATTATATTAAAAATAGAAAAATTAAATCTAACTACATCTGTAAAATAAGTGTTAGCTAAACACACATATTCTCAAGCAGATATATATATTTTGAACTTAGCACCCTGCACATGGGTAACTAAGCTTGCCTATTCTAACTTGGATTATACTTAGGGGTTTAAGCAACCCAAAGAGAGCATTTATATTTATTTTAAGCATCCTTAAGCACAATCAAAAAATATTATTAAAGCTAATACCTACCATCCCCTATGAAGCATACACCCTAACATCCAATCTAAAATAGTACATCACAGAATAAAACATACACACCATACATACGTCGTCCTAACTTAGGACTATAAGTGGTGACTTAATTCTAATGTGTGTGTTAAGACTTATGTGGTATATTTCAACTAAGCATTAGTGTTGTCTTTTCTAAGTGTAGAAAGATTCAATTTAATATAAAAGATAGGAGGGTGGATTTCAATCAACACCGATCACTTACGCTTCGGGTGTTGGCCTTCTGAGCTATCCACCTCAAATTGGAGCTTGTGCTGATCACCAGGGCCTCGTCTCTACTAGACGAAGCTTCCTCAATCAGATTTGGCGCCTGTCTTGAGCTCCAGTGAGGTATTCCATTAAAATCGATCCTTATATGAAAATGAGTTGGAGCTTTCTAAAGAAAACTTTCATCCTGCATGATCCTAGCCGTTGGATCCCTTTGGATCCTTCGTGCGAAGGTGTGGGATCCGTTTGGAGTCGATCGAGTTCGTGAGTGATCATGAGCAATGGCGACGGACTCGCTTCTCGCCGCATGACGATAGATCACGCACCGTCCATTCCATGTGATAGAAATAGACGATCATGATTAAATATGTTAGAATTATCCTATTTTATCCATTAGTGCCGCGGATTAATGACCGTCCATGGATCGACGACACGAGAAAGCCGCCGCCGCCATGTAGGCGACTAGGACTATGTTTAAGTATCCAATTCCATGGTGCCACATGGAAAGCATGGCGTATCAGCGCGCCACGTGGTGTCGACGGATTAGGGGTTAATTAGGCCTAATTAATGTGTTTTAATGGCTAAAATTTGTAAAAATCATAACTAATTATAGAAAAATTATAAAAATACAAATAAATACTCATTTTAAAGGTATTTTAGAGGAAAATTTATTGAAAATATTCTTAATTAATTTTGAATAATAATTAGAGCTTAATTTTAATTAAAATTTAATTAGCTTAATTACTCTTTAATTACTTAAGTAATTAATCCTAAACTTTGTGGGTTAATTCAATGGGATGACCTTTGCCTCCCATAATTTTCTTGGGATTTGTTGCTTAATTAATTGGGAAAATTGACCAATTAAGCTTTAATTACCCTCCTAAGTTAATTAATCATTAATTAATCACATAAATAGTAAAATGTCATTTAATTAAGTGGTTAATCACTACCCAATAGTGAATGGACTAATGGAATGGGAGAGGCCTCCTCCTAATCTATTTTCCTAAGTTCATTTCATTAATCAAAATAATCAAGGCTTAATTACCTAATTAAATTACTTAATTAATTAAATTAAAATCATAATCATATTAGAACTTAATTGATGAGATCTTAGCTAGACCTTAAGGTGTTTAACAACCCAAAGAAATCCTAAGAAAATTATAATTAGCTCACATGTGTAAGGGAGTTATAAAAGTACTTAATTGAGTTCCTTAACTTAATTAACCATTAATTATGAGCCAATTGCATTAGACTCCTTTTATTTCTTAGGGTCATTGCTAATTTAATTTTTAATGTATGTGCATATCATGTTGGCTCATAATTATTTGAGTAATTATGTTAAGGTAATATAGGGAAGGGTTAATTAATGGATGCATATTACTTAACTCATAAAATCAACTTAATTATCCTTCATTAAACCAAATCAACCAATAAACATGTGAATGGTTAGGATCAACAAACCTTTTCCCACATCCTTAAATCAAATCAAAATATGAAATTAAAAATGAAATTAAGGAAGTTTTGGTTTACCTTAAATGATTTTTTTTATATGATTATTTTTAGGAATTAATTTGATTGAATGAAATCATGTGTTTATGTTTATTTATTCCTTTCCAATCATGTTAAATATTGTATGTCATTTGAAATCATGCATCCAGATTTTCAAAGCAAATTGAATCAAATGGTTTTCCTTTATGTAATCTTGCATGTGTTGGGTTAATTTACAATATGTGTGGCTATTATCACTAATAAATTCAAATTATTTTCATAAAGTTTATGAATCAATTACATTGATTAGTGTGATAGTAGTTATGAACATGTATACATAGGTTTCCATATGCTTATAGCTTAGACGCTGAAGCTTTTTCTTTAATTCATATGTAGTTTTACATGTATTTGAATGTTAATAAGTATATAGTCCGGATATCCTGAGAACACGAGGCTTTAGTTAGCCTCAAGGAGGTCATTTGATTACCTCACTTTCCTGGTTAACAACGCCACATACTTATTTGATTTCATTTACATGTGTTCCTACATTAGAATTTGGATAGAACTTTAATCCACATGCATAAATGTTTCAATCAAATAAAAATATAATTTTTGCATGGTTTTCCTTCCTTTATTTATGTATACATCCATATGTATTTGAGAAAAGCAAGTGTTTAGTCTGGACATCTCGAGAATACAAGGCTTTAAGTAGCCCCAAGGAGGTCATTTGATTACCTCACTTCCCTGGTTAACAATGACATGTACTAGCTTATGTCTCTTATGCATGTGTGTGTGTATTTAATTATAAAATTAGAACCCCTTTTATTTTATCAAGGATACATGCATTCATAATTGACAAAATGATTGAATTAGTTGGTCATGTGATTTGGAGTTTTCTTTCTTACATTCATGCATACAAATTTACATATGTTAGGCATATAGTTTGGACATCCCAGGAATACAATGCTTTAGTTAGCCCCAAGGAGGTCATTTGATTACCTCACTTTCTTGGTTAACAATGACATGTACTTATTTAATTTCAACCCTATGTATTTTTGTATAAGAATTTGGATAGAGCTTTAAATTAATATGATTAAATAATTCAATTAAATAAAAAAATAAATATAAACTCAAAATACATATCTACATTCATCATATAAGTGTGCCAGAACATATTGCATGTATAGATACAAATCATATGCATGTTACATGTGATGGAAAGGAATGATTTAGCATATTTCATGCGATAGTAATTCAACTAGATTAATCTTAATATGCCTTTCACATTGGGTAGGATTATTTAAAGTGAACATAAACTTAGGATTAATTAAAATATTTAATAAGCCATTCATTAAAGAAAACTTAATCAAATTAATATGCTTTAGAAAGTACTTAAGGTAGGGATGAAAGAGGCAATCCTCACTTCTTCTCTTTATAGCACTTATTTGCTAAGTGTAAATCAAATGAAACAAAAGAAAATATAAAGTAAAATCTACAAATTAATTCAATCACTTCAAGTGGAGTTCCCTTTTCATGTTAAATTGAATCCTTATACACTTATAAAATTATAACACTAATACCTAGTGAAACATACCACACAAGCCTTAACACACACATTATAATTAAGTCACCACTTCTAGTCCTAAGTTAGGATGACGTATGTATGGTGTATGCTCTATTTTATGACATAATATTTTAGACTAGATGTTAGGGTGTATGTTTCAGATCGATGGCAGGCCTAATCATATTTTTTGCTGGGGGTTGTGTTTAAGGTGATGCTTAAAAATAAATATAAATGCTCTATTTGTAGGTTGCTTAAACCCCCAAGTATAATCCAAGTTAGGATAGGCGGGCTTGGTTACCCATGTGCAGGGTGATAAGTTCAAAAAATATATATTTATTTGGGAATGTATGTGTGTTTAGCTAACACTTATTTTACAGATGTAGTTAGATTTATTTTTCCTATTTTCAATGTAATTTCATATTAGGAATTAGGATTAGTGTTATGGGGGATTAGGATGAGCAGTGGCTAGAAGGCTTTCTCCTGGGAGGCCCTGTGATGCCCTTGAAGCAAGCACCATCCAAATCAAGAGAAGGAAGAAGGAGGAAAGGAAAAAATGAAGGAAAGAAGACCCCATAGCACTTATTCATTTATAAATTATAATTATTATTTTGTAATTCTGGGTTGTATAAGGGTAGAGCTACCCATCTTTTCTTTTTTGTATTGGTACCCAACCGCACCGACCTTTTATTCTTTTTGGATAGTTATAAAATTGATTGATGTTATGTTTAAATTGTGCATTAAAAATGACATACTTTTCATAGTTTCTTATGATTGATGCTTTAATATGCGGCCTGGATGAGATTAGGCTCTTAAGATAAAATAAATTTTCTACCCAAGTAACCACTCATAACTAAAATTTTCTACAACTCATAACCTCACCATAAAGCCTAAGATGTAAATCATGATAATTAAAGGATTTAGCAACCTCTTAGCTGAATGGTTGAATGTTTCATAGTATGCATATAATATTATTTTTCTTTTGAAAATAGGGAATTTTCATCCTTGCACGATAGGGGAATGCTTGACCCGTGAGGGCATCCCTTATGTTGGAAAACACCCCTTTCCCGTAATAATTTTATTTCATCATGCATGTAGGCATCAAAATCCTAAAGCCTTTGTCCAAATGAAGTGTCAAAAATAGAATAAAAGATTTGATTAAGATTATCATTACTCACTCATGCTCTAATCTCTGGACCCTCTTTTCTAAATAAATAATAGCTTAACTATCTTACAATTTCATATGATCGGACTACATGGTTTTAAAATCATAGGAGTTAGCTGACGACCACTCCAGGTGGTTGCAAGCCCAACAGTCGGACAGTTTATCATCTCTTGTGGAGGTAAACCTTATGCCCACCTTTGCTTAGATTTAGGTCATGCTTTAGCTCTTGATAAAGCTCTCTAGATTTAGGATCTGAGGTTATTATTTTCTTTGAGCTATAAGCATAAATCCTCACCTCTTAGGTATTTCCACAATCTTGTGTTGGTGGATTATAAGCCTTAGCAATCTAATAAACTTCAACTCAAACAAAAATAATTCTCTTCACTTTCAAATATATAATGCCCAACTATAAGATAAATTAGAATGCTCACTAGGTTTCATAGTATCATGAGCATTCCCTATTAATCTCCTTTGGCTTCTAAAATAAGTCTCTCCATTTGATCTATCTCGATTGATTTTCTAAATATATCTAATCCTTTGATAGTCTAACCTTAAAATCTTAGAGATCTTAATTGTCTACTTTAATCGAGTCACCTTGCTCAGGATGTAATTAACTATGGAGGCTTGCCTCCATAAGAAACTTTAGAACCCGATTTAATATAAACCCTGCTTTATTCATCCATGTAAAGCAGGGGATAAATCTCTGGTATATTTGGAGGCTCATCATGCCTTAGGAGTCTTTATTAGGTGATTAGGTCCATTGAAGGGTGATGCCTCTATCTTTCGAGATAGTACATCATACCTCAATGTCATACCCGATCACTTCAATAAGTACCCCTACGATCTGTGTGGTGTCCCCCCACATCCAAAAATAAAGAACACAAAATGACATACAACATTTAACATGATTGAAAAGGAATAAATAAACATAAACACATGATTTCATTTAATCATATTAATTTCTATGGACAATCATATCAAATAAAAATATTTAAAATAAACCAAAATATTTCTTTAATTCCATTTTTAATTTCATGTTTTGATTTGATTTAAGGATGTGAGAAAAGGTTTGATGATCCTAACCCATTCCCATGTTTGTTAATTGATTTAATTTAATTAAAAAAATGAGTTGATTTTATGGGTTAATTAGGTTGTAATATGTATTAAATCTATTAATTAACCCTTTCCTATATTGCCTTAATATAATTACCCAAACAATTATGAGCCAACATGGTGTGCACATGCATTGGAAATAAAATTAGCAATGATCCTAAGAAAGGAAATAATACTCACAATTAATGGTTAATTGCTAAGGAAACTTAATTAAGTATTCTTATGGCTTACCCACATGTGGGTTGATCATAATTTCATGACCTCTTTAGGTTATTGAACACCTAAAGATCTACCCAAGACTTATTTAATTAAGTTTTGATATGATTATGATTTCAAATTTAATTAAGTAATTTAATTAGTTAATTAAGTCTTAATTAGTTTGATTAATGAAATTAACTTAGGAAAATAGATTAGGGAGGAGACCTCAATCCCATTCCATTAGTCCATTCACTATTAGATAGTGATTAATCACTTAATTAATTGGCATTTTACTGTTCATGTGATTAATTAATGATTAATTAACTTAGAAAGATAATTAAAGCTTAATTAGTCCAATTCCCTAATTAATTAAGCAATAAATCCCAAAAAATTATGGGATGCAGAGGTCATCCCATTGAAATAACCCACAAAGTTTGGGATTAATTACTTAAGTGATTAAAGAGTAATTAAGCTAATTAATTTTTTTAAATTAAACCTTAATTCTAACTACTATTCAAAATTAATTAAAATAATTTTAATAAATTGTCCTCTAAAATACCTTTAAAATGAGTATTTATTTATGTTTTTATGACTTTTCTATAAATAGTTATAATTTTTAGAAGTTTCAGCCATTAAAATACATTAATCAAGCCTAATTAAATCTTAATCCCATCGGTGCCATGGCACCGATATATGCGCTTTCCACGCGGCACCCAGATTGGTTATTAATAATCCAAGTTAGCAGTGGTGGAACGGGCTTTCGCGGCACGATCTAAGATCGGATAGCCACGATTAAACCCGCGACGCTAAAGAATAAAACATGATAATTCTAATGGATTTAATCATGACCGTCCGTTCCAATCATGCGGAATGGACGGTGCGTGATCCCTCATCTATCGATCGATGAAAGATGAACATCGCATTCCTTTGATCGATTCAAGCTCACCCGAGCTCGAATCGATCTCAAATCGATCCCACACCTTCACAAGGAGGATCCGAAGGGATCCAATGGCCAAGATCACACGAGATGAAAATTTTCTTAAAAAAATCTCTAACTCATTTTTGCCTAAGGATCGATTTCAATGGCATACCTCACCAGAGCTCAAGATCAGTGCCAAATCTGATTGAGGAAGCTTTATCTAGGGGAGATAAAGTTATACTGATCAGCACGAGCTCAATTTGAGGTAGTTTGCTCGAAAGGCCAACACTTGAAGCGTATATGGTCGGTGTTGATTGAAGTCGGTCATCTGGTGGTCGAAGGGCTTGGGGGATGTTTCATTCTTGCTCGACTAGCTCCTATGGCATGATGGGTCTTCGAATTTACCAAATAATTTTTCTTGCTTTACATGGATGAATAAATCAGGGTTTATATTAAACTAGGTTCTAAATTTTCCTATGGAGACAAGCCTCTATAGTTAATTACATCCAAAGGAAGGTGAATTTAATAGAATACTCGACAAAGTAGATAATTAGTCTACAAAGATTTTAATGTTGACTATCAAATGATTGACTATATTTGAAAAATCAATCATGATAAATCAAATGGACATTTATTTTGGAAGCCAAAGGAGATTAGTAGGGAATCTCATGACACTAAACCTAGTGAGCATTCCAATATATCCTATGGTTGGATTTTTTGAAGAGAATTATTTTATTTGAGTTGAAATTTCATTAGATTATTAAGGCTTATAATCCAACAACACAAGGTTGTGGGAATGCCTAAGAGGTGAGGATTTATGCTTGTAACCCAAAGGAAACGACTACCTCAAATCTTAAATCTAGGTAGCTTTGGTATTAGCTAAAGCACGACCTAAATCTAAGCAAAGATGGGCATAAGATTTACCTCCATAAGAGAGGATAAACCACCCAACTGCTGTACTTACAACCATCTGGAGTGGCAGCTAGCAAACTCCTCCTATGATTTTAAAATCATGTGGTCCTGTCATATGAAATTGCAAGATGGTTGGGCTATTATTAATTTAGAAAGAGACTAAAGTCCTTAAACCCACTCCCAAAGACACTAGAGCATGAGTGGTATGAATAATGACTTAATCTAATAAAAAAAATCTTTTTAAATTTTATTCCAATTTTGACATTTCATTTTGGACAAAAGGATTTAGGATTTTGATGCCTATATGCATGATGAAATAAGATTCTTGGCTAAATCAGCAAGAAATGGGTGTTTTTCACAACAATGGATGCCCTCACAGGTCAAGCATTCCCCTATCATGTAACGATGGAAATCCCCTATTTTGAAGAATGAAATAATATGATATGCATGTTGTGAAACATTCAACCATTCAACTAAGGGGTTGCTAAATCTTTTAATTATCTTATTTAATGTATAGACTTTATGGTGAGATTATGAATTATTCAAAACTTTAATTATGAGTTATAGTTGGGTAGAAAATTTATTTTTATCCTAAGAGCCTAATCACATCCAGGCCACACATTAAAACATCAATCATAAGAAACTATGAAAAGCATATTATTTTTAATGCATAATTTAAACATAATATCAAATAATTTTATAGCTATCGTAAAAGAATAACAGGCCGGTACAGTCGGGTATCGCCGTACAACCCAAAGAGAAAAAGGTGGGTAGCCGAGCTCTACTCTTATACAATCCATAATATGAAAGAATAATTACAATTTTATTAATGAATAAGTGCTATGAGGAGTCTTCATTCTTCATGTCTTCATTTTTCCTTGCTTCTTTTCCCTTTGATTTGGTGGACTTGATGGCATCACATGACACCTTAGGACAAAACCTTCTAGCCATTGCTCATCCTAATCTCCCATAACACTAATCCTTATTACTAATAAAAAATTACATTAAATATAAGAAAAATAAATCTAACTATACCGCAAAAATAGGTAGCATACATACACCCAAAGATTATACTTATAATTTGAACTTAGCACTCATGGGTAGTCAAGCCCACCTTTCTTAGCTTGGATTATGCTTAGGGTTTAAGCAACCTACAAAGAGAGCATTTATATTATTTTAAGCATCCCCTTAAGCAATCCTCTACATAAAACATGATTAGAAACGACTAACATTCAGTCTACGAGGCATGCACCTTAACATCCAGTCTACAATAATACATCACAAATCAAATCATACATCATACCAAGCATCATCCTAACATAAAGCCAGAAGTGGTAACTTAATTCTAATGTGGGTGTTAAGGCTTGTGTGGTATGTCTCAACTAAGCATTAATGTTGTATTTTATAAGTGTAGAAAGATTCAATTTAACACAAAAGGTTGGCTCTTGAAGTTATTTAATTGATTTGAGAATTTTAATTTATGTTTTCTTTGTTTCATTTGATTACACAACTAAGTGTTGTAAAGAGAAGAAAGAAGATTGCCATTTTTATCCCCACCTTAAGCCACTTTCTAAAGTACATTAATTTGATTTAGTTTTCTTTAGCGATTGACTTATCACACATTTTAAATTAATCCTAAGTTTAGATTCACTTTAAATAATCCTATTGAATGTGAGAGGCATCTTAAGATTAATCTAATTGAATTACTATCACATGACATATGTTAAATCACTCATTTTCATCACATATAACATGCATGTGATTTTAATCCTAATTATATCTATACATGCAACATGTTTTGGCACACTTATATGATGGAGGTTGTTGACCTCATTTTTAGAATGAGCACTCAATCCCTCCATCTTAGACATAAGACTCCTCTTAGACTTTAAGAGATCCTTAGTCCTAAGATACATCTAGTGATTATGTGGACACTCAACCTAACCCTAGAGACTTAGAAGAGTTAGCCTTAGGAGTAGGTCATGCCTTAGGGGTGTTAGGAAAATTTTCCTTCCCTATAGCTTGAACCACTTTCCTTACTTTCTTCATTCAAGTCAAATTCCAAAGAAAAATCAAACCTAAATCAATTCTAGCCTAATTGATTTTCTCCAAACTCAAATCAATAACAGATGATTGAAACCCATTATTGAAACATATGATTGAGATCCATGATTGAAATTCCAAATTTAAATATTTCCTAAGTTAATTTCTCTTAAGGACTTAGCCAAAATCATCTTCAAATCAATTCAAATTCATGAGATTTTCATAACTCATTTATATTCTCATTTATATTCTCATATATAAATGAAATATAAATTCAACTCAATCAAATCAAATCCAAAATTCAAATTCCTAATTCAAAATCTTTCCTAGGTCACTTTAATTTTCTCTTAAGGATTTAGCCTAGATCATGATCAAATCACTCAAACTCATGACATTTTCATAACTCATTTATATTCTCATATATAAATGAAATATAAATTCAAATCAATCAAATCAAAATCCAAAAATCAAATCCAAACTCAAATATTTTCTAAGTCCCTTAATTTCCTCTTAAGGACTTAGCCTTCATGATCAAATCACTCCAAATTCATGAAATTTTCTCATAACCATTTATATTCTCATTTATATTCACATATATAAATGAAATATAAATTCAAACAACAAAACCAACTCCAAAAATCAAACACATTCATTCAAAATCTAACCTAAGCCTTTCAAGTCAAAATCTTGAACTTAGCCAAATCAACTTCAAATCAAACTCTTGATTTTCCTTCATGATTCAATCAATCTTCAATCATGAATCCAAAAAATAAAATACAAACTTCAATCACTTAACCAAAACTCAATTAGAAAATCCAAAATCCATTTCAAGTTCACCCTTTTAATGTGAAATTATCAAATGAATCAAAACTCATTTGACTTCAAACCACTTGCAAATGGATTTATATTTCAATCATAAGTCCATATACAAGTTCAATCAGGCTTTGACCAAGCAATTTGACCCATTTAGGCTCACTTGACCCAAAGTGAGCTAAAGTACCCTTATGAGCCAAATTCTAATCCTAATCAAATTGGATTGAATCAAACTCACCCATGCCTCTCATCATGATCAACAATCATCACGAGACGATCAATCACTCAAATTGGGTCAAACCAAGTCAAACTTGAGGGTTTACCAAGTCAACATTTAGCCAAAATGAAACCCAACATAGTCAAAATCTACTATAGACCAAATTGATTGAAACCATTGATCTAAGTTCATTCATGACCTATGTTTGAACTTGACCAAGTCAATATTTGAGCCTAACCTAGCCCAATTGGTCACTTGACCCAAGTTGACCCAACTTGACCTAATAGGTCAAAATGTGTTAGAACTTGATCTAAGCCAAATTGATTGAAACCAATGGGTCAAGTTCATTCAAAATCACTTGTTGAACTTGACCTCAATTGGCCAACTAGACCTAACCTAGCCCAATTGACCTTGAACCCAACTTGACCTAAAGGGTCATATTGAGCAAACTTAACCAAAATTTATTGAAAAAAAAGATATCAATCCACTTCATATGACTAACCAAACCTAAACCTACCCATGACCTAGCTCAAATAGGTCAAATGGGTCAAATTGGTCAACTTGAGCCATTTGGCCTAAATGAAATCATATGAACCAAATTCAAACCTAACCAAAACATTTCAAATGGTCATATGAACTTGACCCAACCCTTGGTTTGACCCAATTTGACCAATTTGTCAACTTTACCCAAGTTGACCCATTTTGACCTAAATGGGTCAACATGAGCCAAACAATACCAAATGAACTCTAAATCTTATGAAACTTGGCCAAACCTACTTTCTCAACATACCCAACATATATAAATTCAAAAATCAACCAAATGACTATTTTACCCCTAGGCCATAGAATAAATTTTGGCCAATTCCACATAAAATTTGGTCAAATCCTCTTCATACCTACTTGATACTCTCCTAATAGGTCAAGTGAACACTAAGAGGGTGGTGAACCTAACCCAATTGGTTTGGGTCAGCCCAACTTGATCCAATGGCTAAACTGACCACTCCCCTTGAAATGGCCAAATGGGAATCATGCCTCCACTTGTTTTGAGCACATGGGAAGTTCATATTCCCACTCCTCTGGCCAAATCGAGCTCAAGGATAGCTCTAACAGCTCAAACAACCCTTTCAATCTTAGCAATTGGATCAAAATGACAAGCTTATGCTCGGCCATCCGATTTCTAAAGGGGGAGATATACTCCCCCTAATTCATTTGAATTAACAGCCATAGTCGACAAAAGTCTAGAGAGTCAAAGGAGCCATCAAGTGATCCTAAGCTTCCTAGAGGAGATTCAATTTGAAACTTCTCAATTTTCCTAAGTAAAAATAGGGAGGTCCAGAATTGCCAACTTTATCCACACTCAAACTCCACTCAATTCCTCTCAAGCTTCAGAGGACCAATGATGAACCCAAGCTCTTCCAAGTTCTTGAAAAGGGAGATCCAAATCAAAACCGAGCTCAAGCTAAGGAGGAGGTGACCCATAGGAAGATCCACTCAACCTCAGCCCCTCAAACTTTCACCAAAGCTTCCTCTCAACCAGACGAAGCTTCTCCAAGGGAATCAAGCACCGATGATCACCTTCTGTGAGGTATGCCATTTTTTGGCCATTAAACTCAATGTGGTGTGGAGCTTTGTGAAAGAAATATTAATGACATAAGATCTTGACCGTTAGATGTGAACTAGGATACATGTTGATGGTGTGGGTTGAGTTTCATCACAATTTGAGCTCAATCGAGCTGGGATCAAGGCCTAGAACATGGACGATCTCCATGGCTCACAAGAGTTTGCAGGGAAGGATCTCCACACATTTTGGATGGATGGTCGAGATTAAAACACACATTTATATCTATTTTATCCCCTAATTGGATAGTCCGATCCAGATTGACTAGGGAAAAGATAGCGCCAATACGCTACAATGGGACATTTTAAGTATCCAATGGGAAGGTGCTGCGTGTAAAGGGATGCCGCATCAGCTAATGCGTGGCACGTCATAGGGATTAAGGATTTAATTAGGGTTTAAATAATTCTAATTAATTAACTAAACTTCTAAA
Source organism: Cymbidium sinense (assembly GCA_021442155.1). Lineage (NCBI taxonomy): Eukaryota > Viridiplantae > Streptophyta > Magnoliopsida > Asparagales > Orchidaceae > Cymbidium > Cymbidium sinense. The sequence continues at coordinate 22,111,559 of CM038232.1, read as the reverse complement.
TTCATATCTCAACCTAGAAAAGTTAAAAAAATATGAAATAAATTACAATAGAAAGATAATTGAACACAGAATATTCTAAAATTGATTTTGATTAATTTTGATTCTTTTCTTCTAATTTATGTTTTATTAAGAATCTTAATTTGCTAATTACCATTTAAATTCACCAATTATTCCTAAACTTGAGTATATTTTGGGGATGACTTCTACCTTCCCTAATTTTCTTGAGATTATTGATTGCTTAATTTGGAAAATTGCTAATTCATATTCTAATTATTCCCTTAATGTAATTAAAGATAATTAAGGGTTTAATTAGTGGTTTAATCCTTTGTTGAAGTTGATTAAGGTCTGTTTCAATGAATAGGAGGTTTAGGAAATAATTTTGGGGCATTTCAAGTTTCCTTAAACCCCTTTTCTTTCTTAATCCTCTTAATTAAGAGTTAAATTAATTACCCCTCTTAATTAATTTCTTAAAATTCTAAAACTTTCTAGAACTCAATTAATCTACTGTAGATGCTTGGGTGTTCAAGAGCCTAAGTTCAATTAAGAAAATCAAAATTCAACTCATATGAGAGGTATTTTGAAATACTTAAGTTAAACCTTGCTTAATTAATCATTAATCATGAGACAAATTGCATTAGGCCCCTTTCTTCCTAGGTGCATTGCAAATTTAAATTTCTTGTGAGGTTTTATGTCATCTCATTGGCTCATAATTATTTGATTAACTATGATAAGGTGGTGGGGTAATTAACATGCTTAATTCATACCTTAACCTAATCAAAATATAAAATGAATATAATCACCTAAAATTGAATAAAATATCAAACACATGAAATGGGTTAGGAAACACACTTCATATTTTCAAAATTAAATCAAATTCAAAAATCAAATAAAAAATCATATTAAATAAACTTGATTTTTTTAGACTTTCTTATTTCATAAGATTGTATTTAGGAATTAATTAAGGTAAATGTGTTTACATGCTTTCATTACTTTAGTTCTTCTCCAACATACTAAATATGTGTGACATATGATTTCATACATTCATGTTTTTCAAAAATCGAAGTTAAAATGAAAATATATCCTTTATGTCAAATTGCATGTGTTGGCTAAAGTAAGAGTATGAGTGGAGGTTTCTTTCTTTGATGAGATTGAGAGAACGTGGGTATTGGAGGTGAAGGAAGAAGATATGTTGGATAACTAGCTCCCACCAAGGATTGCCAAGGTTTGGCCACCAAGTCAAAACCACAAGAATTACTTAAAAATTTGTAATTGCCAAAAGATCTCCTTCATTCTAATAAGAGGGGCTATTTATAGCCATTACAAGCATCTTTCAAAAGAAAAGAATTCAAAACATGGAGGGAAAGGTGGGTGGCCACATTAATGTGAAGCATTAAATTCCTCATTATTTTATGCCATCCACCCATTTCACATGCTATTATTTTATGTGGATTCAACCACTCACATGTCATGCTTTGAATTTTAAACAAAATTTCAAACATGGAGTTTCTAGAAGAAAATTAAAATTACATAAATAAAAAAAGATGAAATCATAAAATGGGCCTTAGTACTAATGGACTAAGTCTTCTCTTCTTGAATTTTCTTAGCTTGAGATCTTTAAATGGGCAATTTGTTGATCCTCAGATCTTGTAAATGGGCCTTGGGCTCTAATTTGTTGATCCTCATGATGTTCTACATCAACTCTGGGCTCAATTAAACTCTGCAGAGAGTTGAAATCTAAGAAGTCTTCTACCAATTGTGCTAAGTCTCCAAATCACAGTCAACCATGTGTCTTCAGGGGCTTATTCTTCCAAGAACTAGAAAACAATGATGTAAGGGATTAATGGGTGCTTCCTCGGTGATAATATAGTCAACTTCAAAGGAAGAGGTCTTCCGCAGAATGGTGTTATATCTCTAAAGAGTTATCAACAAGTGGAGGTTTTCTAATTCCTTCATATGATAGAATATCTTCAATATTAATAACTGGATGAATGAGCAGGCAAATCAAGGTGATAAGCATTAGTTCTAATTTTCTTGAGAATTTTAAATGGACCACAATTCGCATGTAATTTCTTATATTTAGTAGTTTGATAACGCAGCCGAATGAATCAATACATAATCACCTTCTTTATATTCTTTCATTGAACGATTATGATTAGCATAATTATCATTACTTATAGTAATTTGTCTTTCTTATATCTTCATGGAGGCTTTGAAAATCTTTAGAAAATGAGAATGTGCATCAAAATACATGAGATGGTAGGTTTGCTACATCTATTGGTTGTCGGGTTTTGACCATAGACTATCTCAAATGGTGATTTTTTTGTAGTTCTAGATATAGTACTATTATAGGCAAATTTGATTGGTAAATGTAATAATTTCCTAAACTTTTACCTACCAAACATCTAAGCAAATTTCCTAAGGTAACATTAACACTTGCTTGTCCATCGAGGGTGAAAGAAGAGAATTTTAATTTGGTACCTAATAATTTCCATAATGTTTTCCAAAAAATATGAGACAAACTTAACATCTAGATAATGGTTAAAGGAGACCATGGAGTCGCACTATTTTCTTAAAAATAATTTGGCTATATAAGAAGCATCATTTGTTTTGAACAAGGTAAAAATGAGCCATTTTGAGAACCTATCCACTACAACAAAAAATACTATCATGTCCTCTAGCATAGGTAATCTTAGAATAAAATCCATTGATAGGTCTTCCCAAGGCCTAAGAATAGGTATGGCTGTATTGTCCGGACTTTGTTTGATAGTTTAGCTGTTTACAAATTAAACATTGAGCCACTAATTTTGAACATCTCATTTTAATGAAGGCCAATAAAATCTATTTTCTAATAAACATATGGTCTTATCCTTTCCAAAATGACCTACAAAAGATGTAGCTCTGATAAAAATTCTAAGAGAAGATCGAGGAATGCATAATTATTTTTCTTTATATAAATATCCATTTTTATCAAGAATGTCCCTTGTAAAGTTATTGGTTTATCTAGGTGTTCAAGATAAGTTAGGTGAAAGTCACAATAATATAATCATCTTTAATTCTATCAAATGGATTCTCAATTCTAAAGAGGAAATCATTAGGTTTTGGATAAAGCATCGATTTATTCTCAATTCAGCTTATGCTTTAGAACAAAAGAGTAGTCTTGTAAAAAATTCAACCCATTTTGCATGCCATGACTTAATTTCAGTATTAATGAATTTTAAGGCATGGTGATCAATTAAGTATAAATTCTCTAAGAGATAGTGTCGCCAATGCCTTAAGATTGAATTACAGATAAAACTCTCTATCATAAGTGGAATATCGTTGTTTAGCTTCATTTAACTTTCACTAAAGAATGCTATGATGATTGACTTAAAATTCCACCTATCCCAATCAAGCATCACATGTCACTTCAAAGGCTTTAGAAAATCGGAAGCCTAAGGATTGGTGCGAAGTGATAAGAACTTTAATTTGCTCTAAGGCCTTTGTGCATTAGAGTCCAACAAAATTTATCTAATTTTAGTATATGTTGAGCAACAATGGTACTAAAATTCTTAATAAATCTCTATAAAGTGGCTAAACCATGGAAGCTTCTAACTCAAGAAACTTTTAGGTGATGGCCAATCTAAGATTGCTTTCACTTTAGAAGGATCGTTTAAGCCCAGAGTGGATATAATAAAATTAAATTTACAAAAGAAACACTTTTAAATTAATGTATAATTTCTCTTGTCTAAGTAGTTCAAAGACTTTTGTAGGTGTTGTAGATGTTCATTTTCATTTGGACTAAAAAAATCGAATATCATCAAAATACACCACCAAAAAATTTACCTATATATGGTTTAAGAATATTTATTAATCTCATAAACAAATTGAGCATTTGAAAGTCCAAAGGGCATGACAAGCCATTCATAAAGTCCATCGTGGTCTTAAAAGCCATCTTCCACTCATCTCGATCTAATCCAATTTGATGATATCCACTTTTTAGATCAATTTTGAAAAAAATTTGCTAGATTAAATCTAACATATCATCTAATCGGGGAAACCTATATTTGATAGTAATTTTATTTGCTCGACTATCAACACACATTCGCCATGTTCCATCTTTCTTTGAGTAATAATAAGGGCTAAGACTCTCTTGAATAAAACCCTTTTAATAATTCCTCAACTTGTCTTTTAATCTCAACATGCTCGGTAGGGTTCATACTATAATGTGGAAGATTAGGAAGTTGAGAATGGGTAAGAACTTAATAGCATGTTGAATGTCTCTAGAGAGGTAGCTCATGGAAGCTCATCGTGCAATATCATTAAAATCAAGAAGAGAAGAGACCACAATGGTATGTGATTCTCATTAGAGTCTGGTATGACTTCTTTTACATGTAATATGTGAAGAAGAAATGGATCTAAAATTTTTTTAGTGCCAAAACCTATTATTTCTATCTTTGGGGTCAAAGGAGAAAGATTAGTGTTTTAAAATAAGGATCAAAATGATAGTATTACCTAACAAGAGATTTTCTATGATAATTAATTGAAGTTTGGCATTTTTCTTCAATAGGTTTAGGTTGCAAGTCAAGTTGTTTTTGTGTGGTGTTATGGAGGTGTTTTTCTACGGCTTTATTGGTAGGAGTTTAATAGTCTTATTATTATGTTTAAAACATAAGTATTTTCCCTACCATAGTGAATAACATTCATATTTATAGCAGTCAAGTCTAAGAGAATATGAGCAATGTCCATGGGAGAACATCACACCAAATTTGATCCTCATAGCTTCCTATTTTAATAGGAACTAAACACCGAGGATGGGAAGAGATGTATGATTTACCCAACTAACATGAAATGTTCGGGTGAGGTTCAGATTTTGTTGGCTGAGTTAAGGTATGTGTGAAATGACATTCATAGCACTCCATCAACTAACCTACATCTCTTTTCATTACACAAAACATACATGCTAAAATGTTCTTCTCCTCCAATCTTCTCACTCATTTTTATTACAGTAAGACATCTCATCACATTAACATGAGGGTCATCAATTCCAATTCTTCATCGATAATGGGGTGTCATCATAAACTTCTTCTAGATTATCATCTATTGATTTTCAACTTCTTCTAAAAAATAAGATTTGAGCTTTACATTGATTTTGCATATGACCTTTTATGACATTTAAAACATATTACTTCCCTAATGTTCTTAGAGCTCCTTCAATTGAAGTTTTAGGCAAAGGATGGGCCATTTGGATGGTGGTCTAACAAGATCTATTGGATGAAATGGAAGGTACTTGACTTTAATTTTAGAGGGAGGCATTTCTTTTGTTCAACCAATAATGCATAATGAAATGCTTCCTCTAAAGATTGGGTCAAATAATTCAACTTCATTTCTAATGTCACCTAAGTCCAATAACAAATTTATTGGCTAATTGCCAATCATTATCGACAATCGCTCTAGAAACTAGATCTTCAAAAGTGTTCAAGTATTCATTACAAGATAATTACCTTGTCTCAAAGTTAATAATTGCTATGTAGCTCATGATGCCTAGATACTTTGCTCTTAACATTTCTTTCATTTCTATCCAAGTGAGGTTTGTCCTTCCTAATCTTTGTTCTTTAGCTAAAGTATTTGTCCAATAAATTTTAGCATGCCCTATCAATTTCATTTTAGCAAAAGTAACCCTTTGGTAATCATCCATTTTATACCAATCAAAGAAGTCATCCATTTGAACTAACCAATCGAGAAATTTATTTGGATCATGTATACCATCATAAGTTGGGGCTTCTACTTTAACTCTTCGAGATGGATCATTAGAGTCTTCTATAGTCTTAAAATAATTTTCTCCCTTCCACCATTTCTAGCAATTGATTGTCTTCTAAGTGGTTGATTTTCTATGGTTTGATATGAATCTTCTTCATCCCTATTATTTGTAGGTATTGGAGGAGGAGTTGGTACTTATTATTTTGTAGATGCAAAAGAGTTTGCATTTGTTGTTTAAGTTCTTGCATTTGATTCTTACTTTCTTCTAATATTTGTTGAGTTTTAATTCATTGTCTTGGATCCTAAGATCTAAGACATCAACTAATCTAGTCAAATTTTCAACTTGATCTTGAGAGATAGATTTTGGTGCCATGAGATTTTTTTTTAAAAAAAAAAAAGATATATGAAAAGGGACCAATGAAAAAAAAATGAAAAAAAGTATAATATAATTGTGCAATCAAAGTGAAATTTTAGGCTAAGAGAAATTCCAGGTGATGAGGGGGGTACAAGATCACTTAAATCTCAAGCTCTCCTCAGACAGTTTAGGTCTTTTTGATAAAGTTCTATTTAGCTTTTAAAATCACCAAGTTTAACATTATTATTATTATGCATAATATATATATATATATATTTTTAATGCAATGAATAAAAAATGCTCAAATTTATCAAGCCTCTTTTTTTCTTTTTAAGAAAGCAAGTTATCATAAGTTAATCAAAGAAACTTCTAAAATTAACCATAAATACAATAACAAAGATAACAAATTTTGATTTGCACTAATGGCTAGGTTTTTTTAGGTGATGAACTACCTCACCAAGGTACTCTCTTAATTTTTTTTTTTTTTTTTTTTTGAGGAGGGGAGGGTGCAATTCACACAATTGGAAAATGGCTAAAATATATAATGGAGCTTACTAATTGAAATTTTATATCACCATAAACTTGCAATATATATATCTTTCCAAGCTACTAATATGTTTTAAACTATCACAAAAGAAAATTAATTAACCTCCCAAGAAAAACTCACAAGTTTGAAGACAAGTCCAACACTTGAGATGCTCCCTTTGTTGAAGAACTTTGACCAAATTTGCTCCTTCCAGTTTTCTCTCGATACCAAATTTGATGGAGGTGGGCTTCTTTCTTTTGATGAGATTGAGAGAACGTGGGTATTGAAGGAAGAAGATATGTTGGATAACTAGCGCCCACCAAGGATTGCCAAGGTTTGGCCACCAAGCTCTCAAACCACAAGAATAACTCAAAAATTTGTAATTGCCAAAAAAGATCTCCTTCATTCTAATAAGAGGGGCTATTTATAGCCATTACAAGCATCTTTCAAAAGAAAGAATTCAAACATGGAGGGAAAGGTGGTGGCCATTAATGTGAAGCAATAAATTGCCTCATTATTTTATGCCATCCACCCATTTCACATGCTATTATTTTATGTGGATTCAACCACCTCACATGTCATGCTTTGAATTTTTAAATGCAAAATTTCAAACATGGAGTTTCTAGAAGAAAATTAAAAATTATAAAAAAAAAGATGAAATCATAAAATGGGCCTTTGCAAAAGTCTTCTTTCTTGAATTTTCTTGGCTTGAGATCTGTAAATGCCTGGCTCTAATTTGATCTCATGATTTCTAGATCTTGTAAATGTTGGGCTCTATTATTGATCCTCATGATAGATAAGATGGTATCTAAATAAATTATTTTATAAATATAATTATCAAATGTGTTATTAACTTACTTATAGTATAAAAAAATATAAATTGTGGCTTTTTTTTAGTATTAAATTTGGTGTATATCATTTAAAAAGAATAACATTTAATTTTTCATTTATTTACTATTTTATTCTTTTTGCTAAATTATATTTCAATAAATGTGATTTTTCTTTCCATTATTTCTTTTGTACCATGATTTAAGAATGAAATTAATGAAAAGAAGAAAGGAGCTTGAAATAATAATGGTTGACTTCATAGTTTCTTTCAAATTATGTAAATTGATTTGTATATTGTAACATATATTTTTTAGTTTGAAAGTGTGATACCACAATGACCTCTTATTCTTTGTGACTAAATTACAAATTGATTGATTTATTTATTTGCATTAAGACATCCTTTTCTAGTTTCTTGCTTTATGTATATGGGATTAGGTTCTAGAAAAATAAATCTTCTACCAAATTTAAATTCAAAACCAAAAAATAAAGAACTCATAACCTCACCTAAAGCTTAAATTAAATCAAGATAAAATATAAATTAGTTGGATGAGTTCCTTTATAACATCACATAAATGCATATTGTTTCACCTTGATTGGAGGTTTCCACCTTGAAAGAAAATTAGCTTGACCTTGAGAGCCATGATGGAAATACACCTCCTTTTTGCTAATTTTTCTCATCTCATTTAGCTAAAATCCTATTAATAGTCAAAAATGATTCCAAAATGAAAATTGCCTAGCCTTACATGATCTAGTCTCTTTAGGGAATTGAGTTTAGGACTTAGTTTCTTTTAAATAAATAATAGCTAGCTATCTTGCATAAAACATATGACACGCTACATGAATTTAAATCATAGGAGGAGTTAGTTGGCGCCACCCAGGCGTTGTAAGTTAAGTAGTGGGTGGTTTGTCCTCTCTTGTGAGGCAAACCAAATACCTATTTTCTTAGATTTAGGTTGTGCTTTTGGCCCGGCCAAAGCTCCCTAGATTTAGGTTACGGTTTTCTCCCTTTGTGGGCCATAAGCATAAATCCTCACCTCTTAGGCATTTTCATAATCTTGTGTTGTGGAATCATAAGTCCTAAATTTCTAATGAAAAATTGAACTCAAATAAATTAAATCAATTTCAAAAATATAAAGCCCAATCATAGGATAGTTTGAGATGCTCACTAGATTTCCTAGCATCGTGGACATCTCTTACTTATCTTCATTTGACTTTGATAATAACTCCCTATCAATCCCATTTTATCTTCCAAAATAAACTAATCGATTGATAGTCATACACATTAAAATCTTTGGAGATAATGATCATTTACCTTAATAGAGTATTCTAAGGAATCTCATTCCTTAGATGTAATTAACTATGGGGTTTTCCACAGAGAACTTAACTTGGTTTAAAATAAACCCTACTTTACTTTTCATGTAAAGTATGGGAAAAAATCTTTGGTGCACATCACTACTATCCTTAGGAGTTCTTGTTGAGGTGATTAGGTCCATTGTGGTGGTGACTATCTTTTGAGATAGTACACCTCACCTTAATGTCGTATCACCTCAATAAGAATATCTGGGAACTTTATTGGTATCAAAATTGCATAAAGAAGAAAGAGATGTATATTTCTATCTTCATTTTATCCCTGAAGATGGAAGTATATATTTTATTCTCTAAAGAAATTAAAAATTTTCACCACAGGTATATATATATATATATATATATATATATTATATATATATATATATATATATATATATATATATATATATATATGAAGTTTGTCTTCTTTCATTGAATTATTTAATTATATTAATTTAAAGCCTTATCCAAATTCTTATACAAAATAAATATGGATAAAATTAAATAGGCACGCATTGTTGTTAACTAAGGAAGTGAGGTAATCAAATGACCTCCTTGGGACTACTTAAAGCCTCATATTCGGATGTCGACTTATAACCATTTGCATTGAACACATGTAAACTTATATACATGGATATGGAAAAAGCTCAAAGATACATGATTAATTGATCCAATGGCTAAATAATTATGAATGCAAGTTTTCTTAAATAGAAAAGAGGGTTATCATTATCTAACAAAATACACATACATGTATAAAAGACATAAATAAGTATGTGCCTTTGTTAACAGAAGTGAGATAATCAAATGACCTCCTTGGTACTTAAAGCCTTACTAGATGTCCAATATATACCCATTTTCTTGAATACACACATATATACTTATAATTAAGAAGATGAAAATAATGTAAAGATTGTATTTTATTTATTGGAATTATTTAGGTATATGATTTAAAGCTCATCTAAATTCTTATGTTAAAGATACATAAGAATAAAATCAATGACGTGATTGTTTAAACCAGAAGTGTGATAATCAAATGATCTCCTTGGGGCTACTTATTGCCTCATATTCTGATGTCCTATATACCCATTACATTCATATTTATGTAAATTAACATGTGAATAAGGGAAAGAGACTTTAATTCATACACTTAAGGTATAATCACATGCATCTATATATTTATAACTAACATCACAACATATGCTATTGCTTATTCATAAGCTTTTAGAAAATACATTTGAATTTAAATAGTGATAATAGCCACACATATATCAAATCAAATAACACATGCAAAAACACATAAAGGATGCCATCATTGATTAACTTTGAAAAGATGAATGCATGATTTCAAGTGACATACAATATTTAATATGATTGGAAAGAAATAAATAAATATAAACACATGATTTCATTCAATCAAATTAATTTCTTAGGAGAATCATATCAAATAAAACCATTTAAAAACAAACCAAAGTTTCTTTAATGTCATTTTAATTTCATATTTTGATTTGATTTAATGATGTGAGAGAGTTTCATCCTAATCCATTCCCAAGTTTGTGAACTAATTTGGTTTAATGAAAGGTAATTAAATTGATTTTATGGATTAATTAAGTTGTAATATCCATTAAATCCATTAATTACCCCTTTCTTATGTTACCTTAACATAATTATCCAAATAATTGTGAGCCAACATGACATGCAAATGAATTGAAAAGTAAATTAACAATGGTCCTATGAAATGAAAGGGCTTACAATTCTCACAATATATGGTTAATTAGATTAAGGAACTTAATTAAGTACTCTTAGAGTTTTCACATGTGATTAACCATAATTTTCGATTTCCTTTAGGTTATTAAAGAAATAAAGCTCTTCCCTTCAATTAATTAATTAAAATTTAGTGATTGTAATTTTTTAATTTGGTTAAGGAAATCATTAATTAATTAATTAATTAAACTCTTACTTAATTGCAAAATTGATTAACTACTCAAATGAAATGGGCTTTGGGAAAAGATTAAGAGGTCCCAATCTAATTTCCATAAGTCCATCAAATTGGACAATGATTAATCCAATTTTATTTTGTTACATGATTTTAACCCTTATTAAATTTAAAATAAAGGCTTATGCTTTATAATTAACCATGAATCCCAGAAAATTAGCATCATCCCCTTAAACAATCTCATGAAGTTTGTTATAATTAGTAATTAAAGAGTATCTAATTTATTAATTAAAAAAATTAGCTCTAATTACTATTCAATTAATAATGGATATTTTTAATAAATTCTTCTAAAAATACCTTCAAAATGAGTATTTATTTGTAATTTTTGGATTTTTCTATAATTTGTTATAATTTTTTGCAAATTTCAGCCATTAATTCTAATTATTTAAGCCCAATATGATGCCACATGGCATTTGATGGAATGATTTCCATGTGGCACCGCAGGATTAGATATTAAAGCCGTGTTAGTTTCACTGATGCGCATGATCTCATTGATCTCAGATTGGCGACATCGATCCGCAATTAAAGATAAAATGGAATAAATCTAATGGATCTCACAATGTATTTCATTTTGAATGGATGGTGCATGATCTATCACCTCGATGAAGAAAGATTATCCACCATTGTTAGTTTAAGCTCACGAGCTTAGATTCACTCCAAATGGATCTCACACCTTTGTGCGAAAGATATAAGAGGATCCAATAGGTATGATCAACACACTTGCAAATTCTCTTCACAAAGGACCAACCAATATCTACCTAAAGCTCAATTTTAATGCCATTACCTCAATAAGGAGATAAGTGCACAGGTAGCTTCATCCAAGAGATGAAGCCTGGTATTGAGTTGATTCCACTCCGTTCACTGAGGCCAAGGTTCATCCTTTGGAAGCTCAACCTTTGAACTCCCACTTAATGGGCTTGGAGCTCAAAGGAAGATGAATTTAATTGCTTGAGGGAGTTAAGATCCTATCTATTTTAAGTGCATAAGAAGAAGAAATTTATGAGGGATGCTTTGGGAATGCTCAGGAGCTTGCTAGTGAGTTCAAAAATGCCTTAGGAAGCTCTTACAAATCAAATCGATGTGTTTGCCATGCAAATTGAGGGGGTATATCCCTCATTTCTCTGTGATGGATGGATGGGATTGTCTCCCATTTTTTCTGGAATGAGAAATAGTGGTGGCCATCACCTCCACATGGCTTACTTGAGTGGTGGAAGGGATAGGAGGTGGCTCAAGGTAGATGTGGCTTAGTCTTTGTTGGCTTAATTAGCCTCATGTTCAATTTGATTAATTTTGATGATAATAAACAAATGCTTGGATGTTCTAATGAATATTTTTATGTATTTTTAGATATATCAATTGCTAATTACATCCAATACATCTCACAAATGTTAGAAGAAATTTCGAATAAAAGAATGAAAGGGATAATGTGAAGCTCATGATTTTGGGTTATATGACTATTCATATGAGTTCTTTGGCATGAATCAATTTGCTCACAACCTAACATACTATTTTAATGAGGTTAATTTATATAAATCTTTATTTAATTAACATTCAATTATATGTTTTTCTACATAGCAATAAAATTGTCAAAGTAATAAATGATCATAACTATTAAGTATAATTATTTTATTTACTTAATATAATTAGGTATTTTAATTTAATTTGCTGGTTATATGATAACTAACATATTTATGATTATATATAAATTATATCATAATTAAATGTCACATGTCAAAATTAACAAAATATATAAAATTTTGTATTTTATCCAAAGTCATTGCTTAATCAAAGAATTCATATCTGATTTTATCTCCATCAGTTCCTTGGATTTTTCCTTTAAAATAAGTGGTTACATGACCCACTTTGCATTAAAATTGAGTTTATTATGATTTTTAAACATTACAGATTTTAATAATGGATGCATGCTACATGCTTTGAATATATTAAGAGCTACATTTGATTACTTTTGACTTTCCCATGTGAATAGCAATTTTTGCTGCTAAATTTAATATTTGTTTAATATAAATTATATTTTTTGAATATTAAATTATCACATGATAGCATGAGGTTTGTATAATATATTTCTTTGAAATAATTTTTTAAATAACCTTCTTGTATAAATAGCCCTCATTCTCTTCATGAAAGTATCCCTCATTCAAAATTCAAAATCTCTCCAGCAAATCTAGAAAATCTCTTAAATGTTCCTTCCAAGTGTTCTCCAAATATTGCAAGATCAAATCCTTGGTTTGAAGCTTCAACATCTTCAAAAGCAAGCCTTTTAAATTACTTGAGTTTGTTTTCTTGATCTTAATACTTCTTAGTTGTTCATGCTATTTTCACCATCTATTTCTTATTTCTAATTTATACTTTTGGTGGATTAGTCTTTGAACATTGGTTTTCACATAAGTTTTTCAATCATTTTTTTGGTGAAAAACTCTGATAATTTTAGGATCTATTTCAACTTGCTGAAATTTTAGCTTCCTACAAATTTCTTTTGGTTCTTGAAATATTTCTTCTTTGGTCTTATTTTGAAAGATCATTTATTCTTAGATCTATTTTAGAAGTATATTTTAAGCATTTTAAAATAAATTATTGTGCTGAAATTATTTTCATATTTGCTAGATCTCTCTTTAATTGAAAGCTTACTAGCCAACTTAGATCTATCATATACTTATTTTTTTATTTTGTGATCATTAGCATTAATTGAAAGAATCTTTTTGGTTAAAATAAATTACTCCTTTGAAATTTATTTTATTATAAAAAAGAATATTGTGAATTTATTTTGAAATCATTTTGTATTATTCTACAAATTATAATAACATAAACATCCTAGTAAGATCACTTTAAGATATTTATTTTATTAAGTGAGCATTTTGCCTTGCCAAATTTTAAATTGTAAAGTGATCATTTATAAGTTGTGAGATCACTTTTGAATTTGATTTGGTATATTTGTGAGAGATTTACTTTATCAAAATTTATTATTTTGTATTTTTTTGTGTTGTAAAATTTATTTTGGGGTTGTACTTATTGTAGTACATATTGTTATTGTACTGCTATAGGAGAGTACTTTTTGTAAACCATTTTTCATTTAGTGGATTCTACATGGCTAGGCATGGGTAATGGTTTGGGTTTAAAATTAAAAATATGTGCCTCTTTCTCTATTTACTTTATTGTATTTTTTATTTTTTTGTGCATTTAGAATTATATCTTATCATTATAAAAGCAAAATCTAATTTTCTATTTAAAATTAAAATTTAAGTTTTGAAAATTTTAATATTATTATCTTGGGTGCTATAGTGTCTCACAGCTTTATCCATGGAGTTCTCGATTATATCTTATTTCAAACTGATCATGGTGGTGAATTTGAAAATAAATTATTTGAGGATTATTATGATGAACATGGGATTAGACATAATTTTTTACCTAGAACTCCCCAACAAAATGGAGTAGTAGAGAGAAAAATAGAATATTAATTGAATTAAGTAGATCTATGCTTGATGAGTATAAATTGCCAAAATATTTTTTTGCGAGTAAATATCATGTTATGTAATGAATATGATCTATTTTAGACCAATTTTGAAGAAGACACCCTATGAATTTTTTTTTTGGAAAGAAGCCTAAGATTGAACACTTTCATGTATTTGGATGTAAATGCTTTATTTTGAATAATGGAAAAGATCATTTAGGTAAGTTTGATTGCAAATCGATGATGGTATTTTCTTAGGATACTCTCTTTCTAGTAGAGCTTATAGAGTTTACAATAAAAAGAAAATGATTGTAGAAGAATCAATACCTGTTATTTTTGATGAAAATTTTATTGATCCTATTAGAAATGAAGTGATTGATGAAGAGATTGATAACTTTAAGAAAATATCTTTAGAAGATAATATGGATGATTCATTTCTAAAGAATGGAAATATAATAAAAATCATCCAAAGGAACTAATTATAGGAGATCCTTCAAAAGGAGTTATGACTAGAAGACATAGAGAAGTTGTAGATCATTGACATTTTATGAGGTTGAACCTAAAAATTTAGAAGAAGAATTAAATGATACTTTTTTGGATTATTGCTATGGAAGAGGAGTTGAACCAATTTGTAAGAAATGATTCAAAATGTCATTGGAACAAAATGGGCCTTTAGGTATAAGCTAGATGATTCAGGTTGTATTGTTAGAAATAAAGCTAGGTTAGTTGCACAAGGGTACACACAAGTTGAAGGTTTAGATTTTGAAGAATCTTTTGCACCAGCAAGACTAGAAGCTATCGTTACTCCTTGCTTATGCTTGTTTTAGAAATTTTAAACTTTTTCAAATGGATGTCAAAAGTGCATTTTGAATGGATTTATTGACCAAAATGTATTTGTAGAGCAACCACCTAGATTTGAGAGCCTTGATTTTCCAAATCATGTGTATAAATTAAAGAAAGCCTTATATGGTTTAAACAGGCTCCTGTGCTTGGTATGATAGGTTAAGTAACTTTTGATAGATCATGGATTTAGAAAGGCGAGTAGATACCACCTTATTCCTTAAGAGCATAGATGATGATTTGATTGTGGTACAAGTGTAGATGATATATTATTTGGAAGTACAAATGAATCTTTATGCCATGAGTTCTCATCTTTGATGTCTAAAGAGTTTAAAATGAGTATGATGGGAGAACTTAATTTTTTCTTAGGTCTTCAAGTGAAGCAACAAGAAAATGGCACATTCATCTATCAAACTAAGTATATAAATGAATTGCTTGAGAGGTTTGACATGAAAAGATTTAAATCTAGTAAAACTCCTATGAGCCCATCTATAAAATTGGATTTAGATGAATTAGGAAAATCTATTGATCAAAAACTTTATAGGAGTATGATAGGTTCACTTTTTATACCTAGTAGGCACGATATTATGTTTGATGTTTGTTTGTGTTTGTTTTGCCAACCCAAAGAATCTCATTTAATAGCTCAAGCGTATCTTTGGTATTTGATAGGCACTACTAGGTTAGGTTTATGGTATCCTAAAATTCTTTATCATGTGATTTGATTGGTTTATTCGTCTGACAGGATGCAAAGTAGATAGAAATCGCACATATCATTTTTAGGATCATCACTTGTGTCTTGGTCATCTAGGAAACAAAATTCGTAGCTTTATCACTGAGTACATAGCTAGGTAGTTCTTGCTCGTCCTTTGGTTAAAGCAACAATTAGAAATATTTTGGTATTAAGCAAGATCACATTCTAGTTTTAGTGTGACAATACTAGTGCTATTAGTTTGACTAAAATCCTATCCGACTCATGAACCAAGCATATAGAAATTAGACATCATTTTATTAGGGATCATGTTTTGAAAGGTGATGTTAATATTAATTTTATTAGCACCGATTTACAAATTGCAGATATTTTTACAAAACCCTTACTAGAAGAATGTTTTTGTACTTTAAGATGCATGCTTGGAATGTTAGATCCTAATATTTAAAATTGTATGTAGTTGTTCTCACTTTTGATGTTGTCAAAGGGGAGAAGAGTAAAATGTTGGTTAATATTAAGTTAATGCATACATTTAGGGGAGCAACATTATTCATCATATGCATAAATTTTTTTAATAGAATTTCTTTCAAAACTATGATGAAAGGTCAATTTGCACCTTCATCAAAATCAATACCAACATTAGTTTGTCATCATCAAAAGGGGAGATTGTTGGCTTAATTAGCCTCATGTTCAATTTGATTAATTTTGATGATAACTTGATTAATTTTGATGATAACAAACAAATGCTTGGATGTTCTAATGAATTTTTGTATGTGTTTCAGATATATCAATTGCTAATTACATATCCAATACATCTCACAAATTGTTAGAAGAAATTGCAAGAATAAAAGAATGAAAGGGATAATGTGAAGCTCATGATTTTAGGTTATATGACTATTCATATGAGTTCTTTGGCATGAATCAATTTGCTCACAACCTAACATACTATTTTAATGAGGTTAATTTATATAAATCTTTATTTAATTAACATTCAATTATATGTTTTTTCTACATAGCAATAAAATTGTCAAAGTAATAAATGATCATAACTATTAAGTATAATTATTTTATTTACTTAATATAATTAGGTATTTTAATTTAATTTGCTGGTTATATGATAACTAACATATTTATGATTATATATAAATTATATCATAATTTTTAAATGTCACATGTCAAAATTAACAAAAATATATAAAATTTTGTATTTTAGCCAAAGTCATTGTTTAATCAAAGAATTCATATCTGATTTTATCTCCATCAGATTCCTTGGATTTTTTTCCTTTAAAATAAGTGGTTACATGACCCACTTTGCATTAAAATTGAATTTATTATGATTTTTTAAATATTACGATTTTAATAATGGATGCATGCTACATGCTTTGAATATATTAAGAGCTACATTTGATTACTTTTGACTTTCCCATGTGAATAGCCGAATTTTTTCTGCTAAATTTAATATTTGTTTAATATAAATTATATTTTTATTGAATATTAAATTATCACATGATAGCATGAGGTTTGTATAATATATTTCTTTGAAATAATTTTTTAAATGACCTTCTTGCCTATAAATAGCCCTCATTCTCTTCATGAAAGCATCCCTCATTCAAAATTCAAAATCTCTCCAAATCTAAGAGAAAATCTCTTAAATGTTCCTTCCAAGTGTTCTCCAAATATTGCAAGATCAAATCCTTGGTTTGGAAGCTTCAACATCTTCAAAAGCAAGCCTTTTTTACTTGAGTTTGTTTTCTTGATCTTAATACTTCTTAGTTGTTCATGCTATTTTCACCATCTATTTCTTCTTTCTAATTTATACTTTTGGTGAATTAGTCTTTGAACATTGGTTTTCACATCAAAGTTTCTCAATCATTTTTTTGGTGAAAAACTCTTGTGATAATTTGTAGGATCTATTTCAACTTGCTGAAATTTTTTAGCTTCCTACAAATTTCTTTTGGTTTCTTGAAATATTTCTTCTTTGGTCTTATTTTGAAAGATCATTTATTCTTAGATCTATTTTAGAAGTATATTTTAAGCATTTTAAAATAAATTATTGTGCTGAAATTATTTTCATATTTGCTAGATCTCTCTTTTTAATTGAAAGCTTACTAGCCAACTTAGATCTATCATATACTTATTTTTTTTTATTTTGTGATCATTAGCATTAATTGAAAGAATCTTTTTGGTTAAAATAAATTACTCCTTGCTGAAATTTATTTTATTATGAAAAAGAATATTGTGAATTTATTTTGAAATCATTTTGTATTATTACAAATTATAATAACATAAACATCCTGGTAAGATCACTTTAAGATATTTATTTTTTATTAAGTGAGCATTTTGCCTTGCCAAATTTTTTAAGTTGTAAAGTGATCATTTATAAGTTGTGAGATCACTTTTTTAAATTTGATTTCTTGGTATATTTGTGAGATTTACTTTATTTTATTATTTTGTATTTTTTTATGTTGTAAAATTTATTTTGGGGTTGTACTCACCCCTTTGTAGGAGAGTACATATTGTTGTAGGGGTTGTACTCACCCCGTTATAGGAGAGTACTTTTTGTAAACCATTTTTCATTTAGTGGATTCTAGCCGGGGTGGTGCATGGTATTTTGGGGTTTTGGCAAACCACGTAAAATCGTGTGCCTCTTGTCTCTATTTACTTTATTGTATTTTTATTTTTTTCTGCATTTAGAATTATATCTTATCATTATAAAATCAAAATCTAATTTTCTATTTAAAATTAAAATTTAAGTTTTGAAAATTTTAATATTACCCAATTCACCTCTTGGGTGCTATAGTGTCTCAGTCTTTATCCATGGAGTTCTCGACTTATGAGGGAGGTGAGTTAAGTCACCTCCATTTAGTCCATGGAAAGCCTAGCTCTTGGTGGGCTGGTTAGGTAACCCAAAATGGGGTGTTTGATGGTCTAAGTGATAAAGAGTGAACTTTACTATTTCAGGGAGAATCCTATGTGAGGTGGCATATCTAAGAGAGATTACCTTGGGTTCGACTCTAATTGGGATTGGGCTGATCCCAAGTGGGTTTGGGTCGGGTTAAGTCAGGTCCCAAGGTGCCATGTGTTGGTTTCAAGGGTTTGGCTCAATTTGAGTCATATGGGTCACATTGGGCCATGTTGGGTTGGGTTGACCAATTGGTCAAATTAGGTCAAACCAAGGCTTGGGTTAGGTTCAAATGATGATTTGAAATATTTTGGTTCAAGTGGTTTCAATCAATTTAGCCTAGGTTTGATTTTGGCACATTCAGAATCAAATGGGTCAAATGGATCAAGTTGACCAATTTGACCAAATTGACCAAATTGGCTTGGGTTAGGTGTTGGTTCATGTTTAATTGATCAATTGAAGATGAATGTAGGCTTTGGTTTGAATTGATTTGGATTTAATTTAGGTTTAGGCCAATTTGACCCTTTAGGTTAATCTGGGCTAAGCTGGTCAATTGGGTCCAATTGGTCAAACTTGGCTCAATTATGGCTTTGATCAAGTTCAATAATCAATTTAGAATGAATTTGAGTCATTGGTTGTAATTAATTTGGGTTAGATCATGGTTTGACCTATTTTGGCTTTTTAGATCAATTTGGGTCAACTTGGGAAATGGTCAATTGGGTTTGATTTGGCTCAATTGTGGTCAAGTCATGTTCAATCATTGATCATGGGTTGGTGTGAAGCTATGGTTTCAGTTAATTTGGTGTAGGATGAGTTTTGGTTAGTTTAGGTTCATATGGGTTAAAGGGTTGACTTGGTCAAATGACAGTTGACTTAACCTAATTTAAGGTAATTGATCATCCTAAGGTGATCAATAATCATGGTATGAGATTTTGATTGTCTTGGTTCAATCCAATTTGGGTTGGATTGGAACTTGATTCAAATCCTTTAGGTCAATTTGTGTCAAGTGAACCTAAGTGAGTCAATTGGCTTGGTCTTGGCTTGATTTAGGTTTAATTAAATTCATATATGAGTCTGGGATTGAAATATAAATTCAACTGCAATTAATTTGAGCTTCAATAGATTTTGGTTCATTTAAAATTTTTAAGTCAAGTGGGCAAAGTTGGGTTTGACTTGGGTTGATCTTGG
The DNA here is from genome assembly GCA_021442155.1 of Cymbidium sinense. NCBI lineage: Eukaryota > Viridiplantae > Streptophyta > Magnoliopsida > Asparagales > Orchidaceae > Cymbidium > Cymbidium sinense. Next base: position 22,091,672 of record CM038232.1, on the reverse strand, counting down.
TTTGGTTTGATGGTTGTAGGTTTCATTTATATTTGGATAGGTGATTGAAGGGATGATTGATTCAAGAGAAAATTCAGTGGTTTTTGCTTGGTTGGGATAAGATTTATCTAAGTCTAAGGAATTGGCTTAAAGGATTTGCATTAGGATTTGATTCAATTTTGGATTTAGTTTTGGTCATTTGAATACATATTTCATTTATATTTGAGAAGATAATTGAAGGAATAATTGATTTATAAGAAAATCAATTAAATCTGAAGTGATTTGAAGGTAAATTTGGCTAAGCTCATAAAATAGGTCTAAAGGCTTAGAAGAGAATTTAATTTATTTTGATTTATTTGATCATTGAAATGTAGATTTTATTTATATTTGCAAGGATGATTGAATATATAATTGATTCCAGAAAATCAATTAATTTTGAATGAATTGATTTAAGATTTGGCTAAGCTCATGGGACAATTCATATTGCTTAGGAAGGGTTTTGACTTGATTTCATTTAGTTTGATTCAGTTTTGATCATTTGAATGTATGGTTTATATTTAGGAAGATAATTAATGGAACAATTGATCCATGAGAGGATCAATAGTTTGACTTAATTTGAATGGGATTTTGGCTAAGCTCATGAGAGATCACATGGCTTAGATAGGATTTGGAATTGATTGTAGGTTTTGGCAAATTGGATTTGGAATTAAGTTTGGTTGTAAGTTTGATAGAGTGATTGAAAGGTTGAATTGATATTTGTAAAATCAATTATGTTTGGATTGAATTTGGTTAGGACTAAATCCATGAGGTTCAATCACAAGGCTTAGGAAGGATTTTGAGCTTGGATTTGAAGCTAAAATTGATTATAAATTCTAAAATTTGAGTTTGAATTCAGATTTAAATTTAGGGTTTAGTTTGAGATGGTGATCATGGATTGGGTTTAGGTTATAGACTAGGTAAGTCTCTCTAAGTACCTAAGGCATAGCCTACTCCTATGATTAACCCTTCTAAGTTTCTAGGCTTAGGTTAAGTATTCACTTAATCACTAAAAGTGGCTTAAGACTAAGGGGCTCTTAGTGTCTAGAAGATTCTTAGATCTATGATGAGGAGATTGAAAACTCACTCCATAAGTGAGGTCAACATGCCCTATTTTGGCTTGAAGAAAATAAAGAATGGGGATTGTGGGAAGGCTTTGGGAGCTTTGGGAATGTCTCTGGAGGCTCATCTTGGGTAGCTAGGTCTCTGAGGAATGCAAGTGTGTGAGTTTGAGTGAAAATGAGGGGGTGTATATCCCCCCTCCCTTGGATCAGACGGATGGGCTTGATTTGGCTCTATGTGATCATCTGGCCACCTCAGAGGGTTGTGGGTGTTTTTGAGTGGATGAGGTGGCTCAGTTTGGTTGGGTGAGGTGTGGAGGTGGCCATCAATGAGGGTAGTTGATGTCCTTGTGGTTTATAATGCTCTAATGGGGAGGTGAGGTGATTTTACCTCCCATGGGTCATAACCCAACCACCTTTGGGTCGGTTGGTGTGTCTTAGAGCCTAGGTGGACTAATGGGAGAGTGCCAAGTGGTCAAGGAATGGAAATGACCACTTACATGGGTAATTTTCCTCATGTGATACCCCTAGCCCAAGCGTAGGATGGTTATTTATCATTGGAATTGATTTGGGTAGATTTGAGATGAGTCAAAAGTGGGTCGGGCCAAATTTCATGTCATTTGGAGTTCATTTGATTTGATTTAGCTTAATTTGACCCATTTAGGTCAAATTGGGTCAAATCGGATTAGGTTGGCCAATTAGTCAAATTGGGTCAAACCTAGGATTGGCTAAATTTTATATGATCATTTGGAGTGTATTGGTGTCATTAGTTTGGATCAATTTGGTTTAGATTTGGTTTTTGTTCATTTGAGTTCATTTGGGTCAAATGGGTCAAGTTGTCCAAATTAGCTTGGGTCATGACTTGGTTTGGGTTTGGTTGATCATTTGGAATAGGTTAGGCTTTGGTTGAGTTTAATTTGGATTTGATTGGGTTTTAGGTTGGTTTGACCTGGGTCTAGTGGGCCAATTGGGCTCAATTGAGGCGTTGGTCAAGTTCAATAATCAATTTTGAATGAGCTTGAGCCATTGACTGCAATCAATTTGATTTAGATTTTTATTCGAACCATTTTGGCCATTTAGGTCAAATTGGGTCAAGTTGGGTCAAGTTGGGTCAAGAGGGCCAATTGGGTTAGGTTTGGCTCAATTGAAGGTCAAGTCATGTTTAAGTATTGATTTTGAGTTGGTATGAATCATTAGTTTCAAGGGGTTTGGCTTAGGTTGCAATTTGGCTAGTTTAAGTTCATATGGGTTAAGAAAGTTGACTTAGTCAAAGGATAGGTTGACTTAGTTTGACCCAATTTCTAATGATTGATCAACCTAGGATGACCAACAATCATGTTATGAAGTTTGGATTGGCTTAATTGACTTTGATTTGGATTGAATTGGATTTTCATTCAAATAGGTCAAATTGGTCACTTTGGGTCAAGTGAGCCAATTGGATTTAGTTGGCTTGATTTTAGGTTGAGTTTGATTTAGTTGAGTTTATATATGGATTTGGGATTGATATATAAACTCAATTGCAATTGGTTTGGACTTAAATGGGTTTTGGTTTATTTGAATATTTCAAGTCAAATGGGCTACATTGGGTTTGACTTGGGTTGATTTTGATTTGGCTTGATGATTGTAGTTTTCATTTATATTTGGAGAGATGTTTGAAGGAATAATTGATTTTGGACTGAGAGAATTTGGCTAAGTCCATGGAGTTGGGTCATGTGCTTAGGTTTGGATTTTGATTTAGTTTGATTTAGTTTTAAAATGTATACTTTATTTATATTTGTGAAGATGATTGAAGATATGATTGATTCATGAGAAAATCAATTGAGTTTGAAGTGATTTGGGTTAAGATTTAGCTAAGCTCATGAAGGTTGATTCATATGGCTTAGGAAGGGTTTTGATTTAATTTGATTTAGTTTGATTTAATTTTGATCATTCGAATGTATATTTGATTTATATTTGGGAAGGTAATTGAAGGTATAAATTTTTTATCAGAAAATCAATTAATTTTGGATTGATTTGAATTGGATATTGGCTAAGCTGATGAAGGTTGATTCACATGGCTTAGGAAGGATCTTGATTTGATTGTAGACTTTGGAAAATTAGATTTGGAATTGGGTTTGATTGTAAGTTTGAGAGATGATATTTTAGAAACTCACTTGAGTTTGGATTGATTTGATTGTGTGTTTACCTCACTTTTAGAGTGAGTTCTCAATGTCCTCATCATAGATCTATGACTCTTTTATACTAGAGTTTCTTAGTTTTAAGACACTTAGTGATTAAGTGAACACTCAGCTTAGAGACTTAGAAGGATTTGTCATAGGATTAGGCTATGCCTTACGGACTTCGGGAGATTTGCCTTTCCTATAGCCTAAACCCAATCCATGCTCTCCTTCTCAAACCAAACCTCAAATTCAATTCAAATATCTAATCCAAATCCAAATTCCAAATGATTGAAACCCATGATCAAATCCAAAATCAAAATCCGCAAAACATAATTTTATCTTATGGACTTGGCCCTTAACCAAATTCAAATCAATCTAAATTTAATTGATTTTCTTCATGATTAGATCACATTAGATCCATCTAATTCGAGCCATTATTAACCACAAGATTGATCTGCGCCATTTGATCCGAGATTAGACGACAGAGATCAAAAGCACATCCCGCCGCTAGCAGACTCTAGCGTGGGATGTGACAACTTAAATTGCTAATCCCACTGCCATGAAAATTCGTGATCATGGTGTTGATCTTAATTTAGGCCAATTAATCTATTTTAATGAAACTTCAAATTCATAACAAATCATAAAATCCAAATAATACAAATAAAGGCCCATTTTAAAGATATTTCAAAGAGGAATCCATTAAAAGTATTCTTAATTGATTTTGAACAATAATCAAAGCTTATTTAGAGTTTAATTTAAAACTTAATTACCTTAGTTACTCCCTAATTAATTAACTAATTAACCTCAAACTTTTGAGATTATTTAAGCGACTCTCTCCCTATTTTCTTGGGATTTATTAGTTAGTTAATTGATAAAATTGATTGATTAAGCCCTAATTACTTTCTTAACTTAGTTAAGTGCTAATTAATCATGTGAATAGTAACTTAATTAATTATTTGGGTCATTTACCACTGTTTAATAGTGAAAAAACTTAGGGAATTAGATTGGGGCTTCTCTCCTAGTCTTTTTTCTAAATTTCCTTCACTTTTTCAAGAAGAAATTAATTAAGGATTAATTGATTAATTAATTACTTACTTATTTTAATTAAAAATTCAAAACACATATGAACCTAATTAATCAATTAAGGGGTAGATCTTTAGGTGTTCAATAGCCTAAAGATATTTAAGAAAATTATGGTTAGCTCACATGTGTGGGAAAATCATAAATGTACTTAATTAAGTTCCTTAAGCTTAATTAACTATTAATTGTGAGCCAATTGCATTAGGTCCTTTTATTTCCTATGACCATTACTAATTTAATTTTCAATTCATTTACTTATCATATTGGCTCATAGTTATTTAGTTAATTACTTTAAGGTAACATAGGTAAGGGTTAATTAATTGATTTAATTCATATCTTAACTTAATTAATTCATAAAATCAACCTAATTACCTTTCATTAAACCAAATTAATTCACAAGCATAGGGATGGGTTAGGATTAACAAACTCCTTCTCACATTACTTAAGTCAAATTGAACATGGAATTAAAAAAATGATATTAAAAAACTTCAGTTTATTTTAAATAGTTTTATTTGGTATGTTTGTCCTTATGAATTAATTGGATTGAATGAATCACATGCTTGTATTTGATTATTCCTTTCCAATCATGCTACATATTGCATGTTGTTTCCATCTCTTTTCAAAATTAATTAAATCAAATGATTTTCTTTTATGTTAAGCTTCCATGTGTTGATCTAATTTAATATATTTGTGGCTATTATAACTATTAAATCCAAATATATTCTCTAAAAAGCTTATAAATGAATAACAACACATGTTATGATGCTAGTTATAAAATATATGAGATGTATGTGATTATACTTTAAGTGTATGGAGTAAAGTTCTCTTTTCTTGATTCATGTGTAGCTTTACATGCATTTGAATGTTAATAAATATAAAGTCCAGACATCTCGAGAATACAAGGCATTAGATAGCCCCAAGGAGGTCATTTGATTATCTCACTTCCCTGGTTAACAATGATAATTACTTATTTGATTTCATTTACATGTATTCCTACACCTGAATTTAAATAAGAACTTTAATCCACATGCATAAATGTTCCAGTCAAATAAAAATACAACCTTCACATGGTTTTACTTCCTTTACTTATGTATACATCCACATGTATTTGAGAAAAGCAAGTGTTTAGTCTGGACATCCCAAGAATATGAGGTTTTAAGTAGCCCCAAGGAGGTCATTTGATTACCTCACTTCCCTTGTTAATAATGGCATGTATTGGCTTATATCTCTTATACATGTGTGTGTGTATTTAATTATGGAATTAGAACCCCTCTTTCTTTTACCAAAAATTCATGCATCCATAATTGATTAAGTGTTTGGATTAATTAGTCATGTGATTTGGAGCTTTATTTCTTATATTCATGTATATAAATTTACATATGATTGAATGTAATTGGTATATAGTTTGGTCATCCTGGGAATACAAGGCTTTAAGTAGCCCCAAAGAGGTCATTTAATTATCTTGCTTCCCTGGTTAACAATGACATGTACGAATTTAATTTCATCCCTATGTATTTTTGTATAAGAATTTAGATAGAGCTTTAAGCTAATTTGACTGAATAATTCAATCACATAAAAGAGTATAAGATTCCATATATACATACATTCATCATTTAAGTGTGCTATATGTATAGATATACTTAGGATTAAATCATATGCATGATATTCATAATGAAAAGGAATGATTTGATAGGTGTCATATGTTAGTAGTTCAATCCAATTAATCTTAAGATGCCTTACATGTTAAATGAAATTACTTAAAGTGAGCCTGAACTTGGGATTAATAAAAACATGTAATAAGTCATTCACTAAAGAGAACTAAATCAAATTAATGTGCTTTAGAAAGTGACTTAAGGTAGGGATGAAAGAGGGCAATCCTCTTTCTTCTCTTTATAATAATTAGTTGCTAAGTATAATCAAATGAAATAAAAGAAAACACAAATTAAAATTCTCAAATGAATTAAATAACTTAAAGTGAAATAAACCCTTTATATTAAATGGAAGTCTTTCATACTTAGAAAACCATAACACTAATACCTACTTAAGATATACCACACAAGCCTTAACACACATTAGAACCAAGTCACCATTTCTAGATTTATGTCAGGGCGGTGCATGGTATAATGTATGTTTTATTTTGTGATGTATTATTTTAGACTGTATATTAGGGTGTATGCCTCCTAGACTAGATGTTAGGCTGATATTAGCCTAACCATATTTTTTTGTAGGGGATTATGCTCAAAGGGGTGCTTAAAAATAAATATAATTTCTCTCTTTGAAGGTTACTTAAACCCTAAGCATAATCCAAGTTAAGATAAGTGGGCTTGGTTACCCATGTCCAAATTATATATATAATTATTTGAGATTATATGTGTGTTTAGCTAACACTTATCTTACAGGTGTAGTTAGATTTACTTTTCTTATTTTTAATGTAATTTTGTATTAGGAATTAGGATTAGTGTTATGGGGGATTAGGATGAGCACTGGCTAAAAGACTTTGTCCTGGGGTGCCATGTGATGCCTTGAAGTTCACCAAATCTAAATCAAATGGAGAAATGAAGACATGAAGATATGAAGAATGAAGAAATGAAGACCCCCATAACACTTATTCATTTGTAATTTATAATTATTCTTTCATATTTTGGGTTGTATAAGGGTAAAGCTTGGCTACCCATTTTCTCTTTTCAGTTGTAAGCGGGCACCAATTAATCGACCTCTTTATTCTTTTATGTTAGATTTATAAAATTGATTGATGTTATGTTTAAATTGCACATTAGAAATGGCATGCCTTTTTCATAGTTTCTTCATGATTGATGTTTGAATGTGTGGCCTAGATGCGATTAGGCTTTTAGAAAAAAAATTAAATTTTTTATCCAATTAATAACTCATAACTAAAATTTTTATAGCTCATGACCTCATATTAAAGCCCAGGATATAAATAAGATAACTAAAAGATTTAGCAACCCATTAGCTGAATGGTTGAATGTTTCACAACATGCATATCATATTATTTTACTCTTGCTAATAGAGGGTTTCCATCCTTGCATGATAGGGGAAGGCTTGACCTTTGAGGGCCTCCTCTATGTTGGAGAACACATCTTTCTTTCTGATTTATCTAATAATTTTATTTCATAGGCATCAAAATCTCAAAGCCTTTGTCAAAATGAAGTGTCAAAATCAAATAAAATTTGAAAAGATTTGAATTTGTAAATTAAGTCATTATTCATACAACTCATGCTCTAGTCTCTTAGGGAGTGAGTTTAGAACTTTAGTCTCTTTCTAAATTAATAATAACTCAACCATCTTATAATTTCATAAGACTTGACCACATGGTTTTAAAATTGTAAGAGGAGTTAGTTGACTGCCACTTCAGGCAATTATAAGTCCAGCAATCGGGTGATTTACTCTCACTTGTGGAGGTAAACCTTATACCCATCTCATCTTAGATTCTGATCATGCTTTAGCTCTTACTAAAGCTCCCAAGATTTAGGATCCAAGGTGGCTATTTCCTTCAAGCTACAAGCATAAATCCTCACCTCTGACATTTTATCTAATCTTGTGTTGGTGGATTATAAGGCCTAGCAGTCTAATAAAATTCAACTCAAACATATAATTCTCTTCAATTTCAAATATATAAAGCCCAATTATAGGATAGATTGGGATGCTCACTAGGCTTCCTAGTATCATGAGCATTCTTCGCCTACTCTTTGGCTTCCAGAAATAAGTCTTCTCCTTGATCTTTTTCAATTGATTTTCTAATATAACTAATTTATTGATAGTTTTAGCCTTGAAATCTTTGGAGATAATTGCCTACTTTAATTGAGAGTATTCCTAAGGAATTCACCTTCCTCAAGATGTAATTAACTATGGAGGCTTGCTCCATAGGGAACTTTAGAACCTAGTTTAATATAAACTATACTTTATTCATCCATATAAAGTAGGGAAAAAATCTCTGGTATATTCGAAGACCCATCATGCCTTAGGAGTCCTTATTAGGTGATTAGGTCCATTAAAGGGTGATGCCTCTATTTGAGAGAGCACATCATACCTCAATGTCATTCCCGATTACTTCAATAAGTACCTCCTGAGATTTGTGTGGTGTCCCCCATATACATCCAAAAATAAACACCACACTTTGGCCAAGGCTAAGTTCATAAGATAAAATCATAGGGCTTAGGTTGATTTTAAGTTTGGATTTGATCATGGGCTTCAATCATTTGACTTGGAGTTTGGATTTGGATTTGGATTTGGTATTTGAATCAAATTTAAGGTTTAGTTTGAGAAGGTGAACATGGGTTTAGGCTATAGGTGTGGTTCAAGTCCCAATGTCCTAATCCTATGGTTGACCCTTCTAAGTTTCTAGGCTTAAGTGTTTACCTAATTTAAGTGTCTTATGACTAAGGAAGTCCTAGTGTCTAGAAGACTTAAGTCTAAAATGAGGAGATTGAGAACTCACTCCAAAATTGAGGTCAATAATATCCCTCATCTTTAAATTTCTCAAGCCGAGATCAGTAAGAAAGCCATTAACTTCTATACTCAACTACTTAATAATGCTAACTTTCAATATTTCCTAATAAGCATTTTCATTCTTGAGAGCTTTAAAAATACTTTAAAAATTGAAAAATCTCTCTTACCTCACATTTCTTAGATGTTAATATCAAAATGATTATTTTATCTTTGTGCAATGATAAATTTTCATGTCCTGATAATTATTTTCCTATTATTTTAATAATAGGACTTGGTGGATACTTACTTTCTAAATTAAGTTTAGCCTTTTTATTAATTTCTAAACTTCTAAATGTTATTAATTTATAGCCATAACCTTGATTCCTAAGAAGTTGAATTATAAACTTATCTATTATAAAATCTTTTATGTGCAACAAATTATAAAGTGATCAGGTTTCTTGCAATCATATTGGATAAGATCTAACTAAAATTGGTTGTTTAACATGAACTTCTTTCATTGAGAGGAGTGAGATTATTAATTATATAGTTTAATATTTCAAATCTCTTTAGAATTTCAAAAGTTCTAGAAAAAAATATTTTCTACATTAAGTTTGATATTATGAATGCTTTTAATTATACTAATCAAATTGCCCTTTTAATTAATTCATACTAGTTTCACTCCATCTTTTATTGATTGAATTGATGCATCTATCTTTTTTGTGTTTTACTATGTCATTATAAATGGATAACTTAAGATTATTTTAATTATAATTATGGATTAAGCTAATGATGACTACTCTCTTAGTAGGTTTTTACCATGGTTATGAATTAGTTATTTTATATTGAAGTAGAGACTTGCTCTAACTGATGGTTAATTTTTTCAAAATTATAAGTAGATTAATCACCATATTTGTTGCAATTAATCTTTCAATCTATGGTCAAGCTAAACCTTTAATTATTTATGCTTTACCATATGCTTTGAATAGATTAAGAATCTTATGGGGTCATATATAAAGCTCAACTCATGGCTCTCTCAAATGTTCCTCAATAATGTCATTTAAGTACTTTTGTATCCTATTTTTAAGAAAAACTTAAGATAGATAATTGTTAGATTCTTTTTTATGAGCTTAATTTGTGGATTGATGGTTGAAAAAAATAGTTACCTCTTTTTTAGGTAGATAACAACTTATTGAATGCTCTAAATAGCTAACTTTTATTGGTTTAAAGTGAAGTTCATTCCCAAAGCTATCATAAATGAGTATGATAGTCTAATCATAGATTTCTATTTGATTATGTTACCTCAAATTAAACTCAAAATTTTGTATTGGAATTAGCTACAAAACCCAAAGTGAAAAGGGGTATTGCATCTTTACTCATAACCTTAAGTTTACTTATAATATGAAAATGATTTGAACTTTTATATCATCTAATACAATTCAAAACAAATGTATCTCGATCTAGTCTTTATTAAAAATCATTATAATTGGTATCTATTTTGATTAAGAATAATTTAAACTTTATTATAAAAAATATTAAGAAATTTGTTTATTGTATTTTGATAGTTGGATTGATGGTTTTTTGGGATATATTAGATTCTATGATCTTTTTTATTTTTAATTTTATTCCATATATCAAGTTATATAAATTAAATTATTTTAAACAAGATTTGAAATTTGTTCTTTAATCTCAATAACTTATTTATATACTATAATAGTATTACAAATATTCTAATTGAAGTTGAATAAGATCAAATTAAATCATCGGACAAATAATCTTTTGATATTAGTTTGTTTAGTTTACAAACTTAGCACATTACTCCATTTTCTTATGAAAACTTGTCTTAATGGGTTTAAAAGTGCAACAAATATAAGTTCAAGCAATCTAAAATGTATCCCTCTCTTCTCTACCTCTGCTTCATTATTGATGAATGCAATAAATTTATTTTTTTTAAGTATTCATATTTTGTGTTTACTCATGAAACTTCTACCTTATGGGGTACTACTTTTCTTTGATGATATAAGGATGTAGATCATACAATATAGTATCTATTCTCATGCAAATGTTATGAATAATGATTTTGCCTCTACATTGTTGGGGTTTATTGCAAATATTTTGATTTAAGAGGACTATAAGATTTCATAATGCTTGTTTTTTGGGATGTAACTCTCAAAAGCTATATTACATGGTAGTTAGACGAGGTTAGTAAATGAAAACTATTAGAGAATTGGAATGATGTGATTGATATTATCTTGTCAAATTTATTGATTATATGAATTCTTCTTTTATCCAAATATTATTTTCTTGAAATTTTCTTCTACTTTGGAGCTTTTCAATTGATCATAGAATGAATGTTACTTTCAAAAAATTCATCATCATAAACCATTTAATAAATTAAGTTGATGCTCTTAAGGGGATTTTTAAGCAAAGAAGATTTGTAGTTCTAAGTAATGATGATTCAAGCACAATCCATTGCATTCTTGTCCTCTGATGACACATTTTATCAATTTTACATTTTATTTAAACTTGCTTTTAAAAGACTTCATTTGTGGTATGCCTTCTGAGGCTATGCTTTTTTGTACCTTTTGATTTTTTTTAGTCCATTTTTAGGTTATATTTGTACCTCTTTCTTTGTTGGTTCTTTCTTTGATGTATTTTGTATTTCTTTATTCTCTTTGTAATTTTCTACTTTTGACTTTAATTTATGTGGTGTTTATTTTGGATGTATGGTTGGGATACACGATCATAGGGTACTTATTGAGACGGTATGACATTGAGGTATGATGTACTATCTTGAAAGATAGAGGCAACACCTACAATGGACTAATTACCTAACAAGGACTCTAAGAATGATGAGTTTTCAAGATACTGAGATTTTTCTTGATTTACATGGATGAATAAAGTAGGGTTTATAAATTCTGTTTATGGAGGCAAGCTCCAGTTAATTACTTGGAAATGAAATTCTAAGAATACCAATTAAAGTAAATAATTATTATCTCCAAAGCTTAGATTATCAAAGGATTGATTATGTTTGGATAATCAAATTGAAAAAGTTCAAGGAGAAGATTATATTTGGAATTTAAAGGGAATAAGTAGAGAATGCTCATGTGATAAGGAAAGCATTCCAATCTATCATATTATTGTGCTTTATATATTTGAAAGTAAAGAGATTTATTTATTTGGGTTGAATTTTATTAGATTTTTATTTATAATCCACCAAGACAAGGTTGTGTAAAGAGGTGAAGATTTATTTGTAGCCAAAGGAAATGTTTTGATTCAGTGGACTTATAGCTAATTTGAGTGGTCATAACTCCTCCTACATTAAAAAACCATGTAATATGATCTTATAATTACAAGATAGTTAGGTAGTTATTTAAATTGAAAAGAGACTAAAGTCCTAAACTCACCGCCAAAGAGACTAGAGCATAAGTGGTATGAGCATGACTTAATCTATAAATGCAAAATCTTTCAAATTTTATTTCATTTTGACACGATATATTTGACAAAGGCTTTGGGATTTTTATATGCCTAAATGCATGATGAAGTAGGCTATTGACCAAATCAAAAGAGAGAAGGTGAAGCTTTGTCAGTAGGTGTTGCTCTCACAAGTCAAGTGGTCCCTAGATGTGTAAGGACGGAGGCCCTCATTTTGTAAGAGTGATTCAAGATTCATGCATGATGTGAAACATACAACCATATAGTTAAGGGGTTGTTAAATCTTTTAATTATCTTGATTATAGCCTAAGATTTATGGTGAGGTTATGAGTTGTATAGAATTTAATTATGAGTTATTAGTTGGGTAGAAAATTTATTTTTATCCTAAGAGCCTAACGCATCCATGCCACACATTAAAGCATCAATCATAAGAAACTATGAAAAGCATGTCATCCTAATGAATAATTTAAATATAACATCAATCAATTTTATAAACTATCGTAAAAGAATAAAAGGCTGGTGCGGTCAGGCTCTGTAGTACAACCCAAAAAGAGAAAAGGTGGGTAGCCGAGCTCTACCCTTATACAACCCTAAATATGAAAGAATAATTACAATTAGAAATGAATACATGCTATGGGAGTCTTCATTCTTCATATCTTGTTGTCCACCTTGTCTTCCTCCTTTGATTTGGTTGTGCTCCAAAGGCATCACAGGGCCTCCCAGGACAAAGCCTTCTAGCCACTATTCATCATAATCTCCCATAACACTAATCCTAATTCCTATTGCAAAATTACATTAATGTTGACCTCACTTTGGAGTGAGCTCTCAGCTTTCTCATCATAGATCTAGAGCTCCTATAGACACTAAGAGTTCCTTTGTCTTAAGACACTTCTAGTGATTAGGTGAATACTTAACCTAACCCTAGAGACTTAGAAGAGTTAGCCATAGGAATAGGTTGTGCCTTAGGGATTTAGGAGGACTTGCCTACCCTATAGCCCAAACCCAATCCTTGCTTCCTTCTTTCAAACCAAACCTCAAATTCAAATTCAAATTTCAAAATCAAATCCAACTATCCAATGATTGAAATCCATCACTAAATTCAAACTCTAAATCCCTTCCTAAGCCCTTTGATTTTATCTTATGGACTTAGCCTTAACCAAATCCAAATCAACCCCAATCCAATTGATTTTCTCAATTATCAAATTCAATCTCAAATCAAATTCCAAATCAAAAAAATCAATTTCAAACTCCAAATGATTGAAACCCATGATTAATTTTAAATTCCAAAAATCTCTTCCTAAGCCATATGAACCACCTTCATATGCTTAGTCAAAACTCATTCAAACTAACTCAAACTTGGTTGATTTCTTTATAAATCAATCATTCCTTCATTTATATTCATGAATATAAATGAAGCCCACCCTCCAATGACCAAAAATAAATCAAACCAATTCAAAATCCAAGTTAGCCTCTTTTGACCCATATCCCTTAATTTGGTCAAATTTTCTTCCAAATCACTCCAAACTCAAGTGATTTTCTCATAACCCATTTATATCTTCATTTATATTCACAAATATAAATGAAATATAAATCCAAATGGTCTAAACCAAATCTAAATCAAATCAAATTCCCAATTTTAGTCCTTTTAACCAAACTTTTGAACTTGACTAAATGACATCTAAATTAAGTCAAAACTCATGGATTTTTTCATGATTCAATCATTCCTACAAGAATTGATCCAAATATAAACATAAACCACCATTATCAAACCAAATCCAAGTCACCCCAAGTCAAGCATAAGTTGACCCTTTTGACTTGAAATTATCATATGAACCAAAACCCATTTGGCTCCAAACCAATTGCAATTGGATTTATATTTCAATCCTAAGCTCATATGTGAGTTCAACTAAACTTGAATCAAACCTTGATCAAGCCAATTGACCCATAAAGACCTTTTTGAGCCAAGTTCTAATCCAACCCAAATTAGCTTGAACTAAGCTTATCTAAATCTCAATCATGATCAACAATCATCATGGGGTGATCAACCACCTTGAATTGGGTCAAACTAAGTCATACTAAGCTTTTGACCAAGCCAACATTTATCCTAAATGAAACCCAAACTAGCCAAAATCCATCATATGCCAAATTGATTGGAACCATTGACTCAAACCCATCCATAATTAATGATTGAACATGACCAAGCCATCAATTGAGCCAAACTAAGCCTAATTGGTCACTTGACCTAAATTACCCAAAATTGGCCTAAAAAGCCTAAATGGGTCAAATCATGATTTAATCCAAATTGATTGAAACCAATGGCTCAAGTTCATTCCAAATCACTTATTGAACTTGACCAAAGCCATGATTGAGCCCAAGTTGACCAATTGGTCAACTTGACCCAACCTAGCCCAAATTGACCAAAATCCAAATTAATTCCAAATCAAACCAAACCAAAGCCTATAATCATTTTCAATCAATCGATTGAACTTGACTCAACACCTAACCCAACCCAATTTGGTCAAATTGGTCAACTTGACTAATTTGACCCTTTTGAATCCAAATGAGTCAAATTCAAACCTAGACCACACCAATCCAAATTAATTGAATCAAAACATCCCAAATCATCATATAAACTTAACCCAAGCCTTAGTTTGACCCAATTTGACCAATTTTTCAACCCAACCCAACCCAACCTAGCCCAAATGAAACTCATTTGACCAATCCAAGCCAAACCACTCAAATCCAACTTGTGGGATCTTGTGACCAACTTAGCTTAAACTCACCTAGTCAACCAAGACCTTCCCAAAGTCAAGTTGACCCACCAAGGGATTAGCCATCAAACCATAGGTTTTAAACCTTAAAACCATTGGATCCAAGCTAAAGTCAACCTTCCCATCCGTATGGCAACTAACTAGCACTCCATGGAACCTTCTCCTGACCTACCTAGCCAACCGAACCCACCCTAGGTTGGCCAAGGACCTTTGGGAGGTGACTTGACTCACCTCCAACAAAGCCGAGCACCCATTGGATCCAAGCTTTGAAAACCTTATATAATGGATACATGGTAGCCTCCCATCATTCCTCCCATCCCTAGAGTGCCACTTGATGGAGACAAGTCCAATGGCTGGACGGTGGTGAGCCAGTGCAAAACATGTGCTCCCATCCATGATAAGAAATTGAGGTTCGAGCATGATTTCACACACACTTGTATTGTGAGCTCTCCTAACTCATTTTTGAAGCCCCTCAAAGTGTTTCCAAGGATCGCCAAGCCCTCTCCATTAGCATTGCCCATTCAGCAAAATCAAAATAGGCATCCCAATTAAGCAATACTCCCTCATTTTGAAATCAAACTTCAATTCCTCTTAGCCATACCATCACCATACCCTATCAAGCCAACCAACAAATTCTAAGCTTCCAAGCCAAGGGATCGAGTTGATCGAAGCAGCATGCATGGATTGGTCAACCAGCAGCATCCCACACTGAATCAAGCTTAAATCTCTTCAACAGGGCCTCACCTCAACTAGGCAAAGCTACCTTGTTGCACCACCGAACATTAGCTCCGGTGAGGTAATTTCACAAACTGAGCCTTGTATGTAAAAGTGGGTTGGTCCTTTGTAAAAGTGCATCTCCCTTCCCCGAAGGTGTGGGAAGAATTTGGAGACAATCCGAGCTTGGGTGAGCTCGGATCAAACTAGGGAAGATGGACAGCATCCGTCTTCCATCGCTCGCGTATGGCATAGATAATGAGCTTTTCATCTCGTGTGATCGAGATGAACAGCTCTAATCAAATCCCATGGAATCCCTTGATTCCTAACCCAAATCGATTATGATCATCTTAGATCGGTCCATAGAGAAAGCGCCCACGTACCGAGTCATGTAGATGTGACTACTTAAATAGCCAATCTTATCGTGCCACATGGAAAGTGCAATGCGTATGTTACGCCACGTCTCGATGGGATTAAGGCTTTAATTAATTAATTATTTTTTAATCAAAACTTTCTAAAATCATAACTATAAAAAAATCAAAAATTATAAACTTAGCTCATTTTGAAGATATTGTAGAGTAGAATCTAGAAATTATTAATTAATTTTTGATGATTTTAGCTTAATTAGGATTTTACTAAAAATCTAACTAGCTTAATTACACCTTAATTAAGCACTCAATTAATCTCAAATTGTTTATGGATGTTTAGGGGGATGATCTCTGCCTCTCCTATTTTTCTAGGATTTTATTGATTGTCTAATTAGGAAAATCACTTGATTAGGCCTTAATCACTCTCTTAATCTAATTAATCATAATTAATGAATGAATAACAAACTTATTATATTTAAAATATTTGTTGAATAGTAAGATGACTTAGAGATGTGGTTGGGGATACTTTTCCTAATCCATTTCTAAGTTTTCTTTACCTTTAAAAAATCAAATTAATTAATGGATAATGGAATGATTAATTAATTAAGTAATTAAACTTTAAAATAAAGAAATCATAATCTAATTGAATGTTTAAATGATTTAAGGATTAGGATTAGGGCCTTGCCCTTGATCCTTTCTAAGTTAATTTTATCATTCAAATTAAAACATAAATGTTTAATCAATTAATTAAAGGCTTAATGAAATTAAAATTAAAAAAATTAACTCATTCACACCTAAGCAACCCTTAATTGATTTTGGGTGGCTCTTTTAGTGTTTAATAACCCAAGGTGAGAGATAATGAAATTATGGTTGGCTCACGTGTGTGAGAAAATCATAAAAATAATTAACTGAGATCCTTTAAGCTTAATTAACTATTAAACATAAGCCAATTATTAGGTCATTTCATTAGAGCATTGCAAATTTACTTTTCATATGGTTGCATATCATATTGGCTTATTATTAATAGTTAATTAACTTAAGGTGATATAGGTAAGGGTTAATTCACTTAATTCATACCTTAACCTAATTAAAACATAAAACCAACTTAAATATTCTTCATTAAACCAAAGTAATTCACACATGGGGAATTGGTTAGATTAGCAAACCTCTTTCATATTTTCCTAAATCAAATCAAACTCAAAGTTAAAAAAATGTCTTTAAAGAATTTTGGTTCATTTTAAGTAGCCTTATTTAATTTGATTGTCCTTAGGAATTAATTGGGATGAATAAAATCATGTGCTTACATTCCTTTATTTCTTTCCAATCATGCTAAATATTGCTTTACATATGAAATCATACATTCATTTCTTTTAAAATTAATTGAATGAAATATTTTCTTTTATGTCAAATTGCATGTGTTGACTTAAATTAAAAATATGTGTGGCTATTATCACTATTAAATCAAAAACTATTTTTAAAGCCTATAAATAAATTATTATAAATGAAGTGATGCAAACTATAAATATCTATAAACTTGCATGTGATAATAATATAAGATATGTAATATGATGTTCTCTTTCCTTATCCATAACACTTGCCTAAATCTACTCCTATGCATCTCCATGTTAAGACTTAGAAAGAATTTCATATCACATATGTAAATACATAATTAAATCAAACACAACCTTTTTTTTGCATGATTCCCTATTCATGTGGTTCTTTTGTACATTTATATATTTGAGAAAAGTGGTATATAATCCGGTATGAGTTTTAAGTAGCCTAAGTAGGTCTTGTACCTTACACCCCGGTGTAAAAAATAATGGCACCACTTAAAACTCTTATACATATGTGTGATATGACCAATGAATAAAGAATCATAAATCAAATAAATAAAATATAACCTTTTGCATAGATTTTTTATATCCTTATAGTTGTTTATACATCTACATGTATCTAAGAAAAGTGGTATATTAGTCTGGACATCCTGGGGCTACGAGGCTTTAAATAATCCTAAGTAGATCTTGTACCTAGAAAAATAATGGTGTCATACTCACTTAAAACTTTTATACATGTGAATGTGTATTTAGCTAATGGATGAAAAATCCCTTTTATGTAATAAAATATGCATTCATAATTCAATAAAAATGAAATATTTAAATCCAAATACACTTCTTTTGCATTCATCATCAAAGTGTGCTAAGATTTACATTGCATGTATATGCTTAGATTATTCATATGCATGATATAGATGAAAGAAATGAATGAATGTGTTATATGATAGTAATCCATTTCTTAATCTTAAGATGCCTTTTATTGAATAGTACTATAGAGTGAATCTAAACTTAGGGTTAATTAAAACACATAATAAATCATTCACTAAAGGAAATTCAATTAACTTACCTTAGAAATGACTTAAGGGATAAAGAGAGATTCTCTCTTTCTTCTATAACACTTAGTTGCTATATGAAACAAAAAGAAAATACTAAATAAAATATTCAAATCAATTAAACCACTTAAAGAGAAATCAACCCTTTATAAATTAAATCTCACACTTAGCAAATTATAACCTAAAGCCTTGTTAGGACATACCACACAAGCCTTAAACATACACATTAGATTAAGTCACCATTACTAGCTTTATATTAGGTGGTGCATATTAAATATTTTGTGAAGTATTATTAGATGATGTTATGTGTATGTGATGTCTGATATGTCCTATCTTAATCATGCTTTCTAAGGGTTATGCTTAAATAAAAAATATATAAATTTTTTATTGTATGATGCTTAAGCATAAGCATGACCCAAGTTAGGGCTTTGTTCCATGTGGGGGTGCTAAGTCCAAATTATTTATAACTAGTTAACATTTGATTCATAGTGTAGTAGATTTACTTTCCTTCTCTTAATATAATTTGCATTAGGATTAGGATAAGTGTTATGGGGATTAAGGTGAGCATATAAGACCATGCCATATATATCATGTGATGCCTTTCAGCAAAGCTACATCCCAATCAAGCCAAAGAAATGGAGCAAAGCAAATGATGGAATGAAAGATGAAGAGTGAATGGAGGATGAAGAATGAAGACTCCCATAACACTTATCATTTTATAATTGTAATTATTCTTTCATTATACAGATGTATAAGGGAGCAACCACATTTCTTTTTTTTTGTGACAAGAACTTATTTTTATGATAACTTTATAAAATTGTTTGATATTTTGTTTAGCTTGTGCATTAGAAATAGTACTTTTCATAATTTCTTTATGATTGAGATTGTGTGTCTTGGATGTTTAGGCTCTAGAATAAAAAATAAATTTCTATCACACTAATAACTCATAACTAAAATTTTAAAATAACTCATAACCTCACATAAAGCCTAGAATTAAATCAAGATAATAAAATATTTAGCAACCCTTATGGATGATTGTATGTATAATATCATGCATCTCATATCCTTTCACTCTTGTTAAGAGAGGGCTTCCATCTGTGCCAGAGAATAAAGGCTTAACCTATCAGAGCCTTTGATGGAAAGACACCTCTTTCTCTTTTGATTTGGCCCATAATCAAATTCTCATGCATTTAGGCATACAAAATCCTATAGCCTATGTCAAAATAAAAAGTCCAAAACTCAAATAAAATTTGATAAAATTTGCATTAGATTAAGGCATTATTCATGCCCCTCATGATCTAGCCTCTTAGGGAGTGGGTTTAAGGACTTAGTTTTCTCTTCTAAATAAATAATAGCTTAACCATCTTGAAAATTATATAACTTGCCTACATGGATTTAATGTGTAGGAGGAGGTCACTCAGTCAGTAATAAGTCTGGGTGTTTACTCTCTGTGTGGAGGTAAACCATATACCCACTTTCGCCTTAGATTTAGGTTATGCTTTGGCCCTCACCAAAGCTCCCTAGATTTAGGATCTGAGGTTATTATTTCCCTTCGCAGGCTACAAACATAAATTCTCAACTCTTAGGCATTCCCACAACCTTGTATTATGGAATTATAAGTCCTAGATTTCTAATAAAATTTCAACTCAAATAAATCTCCCTCAAATACATAATGCCCAACCATAGATAGATTAGAGTGCTCACTAGGCCTCCTATTATCATGAGCACCTTCATCTCCTTTGGTTTCATAATAACTCTCCCCTTTGATCTATCCCACTTGATTTTAAAAATACAACCATTTATTGATAGTCCTATCTTGAAATCTTTGGAGACAACAACCCTACTTTAATCTATTATTCTTAAGAAACTCACATTCCTTGATGTAATTAACTATGGAGGCTTGCCTCCATAAGAAACTTAAAACCCAGTTTAAATAAACCTTGCTTTACCTTTCCATGTAAAGAAGGGGAAAAATCTTTGGTATATTTGAATAACGATCATGCCTTAGGGATACTTATTAGGTGATTAGGTTTTCTATCTTTCGAGATAGTACACTATTCCTTAATTTCATACCCAATCACTTAAATAAGTACATTCTCGAATTTGCGTGGTGTCCCCTTACATATACACACAACACCAAACCAAAAATAAACACCATAGATTTTTCTGGTGACTCTGTTAGGGAATGGTTCCTCTCTCCATCTCTAGTAGATGATTATTATCTCCAAGCATCGATAGACTTGCATTTGTGAGTAGACTATCTTTCCTTGTTGGCACTTAGCTTATTTCATTCTAAAGTTAGCCAACATCCTTTATGTTTTAGGACCTCACCCATGTAGGTCTTAAAACCCCTATAATAAATAACATAATTTATCAATGAAGAGGGAGATAATAAAATTTAGAACCTCTCACACTAGTTTTGGTGAGGCAAGGTTCATCAAAAAAATTTAAAGAAAATAATTTCTTTCACAAAATGACACTTTCCAAAAGCACCTCATAAATTCACAAAATCAAAACTTTTCATTTAACAACTTATGATTGCTACATGGAGGTTCTTTTCAAAAGCACATTCTTAAAAAATAACCATGCCCATTCAACATCAAAATTCTTGAATGAGGAATCCATTTTCAAATAAAATTGATCCAACATATTTCACATATTGGAGTGGAAGCTTCCCTTCCAAAAGCAAATCATTCACATTTGATTCCCACTTAACATATCCAAACTTGTTAAGTGAGAATCTATATGAATCAAACATACCTTCATTCAACAATTTTAATTTGTTAAGTGGGGTCTCATTTTCAAAACATAAAATTTGAACTTCACTTAACATTTTAATTTGTTGAGGGGTCTCATTTTAAAACATAAAATTGACCTTCACTTAACAATTTCAATATTGAAGTGGGAGTCTCATTTTCAAAACATGAATTTTAACTTCACTTAACAATTTCAATTTGTTAAGTGGGGGTCTCATTTTCAAAACATTAAAATTGACATTCACTTAATAATTTCAATTTGTTAAGTGGTGGTCTCCTTTTCAAAAAAAAACATAAATTTTGACTTTCAAATAATAATTTCAATTTGTTAAGTGGGGTCTCATTTTCAAAACATAAAATTTGACCTTCACTTAACAATTTCAATTTGTTAAGTGGGGGTCTCATTTTCAAAAACATAAAATTTGACCTTCACTTAACAATTACAATTTGTTAAGTGGGGTCTCAAAAATAAATTTGACTTTCACTTAACAATTTCAATTTGTTAAATCTCATTTTCAAAACATAAAATTTGACTTTCACTTAACATTTCAATTTGTTGGGGTCTTATTTTCAAAACATGAATTTGACTTTCACTTAACAATTTCAATTTGTTAAGTGAGGGTCTCATTTTCAAAACATAAAATTTGACTATTGCTTAACATATTCAATTTGTTAAGTGAAGGTTTCATTTTCAAAACATACATTTAGGCTTTCACTTAGCATATCAAATTTGTTAAGAGTGTCATTTTTAAAGCATATATTTGGTTCTACTAAAACACATCAAATTTCTTAAGTAAGAATCACATAATAATCATGCCATATTGATTCCCACTTAACATACCAAATTTGTTAAGTGAGATTCCCATTCTGAAGTCATATCATACTTTGATTTCCACTTAACACACCAAATTGTTAAGTGGGAATCCCATTTTACAAAACATATCAAATACATTTAGGCTTTCACCTAACATACTAAATTTGTTAAGTGAGGGTCTCTTTTCAACACACATTTGATCCTTATTCATACCAAATTTGTTAAATAAGGATCCAATTTTTCATATCAAACACACTTGAGCTTTCACTTAACATACCAAATTTGTTAAGTGAGAGTCTCATTTTAAAAAAATAAACATATCTCAAACACATTTGGGGCTTTCACTTAACATACCAAATTTGTTAAAAGTGAGACTCCCATCTTTAAAGAACATCAAATTTATCTCACAACCACATTTTGGCTTTCACTTAACATACCAAATTTGTTAAGTATGAAAGTCTCATCTTCAAGCACAATCAAACACATGTGGCCTCTAGTTACATACCAAATTTTGAGGCCCCTTTTAAATCAAAATATCACAAGCAAAAAATATTTCAAACACATAATCACAACTTCTTCTTAGCATACCCAAATTTGCTAAGTAGAGGTTCTTTCAAACTATCCATATTTTCAAACAAGAGGCAGAAAATGCAAACAATCTCAAAAAAAAAAAAAAAATCTCTTCTCAAATTTTTGAACCCCACCCAACCTACCTAAATTGGTTGAGTATGGGTTCTAAAATCAAAGATCAAATGGCAAAAGTCTCTCATCCAAACATCCAAATCTCTCCAATGAACCCCACTTAACATATTTGAATTATTGAGTGTGGGTTCAAAACTCCAAACTCATTACTTTCTGGAACAAATATCAAGAGAAAATTGCAATATCTCATAACCTCCAAGAGAATTATTTCTAAGATCAAAAGTTATCACTCAAGTGCCTCAAACCTTCAACCTAAGGAAGGTTTCTAAGTTAATCATAACTTGAGGTGGGGCTCAGCCATGAATGCCTTCCACTTGAGATAGCATTAGCTGAACCACCCATCAGGTCCAACACTCCTTCCACAGTAGCCATAGCTCACAAGTTCTTCATCCCACTGTATAAAATCAAAGCATGCCAAATCCCTCACTTTGCTTACTTTACTTGATTTCTACTTTATACCCTCATCCAAATTTAAGAAATCAATGAAGAAGAAGACTGATTTTGCTTACATCCTCTCTACTTTTGATGATCTTGATGGTTTTATTCTTATAGAAAGCTCTTCAAGTACTAATAATTATAATACTCATCAATCCTTTCGATTAAATAGATTACCCATTTTAAATCACTGTTCACCCATTGAGATAGATTGGTGTCATCAGCTGATCTTATAGGAAGCGTAGTGAAATGAGAGGGAGCTTTCCATTAAACCATCTCATGAAGTCACCACAACCTTCATGTGACAAAGTTCTACCTAGGGTAGCACCTCGTGATAAGGGTAAACAAGTCATTAGTTTCTAGCCAAGAAGCCCCTCCACAGATGCTCCACCCATGAATATGCTTACAAAGACCACTCTAATTGATTACAATATCCTACTCACCCAAGGAAGTAGCAACTAAACTAAGCATATATGATGCCCTTGTCTTATCCAAAAAGAGATGGGGAGTCATTAAAAGCACTTTCTCCATAAATATGCTTGGTCCCACCGCTACAAGAGGAGGCATGTTTTCAATAGAAGCTTGAGTTACATTCATCAATGAATACCTTCTTTGGGGACAAAGGAGCACAACCGCCCCTCTACATAAAGTGGATATGGCGATCACTCTAGGGATTAGGCAAGTTGCTAACATTATGAGTCTAAAACCCTGCTATTTTGAGGAGCCACTCAACTTGAGAGATATGATGTTGAAATTCAATAAACAAGGCTAGAGGGCTTTAGGCTCCAGTATTACCACAAGAGATAGATAACAGAATGAAGCCAAGTTCTACATAATTAATTCATATACATACTTTGCTTGGTAGCTTTGGATATAAAAAAACATATTCCATCCTCTTTATATCACCCATCAAATTTAGAGAGGTGGAATCGAGACATTATGTCAGACTTGAAGCCATTCTCGGAGAGGTTGAGATTTATGAAGATGCCTACTATCTTCCAAATCAAAAAAGTCTATGAACTTGCTAAAGAAAATCAAAAGAATATGGAACAAAAGAAAAAGAGAAAGAAACTGAAAAAGAAAAAGAAAAAAATGGAAAAAAAAAGAAAATACAAGTAAACGAGAATCAGACACTGAGGAAGAAGTAGAGTGATGTTAACACCACCTCAGCTTGTTCCTCCATATGAACACATGGTAGATGACTCACCTCCATGTAGAGGAAGAGGCAAGTAGGCGCCTAGAGGTGGAAAATCCGGGTGCCTAGTAGGAGTTATGCAGCTCATAAGAGTACCCCATCCAACTGAGTCCAGGGAGAGTCTTGATTGGCATGACCAACCCTCTCAAGGGTCCCTGAGGTGGCATTCGATGATTGGATGAATACTAGTAAAAAAGCATGAATGTATCCAAATCATCATTATGTAGAATAGTCAGGCAGCAGTTGAGAACTTTAGCTCTAACCTCACTTTCTTCTTAGAAAGTTGAAGATTTGGTAGTTAAGGAGGCCCCTAAGTCATCCATAGATGTCAGGTCAAAGAGGATTTTATTGAAAGCATGAACCTCGAGACAAGAATATGAGAATTTAGACAATTCATATAAAGATTTAATACAACTATCTTTGATTTGTATCATTGATTAACTTAGCAAAGAAGGGATTAATCCATACTTGATAAACAGTTGACTACTGAAAAACTATGGAAACCAAAAAGACACTCTCAATCAAGATCAATAGGATTCAAAGACAAGGTCCCATTGATGATCACAACCATTGCCTTCATCACACCACTCATTTGGTCGATGGGTTCTTACGAATCATGTTAACTCTTACGAGGAGGCATGTTTGAAACTTAGATGACCTAAATGAGGAAGTGAGATGTATCCTCGAGTTTGAAAAAGAAATTAGATCAATCATTGATGAACTTAAAGAAATTAACTTGAGAATAAAAGAAGATCCACTCTAACATCGTTCTTGTTGAAAGAAGACATTAATGACTTAGTTAGGCTATTAGCTAAGTTTAAGGACAGCTTCACATGGAGTTATGAAGAAATGCGCGGTTTATCTCTTAACATAGTAGTCCATAAACTAGCAATAGATCCTAATGCTAACCCTATCAAGCAAGCTCCTAGACACATGTGATTAGAGCGAACAACATGTCCGAAATCAAGAAATTGATCGATGATGACTTTTATCGGGGAAGAAAAATATCACACGGTTAGCTGTCATCTAGTTAAGAAAAGAATGGACAAATTTGCATATCGTGTAGGGATCTGAATAAGGCATGTTCTAAGGATGAATTTTCACTTCCTATACCACAATTGATGGTGGACAGTGCCTCATCTCATGTTGTATTCTCCTATATGGATGGGTCATCTGGCTACAACCAAATTAAGATGACCCCTGAGGATGAAAGAAACACTACTTTTTAAACGCCAATCAGAATCTTTTGTTATAAGGTCATGCCTATTGGCCTTAAAAATACTGGTGCTACATACCAGTGGGCCATGACTCAGATCTTCAATAAACTCATTCAACATCAAGTTGAATGCTATGTTGATGATCTAGTAATCAAAAAAAAAAAAGAAAAGAAAGATCATCTCTTTGACTTTAGAGTAGTTTTCAAACGGTTAAGATAATTTAACCTCAAAATGAATCCCCTGAAGTGTGCATTTAGAGTAGCTTCAGGGAAATTTCTTGGATTTGTTGTTTAACATCAGGGAATAGAGATCAACCTAGAGAAGATCAAAGCTATCTTAGAAATGCCACCCCCTAAAAGTCTAACTCAACTCAGATCATTTCAAGGGAGGTTGTCCTATCTAAGACACTTCATATCCAACTTATCAGGAAGATGCCAACCATTCTCAGTACTTATCAAAAAGGATGCCAAGTTCAAGTGAGATGATAAGTGCTAGCATGCTCAAGCACTACCTAATGATGCCACCAATTCTAGCAGCTCCTATCCTGGGCAAGCCATTTATCCTCTACACCGCTGCATCAGATGACTCCCTTGGTACTTTATTGGCTCAAACTAATGATGAAGGGAAAGAAAATGCTCTCTACTATCTCATTTGTTATTTGATCCCTGCTGAGGCAAACTACCCACCTATTGAAAAGCACTTCCTAGCTTTAATTTTGCATCGCAGCTATGACATTACATGCTTTCTCACAAGGTAAATTTGATCTCTAGAATCAATTCACTACAATATCTTATGAAATGGCTAATATTATCTAGATGATTGGCATGATGGTCCATAATTTTATAGCAGTTTGACATCACATTCGTACTCCTCCATGCCGTGAAAGGACAGGCACAAGTGGATTTCTTAGTAGTACACCCACTTCCTGCTAATTCTCTGCTTTGTGATGATCTCCTTGATAAATAAATCATGAACATAAAGGACAATAGCATTCACCATTGGGAGATATATTTTGCTGGTGCGGCTTCCTCTCAAAAAGGAGAAGAACCACGATCTACTCTTCCAGGGAAGACGGGGGTAGGAATAGTTCTCCTAACTTTATACCGTGATGTGATGAGATTCTCATATCATCTATACAATCCATGCACCAACAAAAAAAGCTGAATATGTGGCTCTAATTATTGGTATAGAGTTAGTCATTACAGTATGCATCCAGAGCATCAACATCTTCGGGGATTCTTAGCTCATCATTAACAAAATCATTGGGCCCTATAGGGTTCTAAAGCCTAAGCTCCACCATTATCACAAGTATGCCATGGAGTTGTTGGCTCAAATTCTAGAGGTCACTATCTACAAGATTCCTTGAGGAGATAATGCTATAGCATAGGCATTAGCCAAGCTTGCCAAAGAGTTGGCATGTCTAGAAGATGAGTCCATTCCAATAAGGGTCCAAAATAGACAAGTCTTATCCCTTATCGACACTGAACTCATCGAGAGACTCTCTCTTGAAGGGGAGGTTTCCATTGTCAAAAAGAACGATGAGTCAGATTGGAGGTAACCATTCATGGATTACCTAAACACAGGCAAACTACCTTAAGAAAAGTCATTAGCCCATTAAGTGAAACAGAGAGCTCACTCCTATGCTCTCATGGATGGAACCTTATACCGGCGGTCTTTCGATCATATGTGGTTACATTGTTTAGCCAAACATGAAGCCAATAAGATTGTGACCGAGGTACATTCAGGTTTATGTGGAGCTCACCTGTCCGATCTGAAGATGAAAGCTAAGATTAAGAGACTAGGGTACTACTACCTTCAATGATTACAAACTGCATAGATGTAGCTAGGAGAGGCCACCAATGTCAGGTGCATGGTGTGGTCCTACACCAACCACCCAACATTCTACATCCTACATTGACCTCATGACCATTTGAGTGTTAGGGCACTGACATAGTGGGTCTGATCGATCCTCCTTCTTCCAAGGATCACCAATTCATTACCACCCTACTTTTCCAAGTGGTGAGGCAATCTCACTTAGAGAAGTCCGACATGTGCTCCATTTTCAGAACCATATTGTATATAGATTTGGGGTGGCTTGAAATTATATTCGATAATGGTACCGCATTCAAGAGCACCAAGATCAATAGCTTTGTCCAGAGACATAACATAGATTGGAGATATTCTACCATCTACTATCCAAGGGCAAAGAGTCTAGCAAAAGCATTCAACAAAACTCTCATCCAAATATTAAAGAAGACACTCGACAATAACAAGAGACAATGGCATGAGCAGTTGGTTGAAGCCTTGTGGGCCTACCGCACCACATACAGAACTCCAACTCAATCTATCCCATTCTCCTTAGTGTATGGATCTGAAGCTGTTCTACCATTAAAGGTCCAACTCCCATCAGTAAGGATAGCTATGGGTTGCAAGATTACAACAGAGTAGAATGCCTAGTTGTAGTTAGAAGAGCTCGAAGGTTGGAGGAGAGATGCTTCTGGGCATGCCAACCTCGAGTTATACAAAGCCAAGATGATTCAAGCTCACAACAAGTAGGTCCATCCTAGAGCTTTTCAAGTAGGAGAGCTTATTTTAGTTCTAAGGAGACTAATTATTGCCCGTTGATAGATGGGAGGCAAGTTTGAACACACTTGGGAAGGCCCTTTTGCCATAAAGAAGGCCTACCAAGGAGGATCTTATAAACTTATAAATTATAAGGGAAGCCCTATGCTTCCAATGAGCTCTACTTAAAGAATTACTATCCATAAATCTTGTTTGAAAATAATCATCAATAAAACTTCTTTTCATATCAAATTCCATCTCTTATGTCGTAGAAAATTCTTTTGCTTGTGAATCTGCCATGACATGTTTAGGGTAGGTGTAAGAGAACCCAAGCGACATCCTACCCCTACACAAACACAAATACAAACTATATTTAACCCTCCAGTGCTACTAGGATAAGTGTAAGAGAACCCAAGAGGCATCTTATTTTGAGTAGTACAACTAAGTTAGGTGTAAAAGAACCTAATCGGTATCTTTTATTTGCAGAGAAATATTTTTACATATTTAGGATATGTGTAAGAGAACCCAAGCGGCATCCTATTCCTTCTTTCACATCACAAACAAACACATATCATTTATTTGGACTATTTGATGTGGGAGTAAGCCCCCTGTGGTACTCACTTGTTAGCTACTCTAAGTCAGGCTGATAGGCTACCTTATTAGTATGTCACCCCAGTGGTCACTTGTCTGGTGGATGTGTGTCCCCGCACTTTCTTCTTGACTTGATCATTATAAACTAATGAGTTCCTTATTAGTTTGGTAGGCTTTACTGCGTAACCTACCCTGTGTTGACTTCATTTAAGAGGATGTAAGCCTACATGCGTTCTTCTTGAACTAGCCATCATGCACTAACTAGATCAAGTATATTTGAGGTTTAGGGTATGTCCCCCAGTGGCTCCTTTCCTACTACTTGCTTTGGTTTAGTCCCTACAGACTCCTCGCTTAGTGCCATAAGTCGATAGCCTATCAAGCCAAAGGACTATTTCAGATCTTTAGGGTTTAGGGCAGGCACAAGTGGATTTCTTAGTAGTACACCCACTTCTTGCTAAGTCTCTGGTTTGTGATGATCTCCTTGATAAACAAATCATGAACATAAAGGACACTAGCATTCACCATTGGGAGATGTATTTTGATGGTGCGGCTTCCTCTCAAAAAGGAGAAGAACCACGATCTACTCTTCCAGGAAAGACGGGGGTAGGAATAGTTCTCCTAACTTTATATCGTGATGTGATGAGATTCTCATATCATCTATACAATCCATGCACCAATAAAAAAGCTGAATATGAAGCTCTAATTATTGGTCTAGAGTTAGTCAATACAGTATGTATCCAGAGCATCAACATCTTCAGGGATTCTTAGCTCATCCTTAACAAAATCATTGGGCCCTACAGGGTTCTAAAGCCTAAGCTCCACCATTATCACAAGTATGCCATGGAGTTGTTGGCTCAAATTCTAGAGGTCACTATCTACAAGATTCCTTGAGGAGATAATGCTATAGCATAGGCATTAGCTAAGATTACCAAAGAGTTGGCATGTTTAGAAGATGAGTCCATTCCAATAAGGGTCCAAAATAGACAAGTCTTATCCCTTATCGATCAACTCATCGA
The DNA here is from genome assembly GCA_021442155.1 of Cymbidium sinense. Lineage (NCBI taxonomy): Eukaryota > Viridiplantae > Streptophyta > Magnoliopsida > Asparagales > Orchidaceae > Cymbidium > Cymbidium sinense. The sequence continues at coordinate 22,061,952 of CM038232.1, read as the reverse complement.
GACTCTCTCTGAAGGGAGGTTGCCATTACCAAAAAGAACGATGAGTCAGATTGGAGGTAACCATTCATGGATTACCTAAACACAGGCAAACTACCTTAAGAAAAGTCATTAGCCCATTAAGTGAAACAGAGAGCTCTCTCCTATGCTCTCATGGATGGAACCTTATACTAGCAGTCTTTCGATCATATGTGGTTACATTGTTTAGCCAAACACGAAGCCAATAAGATTATGATGCGAGGTACATTCAGTTATCTGAGCTCACCGTCGAAGATGAAAGCTAAGATTAAGAGACTAGGGTACTCTTCAATGATTACAAGCAGATGTAGCTAGAGAGAGGCCACCAATGTCGTGCATGGTGTGGTCCTACACCAACCACCCAACATTCTACATACATTGACCTCATTACCATTTGAGTGTTAGCGACATAGTGAGTCTGATCGATCCTCCTTCTTCCAAGGATCACCAGTTCATTCTAGCTACCACCGACTACTTTTCCAAGTGGACAGAGGCAATCTCACTTAGAAAAGTCACCGATGTGTGCTCCATTTTCAGAACCATATTGTATATAGATTTGGGGTGGCTTGATAATAATGGTATTGCATTTAAGAGCACCAAGATCAATAGCTTTGTCTAGAGACATAGCATAGATTGGAGATATTCTACCATCTACTATCCAAGGGCAAAGAGTCTAGCAAAAGCATTCAACAAAACTCTCATCCAAATATTAAAGAAGACACTCAACAATAAGAAGAGATAATGGCATGAGCAATTGGTTGAAGCCTTGTGGGCCTACTGCACCACATACAGAACTCTAACTCAATCTATCCCATTCTCCTTAGTGTATGGATCTGAAGCCATTCTACCATTAGAGGTCCAACTCCCATCAGTAAGGATAGCTGTGGGTTGCAAGATTACAATAGAGTCTAATGCCTAGTTGTAGTTAGAAGAGCTCAAAGGTTGGAGGAGAGATGCTTCTGGGCATGCCAGCACCTCGAGTTATACAAAGCCAAGATGATTCAAGCTCACAACAAGTAGGTCCATCCTAGAGCTTTTCATGTAGGAGAGCTTATTTTAGTTCTAAGGAGACTAATTGTTGCCCGTTGATAGATGGGAGGCAAGTTTGAACACACTTGGGAAGGCCCTTTTTCCATAAAGAAGGCCTACCAAGGAGGATCTTATAAACTTATAAATTATAAGGAAGAGCATCCTATGCTTCCAATCAATGAGCTGTACTTAAAGAAATACTAACCATAAATCTTGCTTGAAAATAATCATCAATAAAACTTCTTTTCATATCAAATTCCATCTCTTATGTGTTAGAAAATTCTTTTGCTTGTGAATCTGCCATGACGTGTTTAGGGTAGGTATAAGAGAATCCAAGCGGCATCCTACCCCTACACAAGCACAAACACAAACTACATTCAACCCTCCAGTGCTACTAGGATAAGTGTAAGAGGACCCAAGAGGCATCTTATTTTGAGTAGTACAACTAAGTTAGGTGTAAGAGAACCCAATCGGTATCCTTTATTTGTAGAGAAACATTTTTACATATTTAGGATATGTGTAAGAGAACCCAAGCGGCATCCTATTCCTTCTTTCACATCACAAACAAACACATATCTTTTATTTCGGACTATTTTGATGTGGGAGTAAGCCCCCTGTGGTACTCACTCATTAGCTACTCTAAGTCGAGCCGATAGGCTACCTTGTTAGTATGTCACCCCGTGGTCACTTATCCGTGGATGTGTGTCGCACTTTCTTCCGACTTGACCATTGTAAACCAATGAGTTATTAGTTTGGTAGGCTTTCTTTTCGGTAACCTTCCTGTTGACTTCATTTAAGAGGATGTAAGCCTACATGCCTTCTTCTTGAACTAGCCATCATGCACTAACTAGATCGAGTATATTTGAGGTTTAGGGTAAGTCCCCCAATGGCTCCTTTCCTCTTGATTACTTCAAGCTTTGGTTTCATCCCTACACAGGACTCCTCGCTTAGTAGTCGCAATAAGTCAGATAGCCCCTATCAAGCCAAAGACAGACTATCTCGACAATTAGTTCCACTTTGGAGTGATGTTAGTCACCTTCTTCTTGATCATCACAAACTGGTTATTGCCATCATGGTGACCCACCTGATGGATACACCACTCTTAGCAGATGTGAGTTCTCACACTTTCTCCTTGAGTTGGCCACCAAATACTTACAGGCTTTCTTTTATAGGGTTTTGGATAAATCCCTAGTGGAACCTCCCCTGTGGGCACTCTATTTGGATCATGTCCTTAGCGATCTCATTTAGACACTACCCCAATTACTCTTGGATTGGATAGTCGCCCTTTTCTAGTATCCACCCCTGCAGTTAGAGAATTTGTTCAGCGGATGCACATATTCTCCCTTAGTATAATAAGTCTAAAATAGGACTAGGTTGATATAAGCTCCTTTTCATTATGGTTCCTCGCAAATGAACATGGTCCACACAAATATAAAATAAACAAAATATATCATCGCTTGTGGATTGGGAATTCAAGCCCCCAATGCCACCTTTCCCAAGCAGGCATCCTATCTTTAGGGCAGTGCCAACAAAACTCCCTATAGAAATTGCCTAACTAGTTTGAGTAGAGATAAGTCCCCGGAATGACACTCTCTCACTAATCGCCCTTAGGTCAGGTTGAACTTGTCATGCCACCAATGAGTCACCCCGATGATCATCTTTGCTTTGAAAGATATAAGTCTATTACGCATTCCTTTTAGCAATCATTGCAAACTAACGGGTAGCCTTAGGTCGGGTCTTATTTATTGCAAAAGTGACCGATCACCCTTGTGGTTTCTTGTTTAGGAGGATGTGAGTCCCTGCGCTATCTTACTAACTTGATCATTGCGCACCGAAAGGAACCCCTTTGGTTGGTTAGTTCTACTCCATGGCTGGTACACTATCCCTTTAGATTTGTAAATCTAAAACAAGTCTAGGCTGATATTAGCCCATTCTTAGTGGATCCATCACAAACCGATGGGATCCATCAAATTAAAATAGCTAAAATTAAAATAAATATAATTTAATCAAATGACATTATCTTGACTACTTCTGAGTTGATATAAGTCCCCAGAGGCATTCATTCAGTAGTCTCCCTAAGTCGGGTCTGATTTATTACGCAAGCGATCGATCACCCCAGTGGTTCCTTGTTTAGGAGGATGTGAGTCCCCGTGCTTTCTTCTAATTTGACTGCATCTTTGAAAGGCAACCCACTTGGTGGATAGTTCTACCATGTGGTGGTGGACTACCCATTTGGATTGGTATGCATCTAAGACTAGGACATGGCCCCCTTCTGTGGTCCATCGCAAATCGATAGGGTCCATCTTGAAATCTAAACTTAAATAAACAATCAACCAACTTTTGCCTTAGATATCAATCATCTCAACCTCCCCAGTGAAGTCAATCAATCCCAATTCAAACTTACATTCCCCAATGAGTGCACCCTCAAAAAAATTTCATTAAATCCTTATCCCTATTAGATAACTTGAACCTGCTTCCCTAGTGGAAGGTTCATACATCTATCCCTGGTAGGTTATACATTCTAATCCCCAATGGATACTCTACCCAAATCATACCTTGCATTCAAATCCAAACCTCTTATCCCTAGTGGATAACTTGAATCTGCTTTCCTAGTGGAAGGTTCACATGCTTGATCCCTTGGTGGATCCCTTCTTCCTCCCTTATGCCCTTGGCAAGAGTTGAGTTGCATTGCACTAAGATCTTGATTCTGTCTACACTTCAGGTTTAGGAATAAATCATTTTTATTAGTGTTTGCGATCCTTCGGACGTTGTTAATCGCTCGGTCAACACCAATACGTACGGTGTGCCTTGTCAGTCACACCATACCTATTGGGCATCCTTTGTTGACCTCACTTTTGGAGTGAGCTCTTAGCTTCCTCATCATAGATCTAGGGCTCTTATAGACACTAAAAGTTCCTTAGTCTTAAGATACTTCTAGTGATTAGGTGAACACCTAACCTAACCCTAGAGATTTAGAAGAGGTAGCCATAGAATAGGTTGTGCCATAGGGATTTAGGAGGACTTGCCTACCATATAGCCCAAACTTAATCTTTGCTTCCTTCTTTCAAACCAAACCTCAAATTCAAATTCAAATTCCAAAATTAAATCCAATTATCCAATGATTGGAATCCATCATTAAATTCAAACTCTAAATCCCTTCCTAAGCCCTTTGATTTTATCTCATAGACTCAGCCTTAACTAAATCCAAATCAACCCTAATCCAATTGATTTTCTTAATTATTAAATTCAATCTCAAATAAAATTCCAAATCAAAAAAATTAATTTCAAACTCCACATGATTGAAACCCATGATTAACTCCAAATTCCAAAAATCTCTTCCTAAGCTATATGAACCACCTTCATATGCTTTGTCAAAACTCTTTCAAATTGACTCAAACTTTGTTGATTTCTATATAAATCAATCATTCCTTCATTTATATTCATGAATATAAATGAAACCCACCAATGACCAAAATAAATCAAACCAATTCAAAATCCATGATAGCCTCTTTTGACCCATATCCCTTAATTTGATCAAATTTGCTTCCAAATCACTCCAAACTCAAGTGATTTTCTTATAACCCATTTATATCTTCATTTATATTCACAAATATAAATGAAATATAAATCCAAATGGTCTAAACCAAATCCAAATCAAATCAAATTCCCAATTCTAGTCCTTTTAGCCAAACTTTTGAACTTGGCTAAATGACATATAAATCAACTCAAAACTCATGGATTTTTTCATGATTCAATCATTCCTACAATCAATGATCCAAATATAAAAATAAATCACCATTATCAAACCAAATCCAATTTAACCCAAGTCAAGCCCAAGTTGAGCCTTTTGACCTTAAATTGTCATATGAACCAAAACCAATTTGGCTCCAATCCAATTGCAATTGGATTTATATTTCAATCTAAGCTCATATGTGAGTTCAACTAAACTTGAATCAAACCTTGATCAAGCCAATTGACCCATTTAGGCTCACTTGACCTAAAGTGACCTAAAAGACCTTTTTATCTAAGTGCTAATCCAACCCAAATTGGATTGAACTAAGCCTATCTAAATCTCAATCATGATCAATAATCATCATGGGGTGATCAACCAACTTGAATTGGGTCAAACCAAGTCAAACCTAGCCTATGACCAAGTCAACATTTAGCCCAAATGAAGCCCAAACTAGCCAAAATCCATCATATGCCAAATTGATTGAAACCATTGACTTAAACCCATCCATAATCAATGATTGAACATGACCAAGCCATCAATTGAGCCAAACCAAGCCTAATTGGCCACTTGACCTAAATTGACCTAAATTGGCCTAAAAAGCCAAAATGGGTCAAATCATGATTTAATCCAAATTGATTGCAACCAATGGCTCAAGTTCATTCCAAATCACTTATTGAACTTGACCAAAGCCATGATTGAGCCCAAGTTGACCAATTGGCCAACTTGACCCAACCTAGCCCAAATTGACCAAAATCCAAATTAATTCCAAATGAAACCAAACCAATGCCTACAATCATTTTCAATCAACTGATTGAACTTGACTTAACACCTAACCCAATTTGGTCAAATTGGTCAAATTGATCAACTTGACCAATTTGACCCTTTTGAATCAAATGAGTCAAATCCAAATCGAGACCAAACCAATCTAAATTAATTGAACCAAACCAAAGCCTACAATCATTTTATTATTTATTTGTTTAGTTTAGTTATTATTATTATTATTATTATTATTATTATTATTATTATTATTATTATTATTATTATCAATTTTACTAGTTAGTTATTAGTTTTATTATTATTTGGTTTGATCCAATTTGACCAATTGGTCAACCCAATCTAACCTAGCCCAAATGAAACCCATTTGACCAATCCAAGGCAAACCACTCAAATCCAACTTGTGGGATCTTGTGGGCTGACCTAACTTAGCTTAAACTCACCCTAGGCCAAGACCTCCCCAAAAGTCAACTGGACCCCATCATGGGAATTAGCCATCAAACCATAGGATTTAAACCTTAAAATCATTGGATCCAAGCTAAAGTCAACCTTCCCATCCCCATGGTAACTCGTTAACACTCCATGGAGCCTTCTCCTGACCCACCTAGCCAACCTAACCCACCCTAGATTGGCCAAGAACCTTTGGGAGGTGAGTTGACTCACCTCCAACCCAAACCGAGCACCCATTGGATCCAAGCTTTGCAAACCTTACACAATGGATCCATGATAGCCTCCCATCAATCCTCCCATCCCTAGCGTGCCACCCTGACATGATGGAGACAAGTCCGACAGCCAGATGACGGCATGCCAATGCAAAATGTATGCATGCTGTCCTCCATGATGAGAAATTGAGGGGTATACCCCCTCAATTTGAGCACAATTTTGCACACTTGCATCGTGAGCTCTTCTAACTCATTTTTGAAGCCCCTCAGAGTGTTTCCAAGGATCCTCAAGCCCTCTCCATTCGGTATTGCCCATTCATGAGCAAAGTTGAGACAAGACATCCCAATCCTGAGCAATACTCCCTCATTTTGAAATCAAACTTCAATTCCTCTTATCCACACCATCACCATACCCTATTGAAGCCAGCCGAACCAATTCACAAACTTTGAATCCACAAGAATATCGAGTTCGATCGGAGCCAAGCCCATTGTGTGCTTGGATTGGTCAACTGAGCATCCCACACCAAATCAAGCTTAAAGCTCTTCAATAGGGCCTCGACTCAATTAGGCGAAGCTACCTCCAACATTGCACTGCCAGACATTAGCTCCAATGAGGTAATTTTAAAAATTGAGCGTTGTATGCAAAAGTGGGTAGGTCCTTTATGAAGAAAATTCAAATTTCATGTAAAATTGATTGTTCGATGTATGCGTCTCCCTTCTTCAAAAGTGTAGAAAGAATTTGGAGATAATCCGAGCTCAGGTGAGCTCGGGTTGAACGAGGGAAGATGGACGACATCCATCTTCCATCGCTCAAGAACCAGATAGATCATGAGCCGTCCATCCTGCATGATCAAGATTAATGGCTCTGATCAAATCCCATAGTAGGGCCTCTAATTCCTTTCCTAAATCATGAATCAGACCGTGGTTATCTAATCTTAGATCAGACGGTCCACAGAGAAAGCGTGTCCATCGAATTAGTATGAATGTGACTACTTAAAATATCTCTTTGTGCCACATGGAAAGCGCATGTCAGGCGACACGCATGGCGATGGGATTAAGGCTTTAATTAGGGTTAATTAATTGGTTTTTAATCTTGAAAATTTCTAAAATCATAACTAATTGTAGAAAAAATCTAAAAAATACAAACTTAGGCTCATTTTGAAGATATTTCAGAGTGGAATCTATAAAAATTATCATTAATTAATTTTGAGCAATGATTTTAGCATAATTAGAATTTTATTAAAAATTTAATTAGCTTAATTACACCTTAATTAAGCACTCAATTAATCTCAATTTTTTTTGGATGTTTAGGGGATGATCTCTGCCTCCCCGATTATTTTGGAATTTTATTGATTGTTTAATTAGAGAAATCACTTGATTAAGCCCTAATCACTCTCTTAATCTAATTAATCATAATTAATGAAAACTTATTTAATCATTTAAGCATAATCATCTCTATTGAACAGTAAGATTACTTAGGAGATGTGGTTGGGGATAGTTTTCCTAATCCATTTCCTAAGTTTTCTTTACCTTTAAAAATCAAATTAATTAATGGCTAATGGAATGATTAATTGATTAATTATGTAATTAATCTTTAAAACAAAGAAATCAAAATCTAATTATATGTTTAAATGATTTACGGGTTAGGATTAGGGCCTTGCCCTTGATCCTCTCCCCTAAATTAATTTTATCATTTAATTTAAAACATAATCAAAATGTTTAATCAATTAATTAAAGGCTTAATAAAATTAAAATTAAAAAATTAACTCATCCACACCTAAGCAACCCTTAATTGATTTTGGGTAGCTCCTTAGGTGTTCAATAACCCAAGGTGAGAGAAAATGAAATTATGGTTGGCTCACATGTGTGAGAAAATAATAAAAGAAATTAAGTGAGATCCGTTAAGCTTAATTAATTATTAATCATAAGCCAATTGCATTAGGCCCCTCTCATTTGTTAAGAGCATTGGAAATTTACTTTTCATATGGTTGCATATCATATTAGCTTATTATTAACTAGTTAATTAACTTAAGGTGATATAGGTAAGGGTTAATTAATTCACTTAATTCATACCTTAAATATTCTTCATTAAACCAAAGTAATTCACACATGGGTAATTTGGTTAGGATTAGCAAACCTCTTTCATATGTCCTAAATCAAATCAAACTCAAAGATAAAAAATATCTTTAAAGAATTTTGGTTCATTTTAAATAACCTTATTTAATTTGATTGTCCTTAGGAATTAATTGGGATGAATGAAATCATGTGCTTGAATTCTTTATTTCATTCCAATCATGCTAAATATTGCTTGCCATATGAAATCATGCATTCATTTCTTTTAAAATTAATTAAATTAAATATTTTCTTTTATGTCAAATTGCATGTGTTGACTTAAATTAAAAATATGTGTGGCTATTATCACTATTAAATCAAAAACTATTTTTAAAGCCTATAAATCAATTATTATAAATCAAGTGATGCAAACTATAAATATCTATAAGCTAGCATGTGATAATAATTTAAGATATGTAATATGAAGTTCTCTTTCATTATCCTACATGGATTTACATAGGATTTTCAAGTGTATAGTTCATTTGAAAAGAACATAGCACTTGCCTAAATCTACTCCTATGCATCTCCATGTTAAGACTTAGGAAGAATTTCATATCACATATATAAATCACATAATCAAATCAAACACAACCTTTTTTTTTTGCAAGATTCCCTATTAATGTGGTTCTTTTTGTACATTCATATGTATTTTAGAAAAGTTGCACATTAGTCTGGACATCCTGGGGCTGTGAGGCTTTAAGTAGCCCTAAGTAGGTCTTGTACCTTATGACCCTGGCATTGAAAACAATGACATCATACTCACTTAAAACTCTTATACATATGCATGCGTGATATGGACAATGAATAAAGAATTATAAATCAAATATAACCTTTTGCATGGATTTTTTTTATCCTTATAGTTTTTCATACATCTACATGTATCTAAGAAAAGTGGTATATTAGTCTAGACATCCCGAGGCTGTGAGGCTTTAAGTAGCCCTAAGTAGGTCTTGTACCTTATGCCCCTAGTGTAAAAAACAATGGCATCATACTCTCTTAAAACTTTTATACATGTGAATGTGAATTTAGCTAATGGATTAAAAATCCTTTTTTTATATAATAAAAACATGCATTCATAATTCAATAAAAAAATGAAATATTTAAAATCCAAATACACTTCTTTGCATTCATCATCAAAGTGTGATAAAATTTACATTGCATACATAGGTATGCTTAGGATTTTTCATATGCATGATATACATGATGGGATGAAATGAATGAATGTGTGCTATGTGATAAGTAATCCATTTCAATTAATCTTAAGATGCCTTTCTTATTGAATAGGGCTATTTAGAGTGAATCTAAACTTAGGATTAATGAAAACACTTAATAAATCATTTACTAAAGAAAATTCATTAATTAACTTACCCTAGAAATGACTTAAGGTAGGGATAAAAGAGAGATTCCCTCTCTTTCTTCTCTTCATAACACTTAGTTGCTAAGTGTAGGTAATATGAAATAAAAGAAAACACTAAATTAAATATTCAAATTAATTAAACCACTTAAAGAGAAATCAACCCTTTATAAATTAAATCTCTCACACTTAGAAAATTATAACCCTAAAGCCTAGTTAGGACATACCACACAAGCTTTAACACATACACATTAGATTAAGTCATCATTACTAGCTTTATATTAGGGCGGTGCATGGTTTGATGAATGTTTGGTTTTGTGATATATTGTTTTAGACTGGATGTTAGGGTATATGTGCGAAGTCTGCATGTTATGTTGATATTAGCCTAATCATGCTTTCTGCAGGGGGTTGTGCTTAAGGGGTGTTGTAATAAAAATATAAATGCTTTTTGTGCATGTTGCTTATACCCCTAAGCATGACCCAAGTTAGGACAGGTGGGCTTGGTTACCCATGTGTGGGGTGCTAAGTCCAAATTATTCATATAACTACTTAAGTTGTATGGTGTGCTTAGCTAACATTTATTTTGTAGGTATAGTTAGATTACTTTCCTTTCTCTTAATATAATTTTACATTAGGATTAAGGGTGAGCATTGGTTATAAGACCATGCCTTACATACCATGTGATGCCTTTGGAGCAAGCAACATCCCAATCAAGCCAAAAGAAAGAAAGAAATGGAGCAAATCAAAGCTAAAAGAAAGAAAGAAATGGAGCAAAGCAAGATGAAGGGAATGAAAGATGAAGAATGGAGGATGATGAATGAAGATCCCCATAACACTTACCATTTTATAATTGTAATTATTCTTTTATTATACCTAGATGTATAATGGTAGAGCTCGGCTACCCACATTTCTTTTCGAGTTGTACGGTGATACCCGATTGCACCGACCTCTTATTCTTTTGTGATAGCTTTGTAAAATTATTTGATATTTTGCTTAGCTTGTGCATTAGAAATAACATGCCTTTTTATAGTTTCTTTATGATTGGTGATTTCTATGTGTCCTGGATCTATTTAGGCTCCTAGGATAAAAAAAATAAAGTTTCTATCCCACTAATAACTTGTAACTAAAATTTTAAAATAACTCAAAACCTCACATAAAAGCCTAGGAATTAAATCAAGATAATAAAATATTTAATAACCCCTTAGCTAGATGATTGTATGTATAATATCATGCATGTCATATTCTTCCACTCTTGTTAAAAGAGGGCTTCCATCTATGCTAGAGAATAAAGGCTTAACTTGTAAGAGCCTTTGATGAAAAGATACCTCTTTCTCTTTTGGTTTGTCCCATAATTAATTTCTCATGCATTTAGGCATACAAAATCCTATAGCATGTGTCAAAACAAAAAGTCTAAAACTCAAATAAAACTTGATAAAATTTGCATTAGATTAAGTCATTTTTCATGCCCTCATGATCTAGTCTCTTAGGGAGTGGGTTTAAGGACTTACTTTCCTCTTCTAAATAAATAACAGCTTGTTAGTTAAAAATTTTTGTATGGTCTCCTTCAATATGTGGTGAAAAGACAAGAATATAAAAATTCTTCTTTTTAAGATGACACGTAGATCTAGATGTACCTATTTAGGTGATCGGATACACCATCAAGGAATAGTGTTCTATCTTGGGAGATAGAAGTCACTACCCTTTAATGGACCTAATCACCTCAATAAGGACTCCTAAGGATAATGGGTCCACATATGTACTAGATATTCTTCCCCTACTTTATATGAAAATGTAAAATAAAGTTTATTTTAAATTTCATTAAGTTCCCTACAGGGGCATGCCTCCATAGTTAATTACATCCTAAAAGATGAGATCCCTTAGGAATACTCTCGATTAAGGTAAATGATCATTGTCTTGAAAGATTTCAATAGGAAAGAACTATCAATCGATTAGTTCATTTTTGAAGACCAAATGGAATGGATCAAAGAGAGGGAGTTATTATCGAAGCCAAAATGAAAGATAAGTAGGAGATTCCCATGATGCTAGGAAACCTAGCGAGCATCTCAAACTATCCTATAGTTGGGCTTTACATTTTTGAAATTGATTTAGTTTGTTTGAGTTGCATTTTCATTAAAAATTTAGGACTTATGATTCCATTACACAAGATTATGGAAATTCCTAGGAGGTGAGGATTTAAGCTTATGACCCATAAAAGATGAAAAGCAACCTCAGAACCTAAATCTAGGGAGCTTTGATGAGGGCCAAAAGCACAACCTAAATCTAAGGCAAAAAATGGGTAATTGTTTGCCAAACCACCTGATTATTTGGACTTACAACCGCTTGGGGGTGGCCGCCAACTAACTCCTCCTATGATTTTAAATACTTGTAGGCAAGTCTTATGATTTATGCAAGATAGCTAGGCTATTATTTATTTAGGAAAGCACTGTCCTTAAACTCACTCCCTAAGGAGACTAGATCATGTAAGGGAATGCTTCAAATGAACTAAATCTAATGCAATTTAGATTTCATTTTATTTTCATTTTTGGACAATTATTTTAACTCAGGCTAATAGGATTCATATGCCTAATGTATGAGAAATAAAGTTATTGGCCAAAATCAGCGAGAAGGGAGGAGTTGTATTTCCACCATGGCTCTCAAAGGTCAAGCCAAGTTTCTCTAGCAAAGGTGGAAGCCCTCCAATCAAGAGTGAAATAAGATGTATTTATGCATGATATTATAAAAGAAGTACTCATCCAACTAAGGGGTTGCTAATTCTTTTATCTTGATTTTAAACTTAAGCTTTAGGTGAGGTTATGAGTTTTTTATTTTTAGTTTTGAGTTGTTAAATTTGGTAAAATTTATTTTTCCCTAAGAGCCTAATCCACATCTAGGTCGTACATAATTGCAAGGAAGAAACTAGAAAAATATGCCACTTAATGCAAAAGCTAAATAAATCATCAATTAATTTATAAAGTTAATCACAGAAAGAATAAAAGACCGTTGTGGTCGGGTACCACCGCACAAACCCAAAAAAATAAATTGGGTAGTCGAGCTCTACCCTTATACAACTCGGATTACAAATGAATTAAATTACAATTAAATAAGAAATTCATTGTTATGAGGGTCTTCAAGATTCATTTATTCTTTCTTTATTTCTTCTTTCTTCTTCTATTCTTCTTTTTTCTTTGGTTCTTTCTTTTAGATGGTTGGAAGGTAGATGCTCCAAGGCTTCACATGGTATATAAGATAAGATCTTAAGACCAATGCTCATCTCGATCCCCATAACAATCATTCCAAAATCTTAATTGCAAAATTTACATGAAAAAGAAAAGGAAATCTAGCTAACACCTGCAAAATAAAGGTTAGCTAAACAAACCACCAAATCCCAAGCATGTATATTGGACTTATCACTCCACATATGGGTGACTAAGTCCACTTATCCTATTGGATTATGCTTAGGGGTATAAGAACCTGCAAGCAAAAGCATTTATATTTTTTATTATAGTGCCCCTTAAGCACAATCCACTATAAAAAATAATGGTTAGACTAAGATCGCCCTACCATTCATTCTACAAGCATACATCCTAACATTTAGTCTAAAACATATATCACAAAAAAAACATCAAACCATGCACCGCCCTAACCTAAAGCTAGAAGTGGTGACTTAGGCTAATGTGTGTGATTTGAAGGTTTGTGTGGTATGCTTAGCTATGGCTTTAAGTTAGAATTTTCTAAGTGTGAAGCATGTTCAACTTAGAAAAAAAAGCATGTTCAACTTAGAGGAGGGTTTCATTTAAGTGATTTAGTTGATTTGGGTTGATTTTATTTCATATTTTGATTAGGTTCAAGTGAATCCTACAATTAATTACTAAGTTATGAAGAGAGAGAAAGAGAAGAGGACTTCTTTTTTCCTTTCCTATCCTAAATAATTTCTAAAGTGGATTCATGTTTTTTTAGTTTTATTTAGTGAATGTTTTGATTAAGTCTTTTAATTAATCCTAAGTTTAGATGAGCTCTAAACAAACCTATTAAAAAAGAAAGGCATCTTAAGATTAAATAAAATGAATCAAATTCACAAAACATACATCACTTCATTTCTTTCCAAACATGTAAATGATGCATATGAATGAGTCCTAAGCATATCTATACACACAAATGAAAATGTTTAACACACTTTATGATGCATGCTAAGTAATTCATTTATAGAAATTTGAAAGTTTATGATGCATGATTTTTCTTAAGTAGAAAACAATTTCTTATCCAATTTTCACATGCACACAAGAAAGTAAGAAAGGCATAAGTGAGTATAGCCATTATTAACTAGAGGTGTAAGGTACAAGACCTACTTAGGGATACTTAAAGCCTCACAACCATGGGGTTGCCCAGACTAATATACCACTTTCCTTAAATACAAACATGTGTACAAAAGAAATGAATGGAAAAGAAAGAATTCAAAAAAATTTGTATTAGTTGATTTGTTTTGTTTATGCAATTTATATGTGCAAGCATAAGTATCCTTCTTAAGTGATAGTATCAGAATGAATAGGATATAGAATTAGGCAAGTGTTAGGTTCTTTTCAAATGAACCACACATCTTACAAAAATTCTATTCAAAACTATACTAAAAGAGAAAGGAAGGAAAGCCTACACTAAGCACATCCTTATATCTTACTCACATGCAAGCTTATAATTAAAATATAAGTACCACACTTTCAATTTTAGGCATTTGGTTCATATGTTTTGAAAATAATTTAAATTTAATAGTAATATTAGCCACTCATATCAATTACTTTAGCCAACACATGCAAATTTGACATAAAATAAACATTTTCATTTTTAAATTTGAATTTAAAAAGTATGGATGCATGAAAGCATATGACATACAAATTTGATATGTTGGGGGAAAGAATCAAAGTAATGAAAGCATGTAAGCACATTCACTTTAATTAAATCCTAAAGACAATCTTATGAAATAAGAAAGCTTAAAATAAATCAAAGTTCATTTAAGATGATTTTGGTTTGATTTTGAAATTGACTTAATTTTGAAAATATGAGTTGAGTTTTCTGTTCCTAACCCATCCTCACATGTGTTTGACATTTTTGTTTAATTTTTAGATGATTAGATTCATTTTAAATTATTGGTTAGTTAAGGTATAAAGAAAATAAGTTAATTAACCCTTACTCCTCCATAGTTAACCAAGTAATTATGAGCCAATGAGATGACATAAAAAAACTCACAAGGAATTTAAACTTGCCTGTAAGAAAAGGGCGTAATGCAATTTGGCTCATAGTTAATAGTTAATTAGCTAAGGGGTTTAACTTAAGTAATTTCAAAACACCCTTTCACACATATGAATTGGGGTTTGATTTCCTTAATTAAACTTAGGCTATTCAACACCTAAGCATCTACCCAAAGTAGATTAATTAAGTTCTAAAAAGTTTTAGAATTTTTAGAAATTAATTAAGATAGTAACTAATGAATTAACCCTTAATTAATAGAAGATTAAGGAAAGAAAAGGGGGCTTAGGGAATAGCTTAGGGGAAATGCCCCCAAAATTATTCCCTAAGCCTCCTATTCACTAGATCTAACCTTAATCAACTTCAATGAGGGATAAAAACACTAATCACACCTTTAATTATCCTTAATTATATTAAGGGAGTAATTAGGAGATGCATTTGCAATTCCCCCAATTAAGCCTTCAATAAATCCCAAGAAAAATAGGGGAGATAGAAGTCATCCCCCAAAACATACCAAAATGTTTGGAATTATTCAGAAGATTAATTAAGGGATAATTAGCAAAATAAGATTTCAATTAAAACCCAAAATTAGAGAAAAATGTATTTCAAAATCCATTAAAAATATTTTTAGAATATTCTAGATTAAATTATCTTTCCATAGAAATTTACCTCATATTTTTCTAATTTTTATTGAGGGAGATATGAATTTTTGAAGCTTAGGGGATTAATTAAAACTAACCCTAACTAATCCCCTTAGCTCACAACACAACACGTGGCAATGGTGGTCAGCGCTCTTTACACATGTCACGCTATGAGGGAGTTGCTTAAATGTCACATCATAGAGGCAGCACGGTGGAGGGATGCGGTTTGGTCCCTATCGTTCGATCAAGGATCGAACGGCCAGGGATCATCCCACAGTTTCTAAAGGGATAAATAATTTATAAAATGTGCATTTAATCTCGGCCGTTCATCCAAAATGCACAAATGGATGGCCAGGATTCTCCCTATTCTTCCTTGAGGATTAATATAGACCATCCATGATCTAGGGAAGATCTACGAGTTCGATTGGAACAAGACTTTACCCACACCATCTAGCACTAATGACAAGCCTATCCAATGGTGGAATTCTCATGCCATGACAATTTCTTTCATAAAGGACCAACACCTCCTAAGCCTAGTGGTCAAAAAATTCTATATGTAACTAGAGGTGGTCAACGATGCTTGAGCTTGACGAGGTAGGTTCGTCTAGTGGAGATAAAGCCCTGTTGAAATTTTTAAGCCATGGTGTTGAGTAGATCTCTCTATGGATCAAAACCTCTTCCTCTTACTTGCAGCTTTGATCCAATTGAACTCTTCCTTGTTTTGGGAACTTGTGTGAATGCTTGGGTGCACTCGAATTGATCCCCTAAGGGAGTGTGCAAAGGCAATTGAAGTAAAATGTAGTGTGATGAAGTTATGAAGTGAATTGAGCTCCCTTATAAGGAAAAAAAAAATCAAGAAAGCTTGATTTTAATTCCCTTCTTAGAAGCTTAGGAATGCTCAGTGATGGCTCCTAACACTCTCTAGGACTCAATCGATAATGAGGGTGTTCAATTCAAATGGAATTAGGGGGAGTATATCTCCCCCTATGGAAATCGGATGGCCGAACCTTGGGTTACCATTTTGATCCAATTGACCATATAGAAAGGGTTGTTTAATCTATTTGGAGTTGGCACATGGTCGGTTTGAGCTCTTGAGTGGATTGGTAACCTCCCATGTGCTTCAAATCAAGTGGAGGGAGGTTTTTGAATTAGCCAATTTGAGCTAGGGGTCGGGTTTGGCCTTGGGTCCATTTGGGCTGGCCCAAACCCATTGGGTTAGGTGCACCACTCTTCATTGGGTCCACTTAACCTATTAGGAAGGTATCAAGTTGATATGAAGAGGGCTTGACTAAATTACCCATGGATTAGGCCAAAATTTATTTGATGGCCTAGGGGTAGAAAGGTTATTTGGTTGATTTTTGAATTTGCATATGTTGGGTATGTGAACAAAATAGTTTGGCCAAGTTTCATTGGATTTGGAGTTCATTTGATAAGGTTTGGCTCATGTTGACCCATTTAGGTCAAAATGGGTCAACTTGGGTCAAGTTGGCCAATTGGTCAAATTGGGTCAAACCAAGGGTTGAGTCAAGTTCATATGACCATTTGAATTATTTTAGTGGCTTTGGTTTGATTCAATTTGGTTTAGTTTTGAATTTGGCTCATATGACTTCATTTAGATTAAATGGGCCAAGTTGACCAATTTGACCCATTTAACCTATTTGAGCTAGGTCAAGGGTAGGTTTAGGTTTGGTTAGTCATATGGAGTGGATTAGTATCTTTGTTTCCAATCAATTTTGGTTAAGTTTGAATTTGGCTCAACATGACCTCTTTAGGTCAAGTTGGGTCTAAGGCCAATTATGCTAGGTTAGGTCTACAAGCATATCCAAGGGTGGAGCATCTTGTGGAAGGGCTTCTCAATCTTCTATACCAATGACTTGTTTCTCTCTATTTTGAGGTGCTTCCCTAAGAGGTTGAACCTTGCCACTACAGAGGTTGACTTCGGTGATCTCTTGTGGCAGGGTAATGGAAGGTTCTACTTGCACATCAGGCTCAACTACAGCTTCTCCTATGGGACCCTCAGAATCGGATGATTCTAAGTCTATCTCAAGAGGTGAACCCGTAGTGTTCAGAGTAGGAAAGTCTAACTCTGAATCAAAAAGAGGAAGATCAGAATTTTTATAATTATTTTAACTTGAGGAGTTATCATTAAGAATAGAAGAAGATAACCCATTAAGTGACACAGATGTAATTCAAACTAGCTTTATTCTTCAATTTTTTAGAATTATTTGGAGGTACAAAAGTAGAAATCAAGTAAAGTGACTAAGGTAAGGATTTGATGCCCTTATCATATAGAGTTCTACTACTAGAAGAAGTAGCTATAAAAGGAAGAAGTCATGTTTAAGCTACAACCTAGAAGGCTAGAGGTGGCTATAATCCTAATAGGCTATCTCGGGCTGACACATGATGCTATTGTTGAGCTCCCCCTTTTCTTGAGTTGGCACTAGCAACTTGCAAATCTTTCTTTATGTTAGAGGTTTGAGATGACTCAGGCACCTGTAATGAAAGCTTCTTGATCTTCTGGATGATCTTCTTAGAGGTTTTGGATAAAGAGATATCCGAATCTTCTTTAGTTTTGATCAGATGTATCCCCAAGGATTACCTTGATGGAATTGGATGATTGTTCCACAAGGTATTCCTTTGGGATAACTACAACACCAATCTTGAAACTGTGTTCAAGCCAATCCTTGAATGTAAAGCAATCCTCCAAAATATGGCCTAACATATGGTGGAAAGGGAAAAAGTTTAGATCATGAGTTTTTCCTACTTCCTCCGATCTCCTAGGCTTAGGTAGCTAAAAATCAGGCTTCTTTAAAAGATTCTTAAGGATCTTCCTGATTACCTCCCTCTTAAAAGAATAAGGTTTGTTAAGCTTATCTAAAAGAGTAGGTGGACTATAGCTACCTAGCGGTGAGTATGAGTGACGTTGTTGTTGGTGGTATGGTTGAGGTGGTGGCTGTGCTAGTCATGGAGGCTACTATGGGGGCCTGTAGGGCTATCTCCATGGTCATAAAGAAAGGTGGAGGCTGCTGAGGTCATGATCTCTCAGACTGATCTCTAGCTGATTGCTTCCCCTTATCTATCACTGCTACTGCTCCTGGTTTCTTCTCGTAGACCTTTTGTGGCTTTGCTTTAGGCAACTGATCTTGAAAAGGCAACTATTTGGCCTCTCTTTTTAGATTAGCTACCTTATTGATTAGCTTCTCAAATGTCTTGAAAATGAAGCCCTTAAGCATGAAGGTGACCAGACCATGGATATTCTTCAAAAGAATCTCAATGACATGCTATTCAGACAACTATAGTTCACACGTCATACTTTGCTTACGCCATCAGAGAATATAATCAATAAAAGACTCACCGGGGTGCTGTTGTGCTACAATGAGATCACCTACATTAACCCTTTGCTAAGCTCCAGCAAACATCTTTATGAAGAGTTGCTCTAACTCAACAAATGTCTTGACTGAATCATTGGGTAATTCAGCATACCAATTGAAAGCAACACCTGCTAGGCTACTAACAAAGAGGTAGATAAGCAAAGCATCACTGCCACCGACATTGGAACAAGTGGCCAAGTGTGCTATATGTTGCCTTGGGTTTCCACTACCATCAAAGCTTTTGAAGGAAGGTGGTAAAACCCATGGGATATTGGATAGCAACAAATTCCTTGGGCTTGAGCCAATGCTTCCTTCACTTGCCGCTCAATCATGAATTTTATGTCTTTTTCTTGTATGGAGGTACTTTCCACGACCTTCCTATTCATGCTAGTGCTGCCTTGCTCAACGGGAGGTAAGGTCTTGGCTGGGTCCATGAATTGCACTAACTTAGGTTGATTGATGTCAACTGTAGTAGGATGAACTAATGGGGCTTATTTCTGGAGTACTAAAATTGATTCTAACAAGTCCTCTAACTAGTGTGCCATCCTATCTATATTCTCATCTTTATGCCTCAACTGATGTCAGTGGTGTTGGGCTGATGCTACGATGTCTTCCTGATCAACCTCATCACCTTCATGGCTTGTTGTTCCCTGAGAAGAGATCCTCTAGTGTCTACCATGCAGACTCTAGCTAAGTCTCCCAACAAGTCATCTTCATTGGGATCGAAGCTGACTTTCTCTTCATCTAACCAATCATACCCTAAAATCTCCTTCTTTTTCATGAAATAATGTGCCACTATCTCATCTAAAGAATGATCAATCTAAGCAGGTACAAATAATCTAGGTTGACCGATGTGATCACTGTCATGCACTAAGATGCACTGACCTCGCCTACCATTAGAGAGTCAATCATATGTGGACTGTACTCACTGGATGAAAAATAATCCTGACTGCCACTAGGTATGAAAGGTGTGACAATCTAGGATGTTCCACTATACTTGGTGCAGCTGGACTATCATCTGCCACCTCTGAAATAATTGTCACCATTTCCACATCTTGCTGTACTGGCGGAGTTGGTGTAGGGATGACCACGATGCTTCGGGGTCACCACTCCTTTCGCACCACTACTGGGGCAGAAGGTCGAGCAGGAGAGCTCAGCCTTGCCACAATAGGTGGTGTGGATGGGGTAGGATCCCTCGACCTTAGCCGGATCACCAACGGTGTGCTTCTCCGATATGGCCTTCATGGCCTTTGATAGAACTGGAGATGTTGTGACCTGGACTAGTGATGGAGGATGAGGGGTAGAGCGATGGGGTGGAGACACCACTGACTTTCTATGCACAGGAGCTATCCTCCTATGATGACTAGTCCCAGTAAGCAAGATGCTGTCAGTATGGTCGGCGCTGGTAGCACGTCGAACTAGAAAATCAATAAGTGAAGCTGCCGACTGGTGACTGAACCTCCGCCTCTCCCTACTGGTAATGTGAGCTATATGGGCCTCTTTGGCCCTCTCCTGATGGATATGTCTCCCCAAACTGTGGGGGATGATGGATCTGAGATCAAATTGAGCTCTGGACTCTGAACATCCGTAAGCTCCGCCTACCTGGCACAAGACAAATTGGAGGCCGGCGTGCAACCTCCTGCTCCTAGTAACTATTGACTGATGATGCACCACTGGGGGAGGTGATGTACAGATCCTTCTAACATCCTCTCTATTTGACCGAGAGAGAGGATGGAACTGGTTTACTGTAACTAGTGGTGAAGTAATAATAGGGAACTCCTCAACTGCTGAGCGGGCGGCTGCCTCTATCTCCTTGGAAATCCTAGTGTGGTACCACTTGATCATGCGGTTCTTGTTCCTACGCTGTGTCCTGGTAGGATGGGAGGAGTGAGAGCTAGACCAAATCAAAAGTAGCAGGCAATCGAGATCGGGGATCCTTACCCTAGGGTATATGAGAGGGTGCTAACCTCACCGGGTATGAGAAACCATGGGGCGACCAAATGTATCGGCACTCTAACTACCCAAAGCTGGTGGACCGCCACTACTTTCCTCTCAGAGAAAAGAATAGATCAATGGGATGAGGCCACCGTGGTCCCATCGCCGTGAGGGGAGTGCTCTCACATGTAATCCTCGCTCCCTCAAATCCTCTATCGAAGTGGATAAGATATGTATGATCTAATCGGGGAAAGTTGGCTTGGTCCAAAGCCAAATCCATACCATGAGGGAAAGTGAAAACAAACTTATGTGATTATGCCATCTGCATCGCAAAGACTAAAACCGAACTATCGATGTATAAATCAATCGTGAGAATGCAATATAAAATGGGTTTGTATTAGATTTCTGTCTTTGTAGATTTTTTTTTGAATTTGAATTAAAAATATGAACCCACATCCAACAACTGGAAAGTGTTAAGTTGGGTTCAAATGGATTTGATAAGATTTTGAAATTTGATTTAAAGAGGAATTTTGAATATGAATCCAACTTCAATAAATTTAGGTATGCTGAAAGATGGATTCAAATATTTTAATAAGGATGCTTCCATAAGTTCATGTTTGTTTGAATTTAGATTTTTGATTTGTGGACCCTTTCCTTTAACAAACTTGGATATATTAAAGTAAGGGTCAACTGATTTTGTTTTGTTTGATAATTTTGGAATTTTAGTTAGCAAATTTGGGTATGCTGAGTGAAGTGTTTAAAAGTGGTTGTTTCTTTTTGTGAATTGTTGTTTTGATTTTTGGAAATTTGGAATTCACACTTAACAAATTTAGGTATGCTAAGTGAAGAATCCAAGTGTGTTTTTTTGATTTTTTTGAAAATAGGATTCTTAGCAAATTTGGGTATGCTAAGAAAATCCTAAGTGTTTTATTTTTGTTTTGATTTGATTGAAAGTGGTGACTTTACTTTTGCAAATATGGTATGCTAAAGATGAAGTCTCACTTAGTTTTGTGAAATGGAAATTTCACTTAGCAAATTTGAATATGCTAAATGAAATTCCAAAAGATGTGCTCAAAATTCTTTAATTTAGTTTGGTTTTGAAAATGGAAGCTTTTCCTTAGCAAATTTGGTATTCTAAAGAAAGAAGTTCTAAAGGTGCTTGAAATTTTTTTTGGTTTCGACTTTGGAGACTTCACTTAACAAATTTGAGTATGTTAAATGAGGTTCCAAATGTGTTTGAAAACTTTTGATTTTGGATTTGGAAACTTCACTTAGCAAATTTAAGTATGCTAGATGAAGTTCCAAACGTGTTTGGAACTTTTTTTATATTGAATTTGGTGACTTCACTTAACAAATTTGAGTATGCTAAATGAAGTTCAAAAAAAGTGTGCAATTTTTTGATTTTAGATTTGGAAACTTCACTTAGCAAATTTGAGTATGCTAAATGAAGTTCCAAAATATGTTTGAAAATTTTTGATTTTGGATTTGGAAACTTCACTTAGAAAATTTGAGTATGCTAGATGAGGTTCCAAAAATGTGTGAAATTTTTTGATTTTGGATTTGGAAACTTCACTTAGCAAATTTGAGTATGCTAAATGAAGTTCCAAAATGTATTTGAAAATTTTTGATTTTGGATTTGGGAACTTCACTTAGCAAATTTGAGTATGCTAAATGAAGTTCCAAAATGTATTTGAAATTTTTGATTTTGGATTTGGAAACTTTACTTAGCAAATTTAAGTATGCTAAATGAAATTCCAAATGTGTTTTGAAAGTTTTTATTTTGGATTTGGAGACTTTACTTAGCAAATTTGAGTATGCTAAATGAAGTTCCAAAATGTGTTTAAAAATTTTGAAAATATTATTAAGTTTTGGATTTTGAAAAGGAGACTTCCATCAAACAAATTTGGGTATGTAGAATGGAAATCAATCTTATTTTGAAATGTAAAAAATTTTATTTTGTGTGTGATTATTATTTTTTTTGAAAGAGGAATTCACTTAATCATATGTGGGATATGTTTATGGGATTTCATGTCATTTTAGTTGAATGAAATCTTCATTAAATAAATTTGAGTATATTAAATGAAGATGTTCATATGTGCTTTTGAAAATTTTAATTTTATTTGAAAATGAAACTCTCACTCAATAGGTGTGAGTGTGTTGAATGGAAAGGTTCATGTGTGCTTTTGAAAGCTTTATTTTAATTTTGGTTGTGATTTTTTGAAAAGATGATTATTTTGAAAATGAAATCTTCATCAAAATGAATTGAAGGAAGATGTTCATTTGTGCTTTTGAGAAATTTAATTTTATTTGAAAATAAAACTTTCATTCAATAGGTATGAGTTTATTGAATGGAAAGGTTCATATGTGCTTTTTGAAAACTTTATTTTTGAATTATAAGATGATTGTTCATTTTATTTATAAAATGAAATCTTCATCAAAATGAATTGAAGGAAGATGTTCATTTATGCTTTTTGGAAAATTTTGTTAGTTTTATTATTTTGTTTTTTAAAAATTCCTACATGTAATAATTATGAGAATTGTTAAATGAGGGTGATTTAAGAAAATTTTGTAGAAAATATTTTATTAAGTGCATTTTTGAAAGAGTGCTTTTTGAAAAGGAAAGTTCTTATGGAAAATTTATTTTGTTTTTATTATTTTAAAATGAACCTTTCCTTATCATAAAAAATGATAAGGAGGAAGTCTTTAAATGTTTTATTTTTATTTAGATCTTTTATTTTTCTCCAATGGGGGTTTTAAGACCAACACGGAGTGAGGTCCTAAAGCTTAAGGATGTTGGTTAATTTAACTTAAGAATGAAATAAGCTAAGTGCCAATGGAAAGAAAGATAGTCTCGGATTCATACCAAAGTATAAACCCACTATCGATACTCAAAGACAACGATCATTTACCAAAGATAGAGAGAGGAGCCATCCCTAGCAGAGTCATTAGAAAAATCTATTGGTTAAAAATTTCTATATGGTCGCCTTCAATCTATGGTGAAAAGGCAAGAATATAAAAATTCATCTTTTTAAGATGCCACGTAGATCCATAGATGTACTTATTCAGGTGATTGGGTATGTCATCAAGGAATAGTATACTATCTCGGAAGATAGAAGTCACTACCTTTTAATGAAAATAATCACCTCAATAAGGACTCCTAAGGATAATCGGTCTACATATGCACCAGATATTCTTCCTTATTTCACATGGAAAAGTAAAGCAGGGTTTATTTTAAATTGAGTTCATTATGTTCCCTACAGGGGTAAGCCCCTATAGTTAATTACATCCTAAGGGATGAGATCCCATAGGAATACTCTTGATTAAGGTAAATGATTGTTGTCTTCAAAGATTTCAATAGAAAAGGACTATCAATCGATTAGTTCATTTTTGAAGACCAAATGGGATTGATCAAAGAGAGGGAGTTATTATCAAAGCCAAAATGGAAGATAAGTGGGAGATTCCCACGATGCTAGGAAACCTAGCGAGCATCTCAAACTATCATATATTGGGCTTTACATTTTTGAAATTGATTTAGTTTATTTGAGTTACATTTTCATTAAAAATTTAGGACTTATGATTCCATAACACAAGATTATGGAAATGCCTAGGAGGTGAGGATTTAAGCTTATGACCCACAAAAGGGGAAAAGAAATCTCAGAACCTAAATCTAGGGAGCTTTGGCGAGGGGCAAAAGCATAATCTAAGGTGAAAAATGAGTAATTGGTTTTCCTCCATAAGAGAGGACAAATCACCCCACTATTTGGACTTACAACCGCTTGGGGGTGGCCACCAACTAACTCCTCCTATGATTTTAAATATATGTAGGCAAATATTATGCTTTATGCAAGATAGCTAGGCTATTATTTATTTAGAAAGAGGCTAAGTCCTTAAACTCACTCCCTAAGATGACTAGATCATATAAGGGCATGCTTCAAATGACCTAAATCTAATGCAATTTAGATTTCATTTTATTTTTATTTTTGGGCAATTATTTTGACTTAGGCTAATAGGATTCATATGCCAAATACATGAGAAATAAAGTTATTGGCCAAAATCAACGAGAAGGGAGGTGGTGTATTACCACCATGGCTCTCAAAGGTCAAGCCAAGTTTCTCTGGAAAATGTGAAAGCCCTCTAATCAAGTGTGAAATAAGAAGCATTTATGCATGATATTATAAAAGAAGTACTCATCCAGCTAAGAGGTTGCTAATTCTTTTATCTTGATTTTAAACCTAAGCTTTATGTGAGGTTATGAGTTCTTTATTTTTAGTTTTGAGTTATTAAGTTTGGTAAAAGATTTATTTTTCCTTAAGAGCCTAATCCACATCCAGTCCATACATAAAGCAAGGAAGAAACTAGGAAAAGATGCCACTTAATGCAAAGCTAAATAAATCATCAATCAATTTGTAAAGCTAATCGCAAATAGAATAAAAGTGTGTGGTACCACCACAAACTAAAAAATAAATTGGTGAGCCCCTTATACAACTCGGATTCCAAATGAATTAAATTATAATTAAGTAAGGAATTCATTATTGTGGGGTCTTCAAGCTTCATTTCTTCTTTCTTCTTCTTTTCTTCTTTCTTCTTTGGTTCCTTCTTTTGGATGGTTGGATGGTAGATGCTCCAAGGCTTCACATGGTATATAAGATAGGATCTTATGACCAATGCTCATTCTAATCCCCATAATAATCATTCCAAAATCCTAATTTCAAAATTTATATGAAAAGGAAAAGGAAATCTAGCTAACACCTACAAAATAAAGGTTAGCTAAACAAACCACCAAATCTCAAGCATGTATATTGGACTTATCACCCCACACATGAGTGACAAAGTCCATTTAGCCTATTAGATTATGATTAGGGGTATAAGCACCAGCAAGCAAAAGCATTTATGTTTTTTAGAGAATTTTTTTAAAATAAGTATTATTATAAACTTAATTAGGGAATTAAGTATTATTAAAAAAATAGAAATATGTATAGTCGCCCACTAAGTGGGCGACTAGCTAGCCACATCAACTCCGATGTGGTGTGAAAGTTACCATGTTAACGTGAAGCCAGTCACCCACTTAGTAGGTGACTAACTTCATTTACAAGATAGACCACTTAGTGGGTGATGTTTTCATAGCGCCGCCACTTAGTGGGCGACTAATCGAGGGTTAAAGAAATCAGACACCGACACTCTATTCCTTCCCTCTAATCCGTTCATTCCGCCCCTTACCATGCCTCCGACGCCTCCACCTGAGCCGACCACTATTTTGCCCCTTCCGAGCACGGTTATCTTTGTCTCCATGCTTCCGTCGACATTGATCCAACACCATTGTTCCATCTTCTCCTTCTAGCCAAAATCAGCTCATTTTCTTCCCCGATAGCAGCATCCATGATGTTTGATGACTTCCCTCCCCATCTAACAGCCCTTGGAACCCAACATTAGCTTCCGATGATGATTCTGATGGCTCCATTCCATTCAGGGAAGTTGTCCCAAATTATAGTTTTTTACGCACATTCCCATCGTTCTTCATCAACACACGATGAATCCCTATTTTTTCTCATTTATAAATGAGTAGATTATGTGTTCTAGGGCTTAGAGCTGTATGGTTAGAATTTTATGGTTGGATTTGATTTGTAAGTTTGTGTTAGCATTTCGGTTCAAGTAATTTATTTGTAATTTTAGGTGACAATATGTCACGTATACTATTATTTAGGGTATATGACATATTTTTGAATGGTATGAGTTGGGTTTGAGTTGTTACAATTGGCCTATAAGCTTAGAGCCCCGTTACTTGCAGTCACGTTTAGGTGGCAGCATTTGTATAACGTGTCGATTGATTTAAATTTCTTATGATTTATGTAGTTTTTTCTACAAATAAATTTGGATGCGTAATGTTTTTTTAGATTTAAGAAATATTGATATGATTGGTTATTCTCCAGTTATTTGAGGAATGAGTAGAAAGTTTATTTGCTGATCCTTTTCTATGGAGGTGAATTACATATCGATGATCAGTTCTCCCCAAGTTATGTGGGAGGTCGAAATCATCCAGTTAAAGTTCTGTGGCACAGCACCTTACTAGAATTGAAACAGTGAATTATGATGTCACTGAACATTAATTCAGATCGCCACTCTATAAGTCTTACATGTCATTATCCAATGGGTAATGGATTTATAGCGTCTGTTATATCTGATGAAGTTTGCGATGTTACATTGGATAAAGCTTCCCGTTAGATATTAGTGTTGTATGTGAAAGTGGAGGATGCTAATGTTGCATCCACATTAGCTGATCTAGTAATAAGGTCAATAGATATACCAATGATGCATACATAAGATTTCATTGCACATGTACCTATGGCGACATAGCACATCTTTGATGAATTGATTCCCAGGAAATACCTTATCAACCTTTCCTATTTATACTTGTAATATTTAATATCATTTTCCATCCTACTTATGAGTGCGACAAGATGATGTTATTTATCATGAGGAACGTATGTGCCTCCGAAGGAAGGATGAAGTATCATAGAGAAAGTGGTTCAAGTAGTGAGTCTGAGCAGGATATCAGTGATGATGATTGTTCAGTTGGGT
Source organism: Cymbidium sinense (assembly GCA_021442155.1). NCBI lineage: Eukaryota > Viridiplantae > Streptophyta > Magnoliopsida > Asparagales > Orchidaceae > Cymbidium > Cymbidium sinense. The sequence goes on along the minus strand of CM038232.1, from coordinate 22,034,512 downwards.
TAGAAGTTACTATGATTGGGAATGTAGCCAGCCGTGATCTTTTAAAAAATCATTCACTCTAGAATATTGATTGTAAAAGTCAGATGTTGTCTATAAATGAGTATGTACGGATGTGTCAAACTATGAGAGAGCGAGATAATGATATTTATTTTGATAGTCCATCTGATGAAAATGTCCTAACAGATGATATTGAAATCCCAAGTGACCTTATTGAAGGAATGTGTTTACAAGTAAATAGTCTTGCTATTATTGTGGTGTATAGTGAATAATGTTCAATTCCAAATACCATCTCTAACCAAAAGAACTATATTACATGTGTACATCATGATAGTCCGATATGTAATTGACGTGCATTGTTAACAAATGACGCTTGTAGGGTGCTTGGAGAATATCCAAAATTGGGGAACACCATAGATGTATTAATGCAGTTAGCACAGGCGATCATCGACAGTGCAGTTTTAAATTCATAGCTTATTTCACATATCATTGGCCATGCCCACATGTTATTGCTGCACTGGGATTTAGAAGATTAAACTACCTAACGTGTGTGTCACAGTACTACATGCTACATGTATAAGCTCATGTACTTAAATGAGTTTCACACTTTGCTTGATCATTTTGATTGACCATCTTTCAGTGCACATCATGGATTAGTAGCATTACCCCAATTTTTGTAGAAGGTCAGGTAGACCTCATACCAGTAGGTTCAGAAATATAATTGATGAAAATAGCGCTAGCAGTAGTAGAACCTATAGTCTATGCAAGACAGCTGGCCACTACAGGTCATCATGCTCATACAATATTAATAGTAGAAGGTATGTCATAGATACAATCTTTATGTTTAGTGCATGTTATTTAGACTTTCCTTGTAGATTGCAACACTTTTATTTTTGCTTACTTTATGCTACAATTTTCCCTTTCATTACTTAGAAGTGTTCTGACACTGACTCCTGCATTTGTTTTCTTAAATAGGTATGATGGTCGAGGAGCACCGCACTTATTTCATGCCGTGGCCATGCTAGGGAGGCCACCCCACAGTTGGAGCCCACCAGGTTCACCCTATCACATCCCCTAATGCGGATGGCATAGAGCCACTCACCCTGATAATGTAAGTAATATGCAATTTATGTTTCTACATTATACTCGCATAATATTCATTTTGGTTAATGACTGATTGATCATAATATTTTTTGTAGAGCACTATTCTAGAAGCTTCTTCACACTTGGTTATGCTGAAGGAGTGGCCCATCACTTGTAGAAGATTCATCGTTAGGCAAGAAGCACAGCATTAGCCGACTTCAGATTGAGATCATCTATGTTGAGATGGTCTCCAAAGACCAATATCTTTCACCTAGCTATTAGTGAGATGACAGTGACGCTCTAGGATGTAGCAATGATCTTGAGATTATGTGTTGATGGGCAACCTGTTATTGACCCAGATAGAGGGAAGAGATGGCTAGTATTTTAGTATTGGGATGACACCCATATAGATGTGGTGTACCATGACCATCACCACATATCGACCTTCGTGATGCACAAAAGACATGTACGCCATTGAGGTGGCTTAGGTGATCTTTTATGAGAGTCATACACAACCGAGAATCGAGGAGTTCTTTAAGCACTGCGTCATACATTCTATATTGTTTCTTAAATACATGTTAGGTCCACCTATAGTATCTTCCACTTCTAGAGGACCTATATTCAACACGCTGTCTAGGAGGAGTCGCCCACCTCTATAGAGAACTCTATGAGTCTACAGCAGGGCCAACATGGCTGACTACCTACACCTCTACAGATATGGTCTTGGGAGCATCTTCATGTGGGGAGTCCAACCCTACATGTGCCATATTCGACTGATCTTGAAGGTCTTAACATTGGTTCGCAGTATATTTTACTTTCTGCACTTTCAAATTTTTAGTGTATATGTTTATTTTAAATGTATTGTATGCATAGCTGGAACAAGAGATATGTTCGCCAGATGCAAATGGCGAACATTGCATTATATAGAGATGAGCTAGATGGCTTACTGCATACTCAGGTTGGACTTGTAGAGTATATTTTGATTCAAATTTTTATAATGTATATTCTAATTTAACATAATTTTTAATATGTGCAGGTGATTTGGGAGCCGTACATTGAGCAGATCACGCTATGTTTGTCACATACATGCTTAGTAGCTTTGATATATGGTTGGCATGAGTCCCGTTGAGCAGTTGGAAGAGGGTGGAGTGGCATTTACCTGATCGAGTGCTGCGATAGTTCAGACTCATACCCAGAGTAGATGTGGCACCAGTTGACCCTAGTTTCAAAAGGGTCGATGGTCAAGGCAAAGCGGATGTCGACTGGGTTGATTACCACCAGGTGCACATTGTCGCTTGGGAGAGGCAGAGGGATTACCTCATCGAGGGATTGGATGAAGATGAGGATAGGCTGGCGGCTATCAATCAATACATGTGTTGGTTCAGATCTTGGGCTTCTCTCTACTTACTGGCCACCCGATAGCTTCGACCACTTACTATCCTAGAGCACTTGTAAAGCATATATATGTAAGTGTTAACATAAGTATTTAATTGAATTCAATATGTTACTTAAGGATAATTTCACACGCTATTTTTCATGCGGTCAGAGCACATCTTGGCGAATCAGGACATCTTCCAGCCATACTTCGGCCATGTAGATGAGCATGAGCTACAGGGAGCTGTAGATAGGTATGAGGTACTATGCAGAGACTTGCGATTGCATGTACATATCGACTACACACATTACGGATCGGAGCCTACGGAGGATGTCCCATAGCATGATTGGGGTACCAGACCATCTACATATGCTAATCCAGGTCCATCTATGTATGCTGATCCAGGTCCTTCTATGTACCAGCCTACTTATGAGTTACAACCACCTATCTTTCTGTCACAGGACTATCCGACAGAATTTGGAAGATCTTGCATTAGAGGGCCACCATCAACTACGTGATCGTCCATCACATGCACTTGACAAGTACACACCTGAGAGTGGTGCGATTCCACATAGACGATAGAGGTGTTAGATGTTTAGGATAGTCTATTTGTGCATCTGTACTATATTTATTCTTATCTAGTTTATTTTTGTTTCTAAATCATCCATTTATGTAAATATTTTTACTCACTTTTTTGGAATGACTTGTAGAACTTATATTCATTTTTGTAATGAATCATCCATATACTTAGTTTTAGATCTACTTAAATGAAAACCTACAGACTCTAAGGTTGACCTCTATAATTGATGATAAGGGCTTAAAGCTAACAAATGAAACATCTAAACCTAAAGCAAAAACATAGGAGCTTAAAGCCAATCCTTGATATAATAGCCAGTCGCATGTTAAAAAAAAATTTCTCTACAGGCTAGTCGCCACTAAGTGGGTGACTAAGTGGGCAACTAGCCTATAGATCCTATAGACCTAGTTAGTGGGCGACTACGAGATATTCTAATGTAAGCCACTAATTAGGTAGTAATCTACACACCGGATTAACTTCCTTGCCACATCAGAGTTGATGTGGCTACCTAGTCGCCCACTTAGTGGGCGACTAAACCTATTTCTAAATTTTTTTTAATGATACTTAATTTCCTAATTAAGTTTATAATGATACTTATTTTAAAAAATGCCCTATTTTTTATTACAATGCCCCTTAAGTACAATTCCTTGCAGAAAATAATGGTTAGACTAAGATCACCCTACCATTCATTCTACGAGCTTACATCCTAACATCCAGTCTAAAATATATATCAACAAAATAAAAATAAACATCAAATCATGCATCGCCCTATCCTGAAGCTAGAAGTGGTGACTTAGGTTAATGTGTGTGCTTTGAAGGTTTGCGTGGTATGCTTAGCTATGGCTTTAAGTTAGAATTTTCTAAGTGTAAAGCATGTTCAACATAGAGGAGGGTTTCATTTAAGTGATTTAGTTGATTTGGGTTGATTTTATTTCATGTTTTGATTAGGTTCAAGTGAATCCTACAATTAATTACTAAGTTATGAAGAGAGGGAAAGGGAATAGGACTTCTCTTTCCTTCCCTATCCTAAGTAATTTCTAAAATAGATTCATGTTTTTTTAGTTTTATTTAGTGAATATTTTGATTAAGTCTTTTAATTAATCTTAAGTTTAGATAAACTCTAAACAAACTTATTAAAAGAGAAAGGCATCTTAAGATTAAATAAAATGAATCAAATACACAAAACATACATCACTTCATATTCTTTCCCAACATGTATAACATGCATATGAATGAGTCCTAAGAATATCTATACATACAAATGAGAATGTTTAACACTCTTTATGATGCATGCTAAGTAATTCATTTAAGAATTTAAGTTTATGATGCATGATTTTCATTAAGTAGAAAAGGATTTCTTATCCAATTTTCACATGCACACATGAAAGTAAGAAAGACATAAGTGAGTACGTATCATTAACCATAAGTGTAAGGTACCTAATTAATAAAGCCTCACAACCTCGGGGTTATCTAGACTAATATATCACTTTCCTTAAATATAAATATTTGTACAAAAGAAATGAATGTAAAAGAAAGAATTCAAAAAAATTTGTATTAGTTGATTATTTTGTTTATGCAATTTATATGTGCAAGCATAGGTATCCTTCTTAAGTGATAGTATATGAATGACTAGGATATAAAATTATACAAGTGTTAGGTTCTTTTCAAATGAACCACCCATCTTACCAAAATCCTATTCAAAACTATACTAAAAGACAAAGGAAGGAAAGCCTACACTAAGCACATCCTTAAATCTTACTCACATGCAAGCTTATAATTAAAATATAAGTAGCAAAATTTTAGCTTTAGGCATTTGTTTCATATGTTTTGAAAATAATTTGAATTTAATCGTGATAATAGCCATTCATATAATTACTTTAGCCAACACATGCAAATTTGACATAAAGTAGACATTTTCATTTTTAAATTTGAATTTGAAAAGTATGGATGCTTGAAACCACATGAAATACAAATTTGACATGTTAGGGAAAGAATCAAAGTAATTAAAGCATGTAAACACATTCACTTTAATTAAATCCTAAATACAATCTTATGAAATAAGAAAGATTAAAATAAATCAAAGCTCATTTAAGATGATTTTGGTTTGATTTTGAATTTGATTTAATTTTAAAAATGTGAGTTGAGTTTCCTATTCCTAGCTTATTCCCAAATGTGTTTAACATTTTTATTTAATTTTTAAATGATTAGATTCATTTTAAATTATTGGTTAGGTTAAGGTATGAATTAAACAAGTTAATTACACCACCTTAGCGTAGTTAACCAATTAATTATGAGCCAATGAGATGACATAAAAAACTCAAAAGAAATTTAAGTTTGCAATGCACTTAGTAAGAAAAGGGCCTAATACAATTTGGCTCATAATTTATGGTTAATTAAGCTAAGGGGTTTAACTTAAGTAATTTCAAAACACCCCTTCATACATATGAATTAGGTTTTAATTTACTAAATTGAACTTAGGCTATTCAACACCTAAGAATCTACCCAAAGTAGATTAATTAAGTTTTAGATAGTTTTAGAATTATTAGAAATTAATTAAGGGAGTAATTAATGAATTAACCCTTAATTAAGAGAGGATTAAAGAAAGAAAAGGGGGTTTAGGGAATAGCTTAGAGGAAATGCCCCAAAATTATTCCCTAAGCCTTCTATTTACTGGGTCTAACCTTAATCAACTTCAATGAGGGGTTAAAACACTAATCACACCCTGGATTTTCCTTACTTATATTAAGAGAGTAATTAGGAAATGCATTTGCAATTCCCAATTAAGCCTTCAATCAATTTGGAAAGAACTTGACCCATTGATTGCAATCAATTTGGCTTAGATCAAGTTTTGACATATTTTGACTTTTTAGGTCAAGTGACCAATTGGGCTAGGTTAGGCTCAAATGTTGACTTAGTCAAGTTCAAACATTGTTCATGAATGAACTTATATTAATGGTTTCAATCAATTTGGCCTATGGTGGATTTTGGCTATGTTAGGTTTCATTTTGGCTAAGTGTTGACTTGGTTAACTCTTAAGTTTGACTTGGTTTGACCCAATTTGATTGATTTATCATCTCATGATGATTAATGATCATGATGAGAGGCATAGATGAGTTTGATTCAATCCAATTTGGGTAGGATTAGAATTTGGCTCATAAGACTACTTTAGGCCACTTTAGGTCGAGTGAGCCTAAGTGGGTCAAATGGCTTGGTCAAAGCTTGATTTGAGTTTGATTGAACTTGTATATGGACTTATGATTGAAATATAAATCCATTTGCAAGTGGTTTGAAGTCAAATGGGTTTTGACTCATTTGACAATTTCATATTCAAAGGAAGAATATGAAGGGATTTGGGGTTTGATTTTTGAATTCGATATTGGTTAAGTGATTGAAGTTTGTATTTATATTTGGATTCATGATTCTAGGGTTGATTGAATCATGAAGGAAAATCAAGAGTTTGGCTTAATTTGAAGTTGATTTGGCTAAGTTCAAGATTTTGACTTGAAAAACTTATGTTGGATTTTGAGTGGATTTGAGTTTGATTTTTGGAATTGGTTTGATTGTTTGAATTTGTATTTCATTTATATATGTGAATATAAATGAGAATATAAATTGATCATGAGAAAATTTCAAGGATTTGAAGTGATTTGATCATGATTTGAAAGTTCATTAAAAGAAAATTTAAAGGACTTAGGAAATTTGGAGTTTGAAGCTTGAATTTTTGATTTTAGTTTGATTGATTTGTATTTATATTTTATTTATATATGTGAATATAAATGAGAATATGAGTTATGAGAAAATCCTATGAGTTTGAATTGATTTGATCATGATTTTGGCTAAGTCCATGAAAGAAAACTTAAAGAACTTAGGGAAATTTTGAAGTAGGGATTTAAATTTTGGATTTTGGTTTGATTGATTTATATTTATATTTAACTTATATATGTGAATATAAATGAATATAAATGAGTTATGAGAAAATCCCATGAGTTTGAATTGATTTGATCATGATTTTGGCTAAGTCCATGAAGGAAAACTTAAAGGGACTTAGAAAATTTTGAGAATTGATTTTGAATTTTGAGTTTAGTTTGATTGGTTTGAATTTATATTTCATTTATCTATATGAATATAAATGAGAATATAAATTAATAATGAGAAAATCTCAAGGATTTGATTTGGTTTAGATCATGATTTAGGCTAAGTCTTTAAGAGGAGATTAAGGACTTAAGAAAGATTTGGACTTATGAATTTCATTTATGGGTTTCAATCATGGATTTCAATCACATGGAGTTGATTTGAGTTTGGAGAAAATTAAATAAGATTGATTTGGAGTTTGACTTGAAGGAGGGATGATGAGGAATGGTTCAAGCTAAGGGTAGGAAAATTTTCCTAACACCCCTAAGGCATGACCTATTCATAACTCTTCTAAGTCTCTAGAGGTTGAGTGTCCACCTAATCACTAGATGTGTCTTAAGACTAAAATCTTAAAGCCTAAGAGAAGTCCTATGTCTGGATGGAGGGATGAGAGCTCATTCTAAAAATGAGGTCAACATAGCTTCTTGCATCAAAGTTATATGACTTACATAAAATTTCAGCAAACAGTAATCTTACCTTGCCACTCTCCCATTTGAATCTGATTTTATTGTTGTTTCCTTGGCAGTGAGCAAAATCCTCACCACTTAGGAATTCCTATAATCTTGTATTGTGGAATTATAAGTCTTAGATTTCTAATAAAATTTTAACTCAGATAAATAAATCCCCTCAATTTTGAATACATAAAGCCCAACCATAGGATAGATTGGAGTGCTCACTAGTTCTCTAGTATCATGAGCACTCTTATCTCCTTAATAACTCTCCCCTTTGATCCCACTTAATTTTTAAAATACAACCAATGTATTGTTAGTCCTATCTTTAAAATCTCTGGAGACAACAATCACCTACTTTAATTGAGAGTATTCTTAAGAAACTCATATTCCTTATGATGTAATTAAGTACAGAGGCTTGCCTCCATAGGAAACTTAATAAACTTGGTTTAAATAAACCCTGCTTTACTTTTCCATGTAAAGTGGGGAAAAATATTTGGTATATTCAAAGACCTATCATGCCTTAGGGATCCTTATTAGGTGATTAGGTCCATTATAGTTATGATTTCTATCTCTCAAGATAGTACACTATTCCTTAATGTCACACTCTGTGGAGAAATATATATTCTCTTATACATTTTTCCTTCATCTATCCCCACTCCTTTCAGAAAAGAGGATAAATGAAAATAGAAATATATAAAAGTATTTTTTAATAAAGAAATATATAAAAATATATATGCCTTATTATTGGGATACCACGTAGATCCGTAGATGTTCTTATTGAGGGTGATTGGGTATGATATTGAGGAGAGGTGTACTATCTCAAAAGATAGAAGTCACCACCCTATAATGGACCTAATCATCTCAACAAGGTCTCTAAAGGAATGGGTCTACATGTACCAAAGATTTTACTTTACATGGAAAAGCAAAGTAGGGTTTATTTCAAATTGGGTTCATTAAGTTCTCTACAGGCAAGCCCCATAAGGATGGTATCCCTTTGGAATACTGATTAAGGTAAATGATCATTGTCTCCAAAGATTTCAATAGGGTAGGACTATCAATCTATTAGCTTATTTTGGAAGATCAAATGAGATTGATCAAGGAGAGGGAGTTATTATCGAAGCCAAAAGGAAGATAAGTAGGAGATGCCCACGATGCTAGGAAACCTAGCCAGCATCTCAAACTATCCTATGATCGGGCTTTACACTTTGAAATTGATTTAGTTTATTTGAGTTGAATTTTTCATTAGAAATTTATGACTTATGATTCCATAACATAAGATTAAGGAAATGCCTAAGATGTGAGGATTTATGCTTATGACTCATAAGGGGGAGAAATAATCTCAGAACCTAAATCTAGGGATGGACAAAAGCACAACCTAAATCTAAGGTGAAAAATAGGTATTTTGTTTGCCTCCATAAGAGAGGATAAACCACCCGACTGCTTGGACTTACAACCACCTTGGGGTGGCCGCCAACTAACTCCTCCAATGATTTTAAATACATGTAGGCAAGTCTTATGCTTTATGCAAGAGATAGCTAGGTTGTTATTTATTTAGAAAGAGACTAAGTCCTTAAACTCACTCCCTAAAGAGAGTAGATCATGTAAGGACATGCTTCAAATGACCTAAATCTAATGCAATTCAGATTTCATTTTTTTTGGACAATTATTTTGACTCAGGCTAATAGGATTCATATGCCTAATGCATGAGAAATGAGATTATTGGCCAAAATCAGTGATAAGGGAGGAGGTGAATTTCCACCATGGCTCTCAAAGGTCAAGCCAAGTTTCTTTGGCAAAGGTGGAAGCGCTCCAATCAAGAGTGAAAATAATATGCATTTGTGCATGATGTTATAAAAGAAGTACTCATCCAATAAGGGGTTTCTAATTCTTTTTCTTGATTTTAACTTTAGGTGAGGTTATGAGCTTTTTATTTTAGTTTTCAAGAGTTTTGCTTGATTTGAAGTTGCTAAGTTCAAGATTTTGACTTGAAAGGCTTAGGTTGGATTTTGAGTGGATTTAAGTTTGATTTTTGAAATTGGTTTTGATTGTTTGAATTTATATTTCATTTATTTATGTGAATATAAATGAGAATATAAATAGGTCATGAGAAAATTTCATGGATTTGAAGTGATTTGATCATGATCTAGGCTAAGTCTTTTAAGAGGGAATTTAAAGGACTTAGGAAATTTTGGAGTTTTAGAGCTTGAATTTTAAATTTAGTTTGATTGATTTATATTTATATTTCATTTATATATGTGAATATAAATGAAAATATAAATGAGTTATGAGAAAATCCCATGAATTTGAATTGATTTGAACATGATGCAGGCTAAGTATTTAAGAGAGAAATTAAGGACTTAAGATGAATTTTAAATTTAGAATTTAATTTTTGAATTGGATTTGATTGATTTATATTTATATTTCATTTATATATGTGAATATAAATGAGTTATGAGAAAATCTCATAAATTTGAATTGATTTGATCATGATTTAAGCTAAGTCCTTAAGAGGGAATTAAGGGCTTAGAAAATTTTTGGAGTTTGGAGCTTGAATTTTGGATTTGATTTGATTAATTTATATTTATATTTCATCTATGTGAATATAAATGAGAGTATAAATGAGTTATGAGAAGATCTCATGAGTTTGAATTGGTTTGATCATGATTTAGGCTAAGTCCTTAAGGAGAAATTAAATACTTAGAAAATTTTGGAATTAGGAATTTCATTCATGGGTTTCAATCATGGATTTAAATCATGTGGCATTGATTTTAGTTTGGAGAAAATCAAGTAAGATTGATTTGGAGTTTTACTTGAAGGAAGGAAGGTGAGGAATGGTTCAAGCTAAGGATAGGCAAATTTTCCTAACACCCCTAAGGCATGACCTATTCCTATGGATAACTCTTCTAAGTCTCTAGGGCTAGGTTGAGTGTCCACCTAATCACTAGATATGTCTTAAGACTAAGGAACTCTTAAAGTTAAGTCCTATGTCTAAGATGGAGGGGTTGAGAGCTCATTCTGAAAATGAGGTCAACATACCTGATCACCTCAATAAGTACATCAACGAATCTGCGTGGTGTCCCCTCACATATATACACAACACCAAACCAGAAATAAACACCATAATTAAGAATAGGAAAAGTAAATCTAATTACACATGCAAAATAAGTGTTAGCTAAACATGCATACAATATCAAGTAGTTATATGTATAATTTAGACTTAACACCCTGCACATAGGTAACCAAGCCCACATGTCCTAACTTGGGTTATGCTTAAGGATTTAAGCAACCTAAAAAAAGAGCATTCATATTTATTTTTGGGCATCCCTTAAGCACAATCCCCTATAGAAAATATTATTAGGCTAAAAATGACCTAACATCCAATCTAAAATATTACATCACATCACACACTGTCCTAACTTAGACCTAGAAGTGGTGATTTAATTTTAATGTGTGTGCTAAGGCTTTGTGTAGTATGTTTTAACTAATCATTAGAGTTATAATATCTCTAAGTGTAGAAAGCATTCAATTTAACATGAGGGTTGGTTTCACTTGAAGTTGCTAAATTGATTTATTAATTTTAATTTGTATTTTATTTTGTTTCATGTGATTTACACTTAACAACTAAGTGTTGTAAAGAGAAGGAAGAGGATTACCCTTTTCTATCCCTACCTTAAGTCATTTCTAAATCATATTGATCTAATTTAATTCTCTTTAGTGAATGGCTTATTAAATGATTTTTTAATTAATCTTAAGTTTAAGTTGACTTTAACTGACTTTATTTAACATGGAAGGCTTCTTAAGATTAATTTAATTGAATTACTACCACATCATATATATTAAATTATTCCTTTTTATCACATATAACATGCATATGATTTGATCTTAAGTATACCTATACACACAACATGTTTTAGCACACTTAGATGATGAATGTATATGTTTGGAATTTATATTTTTATTTTGGTTGAATTATGTAAACATATAAATTAATGCTCTATCCAAATTCTAATACCAAAATACATAAGGATAGAATCACATAAGTATGTGTCATTGTTAACCAGGGAAGTGAGGTAATCAAATGACCTCCTTGGGGCTAGCTAAATCATCGTATTCCTGGGATGTCCAGACTATATACTTATTAACATTCCAAGCCTATGTAAATCTATACATGAGTAAGGAAAAGAGTGCACTAATTTATATATTACACATGCTAATGCCTTAGGTGAATATGAATGCATGTATTTTTAGTAACAAAATGGGATCTTCATCTTTTTGATTAAGCACACACACACACGCACACACATGTATAAAAGATGTGAACATGTATGTGCCGTTGTTAAACCAAAGAAGTGAGGTAATCAAATGACCTCCATAGGGCTAGCTAAAGCCTCATATTCTTGGGATGTCTAGACTATATACTTGCTATCTTAAATACATATAAATGTATACACAACTATAAAGATGAGAATCATGCAAAGATTATATTTTCTTTAATTAAGTCATTTAGAATATAAAAGCTCTATCTAAATTCTAATATTGATATACGTAGAAATGAAACCAAGTGAGTACATGCCATTGTTAAACCAGGGAAGTGAGGTAATCAAATGACCTCTTTAGGGCTAACTAAAGCCTCATATTCTCGGGATGTCCAGACTATATACCCATTATTGTTCGAACTCATGTAAATTCGTATATGAATTATAAGAAAGTGAGCTTTATTTAATATGCTTAAGCTATAAACACATATAAATCCTATGTGTATTCATAACTATCAACACTCTAAGTATTATAAATGATTCATAAGTTTTGAAAAGCAGTTTTGAATTTATTAGTGATAATAGTCACACATATATTTAATTAAGTCAACATATGCAAGCTTACATAAAAGAAATTCATTTGATTTATTTAAATTTGAAAGCATGAATGCATGAAATCAAATGACATACAATATTTAGCATGATTGGATAAGGATAATCAAATACAAATATGTGATTCATTCAATCAAACTAATTCATAAGGACAACCATACTAAATAAAATCATTTAAAGTAAACCAAAGTTTATTTATTAATTTAGTTTTAAATTTTTATTTGACTTAAAAGAGAGGAGGAGGATTATCATTTGATGATCTTAACTCATTCCCAAGTTTATGAATTAATTTGGTTTAATGAAAAGGTAATTAAGTGAATTTTATGAATTAATTAAATTGGATTCTTAATTAGTTTAATTAATTACCCTTACCTATATTACCTTAATATAATTAACTAAATAATTATGAGCCTACATATTATGCTTATGAATGGAAAGTAAATTTATAATGATCCTAAGAAATGAAAGGGCCTAATTCAATTAGCTCATAATTAGTAGATAATTAGATTAAGAAATTTAATTAAGTACTCTTATGGTTTTCTTACACATGTGGGTTAACTATAATTTTCCTAAATTCTTTTAGGTTATAAAACACCTAAAGATTTACCCATGATTTAATTAATCCAGATCTGATGTGATTATGATTTGAATCTCATTAATTAAGCCATTTTATTAACCAATTAAACCTTTAATTAATTCTAAATTAATTAATCTTTATTCTAAATGAAATGGACTTAGGAAAAAGATTAGGAAAAGGGACTTAAACCCATTCCCCTTCCACATTTAGCTCAGGATTAACAAGCTTTAATTAATTTTTTACTATTTAAGAGGTTAATTAATTAATTAGACAAATTAAGAGAATGATTAGGCTTAGATAGTTATCCTAATTAACTAAGCAATAAATCCTAGAAAAATTATGGGAGGTAGAGGTCATCCCATTAAACAAACCCACAAAGTTTAGGATTAATTACATAAGTAATTAAGGAGTAATTAAGCTAATTAAGTTTTTAATTAAACTCAAATTAAGCCTCAATTGCTATTTAAAATCACTTAAAATTAATTTTAAATTATTCTCCTCTGAAATACTTTTAAAATAAGTATTTATTTATATTTTAAATTTTTTATGATTTGTTATGAATTATGGAAGACCATTAAAATAATTAATTAAGCTTGCCAATGCCACATGACGCATGGCATGATTTTCATGTGATCCATGAGATTGGCTACTTAAACACATCCAACTCGGCACTGACGTGGCTGGTGGCGGATACGCTTTCATCTCTATCGTCTGATCTCGAATCGAACGACATAGATCAAACTCGTGGTTCCTTAAGAGATAAAATCAGAGAAAATCTAGCAAATAATCACGACTATCCATTCCAATCATCCAGAATGGACGGTGTGTGATCTATCGTCCTCTAAGCGATGAAAGATGGAGGCCCACCATTCCTCACTCGAGCTCAAAATGACTCCAAATGGATCCCACACCTTCACACGAAGGATCTGAAGGGATCCGATGGTCAAGATCATATGGTATTCACATTTTCTTTACAAAGCTCCAACAAAAAATTGTCAAATCTCAATTTTAATGGAATTATCTCAATGAAGCTCAAGACCGATGGAAAATTCGGTTAAGGAAGCTTCTTCTAGTGGAGACAGCTATTAAGCACACAAGATTCCTCATCGCTCGACGTGGACCAACATCCATCAATTAGGAGCTCAATTTTGATCAAACTCCTACCTCCGGTGGTTGGGATGTGATTCATTCTTGATCGACGATGTGTGGGGATGGTGTGTGTGAAGTTAATTTGGATTTGGTGAAGAAACAAAAGCATTGGATCAAAGGAGGGGTTGTCCTATTTTTCCTTGAAGAAATCCGGTAATGGGGGAGCTTGGTTTGCTTCGGGGAAGGCTTTAAGACTTTCAAAATAGTCTCTAGGGGCTTTCGAGTGAGTGTGAAGAATTTGGATTGAAATGAGGGGGTATATCCCACCTCCCTTGGATCATATGGATGAGATCATCTCCCATTTTTTGGCCTGTGAGCCATCATCTCGCTTTGGTGGTTGGTGTCACCTCCATTACTTGGGTGGTGGAAGCTCTAGTAGGTGGTTCAAATTGGCAGCCATCTCCTTTGAGTCCATGGGTATCAGTTAGTGAGGGAGGTTAGTTAACTCACCTCCCTTTGGTCCAAGGCCAACCTAGCCCACATAGGTTGGGCTAGGTGAGTAGGTTAGACCCTCATTTGGGTGCTTAATTGCTGGAGAGAAAGGAGAGTGAACTTTGCAATTTTGGCAAAATCCCATGTGTGTGTGTGTGTGTTGGGGGAATCCAAGTGGGATTTGTTTTGGGTTAATCAATTTGGGTTTTAGTTTTGGGCTGACCCAATGTGGTTTGGTTGGATCAGTTCCAATGGATCTTAGCTTGGTTCAATGAGGCTCAATTTGACTCTTATAGGTCAAATTGGAAGGTTAGGACCAATTGATCAAATTGGGTCAAACCAATTAAGTTCAAATGATGATTTGAAGTATTTTGGTTCAATTGGTTTCATCAATTTGGCTTAGATTTGATTTTGGCTCATAGTGTCAATGGGTCAAGTTGACCAATCTAACCAAATTGGTCAAATTGGCTTGGGTTAGGTGTTGATTCATATTTAATTGGTTAATTAAAAATGATTGTAGGCTTTGGTTTGAATTAATTTAGATTTGATTTGGATTTAAGCCAAATTGGCCCTTTAGGTCAATTTGGGCTAAATGGGTCAATTGGGTCCAATTGGTCAAATTGGATTTAATTATAGTTTTGGTCAAGTTCAATAATCAATTTGGAATGAACTTGAGTCATTAGTTACAATTAATTTGGGTTAGAACATGATTTTACCCAATTTGATCTTTTAGGTCAAATTGGGCCGACTTGAGTCAAAGGGCCAATTGGGTTGGGTTTGGCTCAATTGATGATCAAGCCATGTTCAATTGTTGATCATAGGTTGGTGTGAATTAATGGTTTCAATTGATTTGGTGTAGGATGAATTTTGGCTAGTTTGGGTACATATAGGTTAAGGGCTTGACTTGGTTTAACCCTATTTGTGATAATTGATCATCCTAGGGTGATCAATAATCATGATAGGAGATTTTGGTTAACTTGATTCAATCCAAATTTAGGTTAGATCGAAACTTGATTCAAATAGGTCAAATTGGTTATTTTGGGTTAAGTGGACCAATTGGGCTTAGTTGAGTTGATTTTAGGTTGAGTTGAGTTTAGTTGAGTTTATATATGAGTTTGGACTAATTTATAAATTTGATTGCAATTGGTTTGGGTTTAAATGAGTTTTGGTTAATAGTCTTAGATTAATAGTCTTAGATTTTAAGATGAAAGATTGAAAGATGAAAAATAAATCAAATTATTATCTTGGGATTAGATGGGGGAACTTAAAGAACACTAATAAAAATATTTTTGAGAGCAAGGTACCAGAGCTTAGAATTTGGGATGTTTACAAGGAAGCTAATGTTATGTGGGAAAAAGTAGCAAGTGAAATTAAGCAAGTTACTAAAGATTTGCTTAAAGAATCAAAAGAAAAAGATTCTTTTAATAAAAATAGTTAGTGGTGTAGTCAGAATGTGCAATAAAAGATAAAAAAATAAGATGTGTTGTTATAAAACTTGGTTTAGATCTAAAAACTTGGAGAATTGGGAAAAATATAAAGTAGCATGTAGAGATTCTAAGAAAGCAATATATGATGCAAAAAATTAGTTTTAGCGATTTATACAATAGATTAGATACCAAAGAAGGTGAAAGATGTATGTATAAGGCTAACCAAGAGATAGGAGAAGTAAAGATCTTCAAGTGAGGTGTATTAAGGAAGAAAATCATAAAGTGCTTTTCTTAGAAAAGGATATTGAAAATAGATGGATGAGGTAATTTGATAAACTTTTCAATGAAGGATCTGAAAATACGATTGATTTTAGCAACCTTAATACCCTAATCAAAAAAGAGAATTTTGTTTTTATCATCGTATTAGTAAATCTGAAGTTAGAGAAGCTTTAAAGAAAATGAAATGTGGAATAATAGTAGGACTTGATGATATTCCAATAGAAGTGTGAAAATGTTTTGGAGATAAGGAGTTTCTTAGCTTACAAATCTTTTTAATGTTATTTTAAAGACTAAAAAGATGCCATATGAGTGGAGAAAGAGTTTGTTGGTTCATATATTTAAGAATAAAGGTGATGCACAAGAGTGCAAATTATAGAGGAATTAAGTTAATGTGGCATACATTAAAATTATGGGAGAGAGTGATTGAGCATAGGTTACAATGTGATACAAAAGTTTCTCATAATCGCTTTGGTTTCATGCTAGGTAGATCTACTATGGATGCTATACATTTGTTAAGAGGTTTGATGGAGAAGTATAGAAAAAGCAAGGAGGATCTACATATGATATTTATTGATTTAGAGAAAGCTCATGATAAATTTTCAAGAGATGTTCTTTGGAGAGTTCTAGAAAAGAAAGGAATTAATATTGGTTAAATTCAAGTCATTAAGGATATGTATACTAGAGCTCTTACTTGTGTCCAAACACAAGGAGGATTGAAAAAATATTTTCTTATTTCAGTTGGATTACATCAAGGATCAACTTTAAGCCCTTATCTTTTTTGTTTTAGTTATGGATGTTCTTACTAGGCATTTACAAGAAGATGTACCTTGGTGTATGCTTTTTGTTGATGACATTCTTCTTATTGATAAGACTAGAGAGGGAGTCCAAGAGAAACTTGAATTATGGAGGTCAACCATAGAGTCTAAAGGTTTTCATTTAAGTAGATCTAAAACTGAATATATGGAGTGTAATTTTAGTTGTAGAAGTTATAGTGGTAGTGTTGTGACATTAGGTGAACAAGTCATTAAAGCGAGTGAGTGATTTAGATATTTAGGCTCTATTGTTTAAAGAGATGGTGAAATAGATGGAGATGTTATTAGTAGAATTTAAGTTGGATGGTTGAAGTGGAGGAATGCGTCAGGCCCATTGTGTGATAGAAAAGCACCGCTTAAACTTAAGGGAAAATTTTATAAGATGGTGGTATGACCCGCAATGATTTATGGTGCAGAATGTTGGCCAATATAAGAGAAGCATGAGATTAAGGTAACTGTTCTAAAGATGAGGATGCTCAGGTGGATGAGTGGCTTTACTCTTAGAGATAAAATGCGAAATGAGTATGTTCGGGAAAAAGTTGAGTAGCTCCAGTGGCAGATAAGATTAGAGAGAGTCGCCTTAGATGGTTTGGCCACATAAAGCATCGGCCGTCCAATGACCCAGTTAGGAGAATAGATGCTTTAGATTTGTCTTATGTTAAGAAAGGTAGAGGTAAACCTAAAAAGACATGGTTAAGATGTATAAAAAATGACCTTAGTATACTTGAATTAAATGAGAATTTGACACATAATAGGTCACAATGGTGATGAAGGATTCATGTAGTCGACCCCTTAGTGGGATAAAGGCATGTTGTTGTTATTGTGTAAGAGGAAAGAAACATTACTTCATAGTGGAGTAATCAAGTGAAATAATTCTTCATCATCTCATTTATTACAATATTATATATATATATATATATATATATATATATATATATATATATATATATATATATATATATATATATATATATATATATATATATATATCTATGTGTGTGTGTGCATGTGTGTGTGAATGTCAATACATTAAAGATTTTTTTATAAATTATAAATGAGGCATCATACTATTTTTCAATAAATTGTTTGCTTCAGCATTTTTATTCGACATGTAGGAAACTAGATTTTTTTTATTTTTAAGAAACTATAGGATTTATTTGATATAAGTATATTTATAATATTCTCCTATTGTATCAATAAAAAAATTAACAATTGAATAGTCATGATCTCACATAAAAATTGGATCAATTTCATAATTCAATCTATCCTTCATCAGTTGGCCTCATGATTGATCCTTAAATCCTCACTTTAGAGGTCACATATTTAAATAACAACATGATTATGGAGATTTTAAAAGCAAGATATTATAATTTCTTAAACATATTTTACTAATTAAATAGAACATTATCTTTTTTTTAAATCCAATATAGAAAAGAGAAACCAAATCAACAAACTCTTTATTTATATTTCTAATATATATGATGCACACACTCCTTTATTATATATATATATATAGGCAATTTTTTTAAATTAAGTATGGTTAGAAGCTTAATTAGATAATTAAGTATTAATAAAAAAAATTTAAGAATATGTATACCAATTAGTTATGAAACCATTTGTATAGTATTACACGCGGAATTGAGCAATTAGTCTACCGCTTAGAAGAAGCCACTAATATCGGCTTGTTAATTTTTTTATATACTGAATCATGTTGAGACGG
Organism: Cymbidium sinense; assembly: GCA_021442155.1. Classification (NCBI taxonomy): domain Eukaryota; kingdom Viridiplantae; phylum Streptophyta; class Magnoliopsida; order Asparagales; family Orchidaceae; genus Cymbidium; species Cymbidium sinense. The sequence goes on along the minus strand of CM038232.1, from coordinate 22,015,633 downwards.
CGTGTTATTAAAGGTGTGATTTGTGTGAGATAATAGCTAGGGCTTAAATGGTTGATGCATAAAGTTGATAATAATTTAATGGATAACAATCATATGAAGTTAATAAATTCATTTCAGAAATGGACAAATAATAAGAAGTTTATTATGACATAATCAAAGTTAGACATGACTCTCAAGTTTGTAATGAAATAGATAAATAAAATGTAGATGCATATAAAAGTATACTATAATGCCCTAAATCTATATCGTATGATAATTTCCTCGGTGTCTACGTGGAATAACACCACTTGTGTGTGAGGTCGAGAGATGGATGATCAATTGGTGGTCTCTAGCAAGATCTCGACAATGCATCATATCATCTTATAGGAAGATAGGTGGTAAGTCATATGTAGCAGTAAGGATGGATCATAATGACCTGATCAAGTAGATGGTAACGCTCCATGGTGTGTGACACCCTCATAACCGATTGTACCAATATGTACACACTCATCCAGTCTGATATCACCATACCTATCAACACATCCTTGTAATGATCATCCTCACCAAGTATGACCGAAAGATGTCATTGCATATGTTACATGAAAAATAGAATGTAAAATTAGCACTTACATAAATATTGAATTCGATGAATACTTACTTATATCGAAATAAATACGCTTCACTGCTCCGTAGTAAGTGGTCTGAGGATCCGTTAAATATAGAAGTCCACGATCAAATCAAAGACATGTATCCGATAGCTATCTTCTCCACATCCTCATCTAGGCCCTTGATGAGGCAATCTTCCCAAGAAGCAATGTGACGATGATAATCAACCCGCCGCGATCGCTTACTCGACCATCGACCTTTGAAACTAGGGTCAACAAGCATCTACTTTGGGAATAAGGTCAAGGGCGCAACACTCTATCGGTAAATGCCACTCAACCCTCTTCCACCGATAAGATGAACTCGCATAACCATATGTCGAGCCTTGAGCATGTATCGATAGATGTGGATTTTTCAGCTCATCACCGCAACACATATAGTAAAAATTATGTTAAAACATAATCTGCATTACAGATATTTGAACTAAAGTGTTATTTGCAGATCCAACCTATGTTTGCCGCAAGCCATCTAGCTCATTTCTCTATTAATCGCAATATTTCTGCATGAACATACTTCCATTCCCGCATAATATTTTAAACATATATATAGTCATAATTTGAAAGTGCAATTAACAACATACCTCAAACCAACGCCGAGACCAAAGAAGCTTTGCAGAGGTGGAACATGTAAAGTCGACCGCCACATGAATATGCTCCCAAGCCCAAATCAAGGAGGTGTAGGCAAGCCATGTTGGCTGGGCTCAACTCGTGCAGCCCCTATATAGATGAGCTAAAACCGCTCCACCCATAGACATCATGCTAAAGGAATCCGTGTCCTGTGAGTGGTAAATACCGCAGTGGACCTCTCAACCGTAAGTATCAAGCAGTAAGAAGCAGCCAATCAGAAATAAAATATAAGTACGCAAGTGATGGAAGAACTCCTCTGCTGTGACCACGATGACTCAGAAAGTCCACCCGAGCCACCTGGCATGCATGTTCTGTGCCTGACCCATCCTAAATGTCGACCGATCCGGACCGACGGATCATGATACATCACGCGTGTAAGGTGTCATCCCAACAAATCATCGCAATAATCGTGCCAAGTGTCCCATCTCTTCTCACCAATCACAATCGCCTATGGTGTGGCCCATCAACCCGTAGATCATCGCCACGCCCCGAGGCCACCATCTCACCTACAATGAGGTGGAAGGTATTCAGGAGACCATCTCAACGCGGTCAATAAATGATGATCTAGCCGATGAAGCGTAGCTTACACACAAGGTGCCCACTGCTTCTAGCCCAGATGAATCATCGCATGTAATGGGCCACTCCTTTAGCATAAGCAAGTGTGATGCTCGTACCTGCTCAAAAAAAAATCTAAGTAATGGATGAACCTCGCGCATAACCCATTCTAAAAAAAAAAACTTAGATCGTGAAGGCTCGATGTCGCCAGGAGGCAATACTATGATGAACCTCGCAGTGTAGGCTCCAATGGTGGGTTAGCATGTCTATGTCACCGACCTAGTCATGGCGTTGCTCCGCCATCGCATCATTAGAAAAGAATTACAAATATAATGAGGGCACGATGCATCAAATGATACTGAAGTCATGCAATTGTCCCCAAAGGAGTAAATCAGGCAAACAAAGGGGCAAAGGGTAGATGTTTGCTTTTCGCATCCTCTTATGTAGGAAAGGTATAGCACAATCATAGGTAAACATCAGAAAAATAATACAATTACTAAAATTACAACATGATGACAATGAATTTTTTTTTTCAATACCCCTTACACGCACACATCAAAATCAGACAACGGATTTACTTATCACTATCAAGAAACACTAATAGTATCGCCTTATGAACCCTCTAAAACCTCCAAAACCTTTCGTAATCCAAATGAGTGATTGAATATATATTCATATACTTTAGAGATTTGTTGGTTTAAAGTCATAAATCATAGCTCTTATATAAAGCATCATAAGTTGACCTCTTTTATATAAATCATAGCTCGCTTATTTCTTATATGATCTGTATCTCTCAAACTGATTTTCACATTTAGTTTATAATCTCTCAACATATCATATTTATTTTATTTATCATTTCAATAAAAATGCCAAACATGAATATGCATAATTTATCAAAAAAAATGTAATTTTGAATTTATTTTATTATTAGCCTCAAATACTATAGAGCAATGCGAGTGAGCTTTGTGATGGAACTCCTTTGACAAACTTCACTCAATTGTTGAGATTTATGGGCAAAAAGGTTTATTAGAAAGCAAAAAAATAAAAATATATGAAAAGAAAAGTGAATGATATCACCTAATAATTTGCACTTACAAAATCTATGTTAAGTTGTCGCTGACTTAACTTTGGATTTTCTAACACTTTAAAGCTGTATTAATTTTAAAAAAAATTAGTGAAAGTGGTAATTGATGTGATATTAAAAATCCAAGTGTATTTATGCTGATTTGTATGATTTGTATGTAAGTCTCTTTAAAAATTTTGATGAAATTAACAGCTAAATGCAATGCTAAAAAGTGTTGCCTTAATTAATAACCTCAAAATAGTTTCAATGCATTTCTAAATAAATCATCCGTGCAATAAAAGGATAAACCATATCTAATATATATTGATGAATATATGCAAACCTCAAAACCTTGTGCAAGAAGTTAAATGTTGAGAGTAAAAAAGAATCAACAAACAATTTGAGTAAAAGTGGCGGTCGGGAAAAAAAAGAAGTTTCTATCGAATACCTGGACAAGACGCCAAGAATGCGCGGTCGACCAGCCGCTACGGCGGAAGTTCAGAGGGGGAGGACCGCTCGGTGGTGAGTTTGGTGAGCTCCAACGCGAGGAAGAGACTTCGAATCGAAATAAACTATGGAGCTAGATAGGGCCGATCGCCCTAATAATATGTGGGGCCGCCAAATTATCATGCTCAGGCCTGCCGCCACAACTCATAATTTACCCAATTAGTGCTCAATTTCATGTGGTGGCGTCATAACTAATTATATCTATTCTTAAATTTTTTATTAATACTTAATTACCTAATTAAGCTTCTAACCATACTTAATTTAAAAAAATTGCCTATATATATATATATATATATATATATATATATTTATGCAAATATGCAGTACATATTGAAACCATTTATTGGTATATTTTTTTAATACTAAAAAGAGATAGATAACTCTTACATTAGAAGGATCAGTGCATCAAAATACTTTCATTCAATGGCTTTTAATATATTGAATTCATGTTCCGACCTTATTCAAATATGTTTGAAGAAATTATAGCTACACAATAAATAAATACTTTGAGTGCAAAGTCAATAAATAAGGAAACTATATTTGGTGAGTCTACTGTTTTTCTAGAATATATTCATAGAGCCTACAAACTAGAAAGTTGGCACAATAAGACATGTTTAGGTTCAAAGCCATGTTAACTTGATGTTAGAGGCAAATAACATAGATAAGGTCAATAATGCCTTATTGAATTAATAATCATTGACAAATATATTGAATTTGTTCAAAATTTAAAGTCAATAACAATAATATTAGATGTGAAGAGAGACTAAGATCGATTTTTCTTATAAAGAAAGTTTAGTAAGCTATTACAATGTAGTTATCATCTTATATATATATATATATATATATCATATTTTTGCTCATCATTTAGCAAATGAGTTAAGTTTAAGTCAATTTTGAATTGACTCTTGGGATAACTTATTTAAAATATATTAATATAATTTTTACTTAAAATATAATACATGTCAATATTTTAAGTACAAATTTAACAAAATTTATATATCTCATTCCATTTTTTTTATCACGTCTATTCTAATTTCTCATTATTTTGTTATTATTGTATCATAATATCTATCTAAATTTAAATCATCGATCATTTATCTTTCATAATAGAAAAAAAGATAGCTAATAAATCAGCTCAAAAACTAAGCTTAAACTTTCTTAACTCATCAAATTCAAGCTCAAATCAAAAGTATCCTTGCTTGACTTTACTCATCTACACTAAGAAAAATAATCATTCTATTAAACTACAAATCTTCTTTATTTCATTTCATATCCTTCGCTTAGAACCATAACCTTTGCCATAGAACAGGCATAGCCACACACCCAAATTAACCATACACTTGTAAAGAAGTTTAAAAAACCACCGGTTAAGAGACAATCACTCCATTCCTCCTAATTAATGACAAAACTCAGCCTTCAAAAATAAAAGGTGAATATGACTTGAAAACAATTCATCACCACTATATATATGTTACCAGAGCTTTACTTTCCTCAAGAAAACACACATAGAATATATCCACAACCAGCACCATGACCAACTCGTTGCGAGTTTTCTACGTTGCATTTTTATTGTTCTTGCTGCTTCTGGTAACGATAGTCTCCGGCGAAGTTTCCGGCCAGCACCACCATCATGGCCGGTCCGGCTCGCTCCGGCGGCCTTTTCCTCACCGGAAACCTTGGCCGTATTTGCCCCGCCCGCGGCACAGGTACCACGGCAAGTTCGAGCCCGGCCCATGGTACCGAGCGCACGCCACGTTCTATGGAGGCAGCGATGGTTCTGATACTAGAGGTAATCAAATCGTAGCATTCTTCAATGAAAATAGAAATAAGTGAACGTTGGATTTTTTTTTTTGGGTAAAATATCTGCATTTTTAATAATAAATTTCTCTGAAAATTTGAAATGTATTTAAGAAATGTTTAAATGGTATCAAAATCTTTAATTTGAGAGGATTAAATCCAAAATCAACAGTTTTCTTAGGATTGACATAATATATCACACATTTATATAAATATTTCAGGTTTATTAATTTTTTTTATAGTTTTTTTCTTGCAAAATATCTGCATTTTTAAGAAAAATTCTCTCTGAAATTTTGACGTGTATTAAGGATGCTGGTGAGAAGTCTAAATGGTATAAAATCTTTAATTTGAATTTACATAATTTTTAGAGGAATAGTCCCAAAGTCAAAAGTTTTTTTTTTAAAGAATTTACATATATCACAATTTTTTATATGTTTAGATACTTAATAATAAAGTTTAACATTTATTTATATAACATTCAAATCTGTTGTATTAAATGAAAAAAAAATATCATAAATATTAATTTTTAAAATATATATTTTTCATGTATATATTTTGTTTTGATTATGGAAGTAAAATATTATGAAAATAAATATTAAATTTCATGTACTATATATTTAGATATATAATAAGAATTATGTGATATAAATGTAAATCTCTTTTGTTTAAATTATCATTAAATGATATTTTTAGGCATTTACTTTTTTAATATTTACCTCATTCGTACCAACATTAATTACTTATTCTAAAATCAGACAAATTAAATAGGATGAAAATGCCATGAGTTAAGTTTAGATTGGGATAGATAACACTACCCTTCTTGGTATCCATTATATTTTTATGAAGGATAATTTTGTTACATTCTTTTAAGTTTATAAAAAAATAATGTTTTGCAAAATTAAAAAAAAATAAATGATTTATGTTTTGAGCCAGTCAATTTTGTTCCTTCAACATGGACTAACTTTTTTATTTGCAAAAAATAAAAAAATAAAAAAATTAAAAAAAAAATAAAAATTACAAAATTTAGATGATATAAATTTTTTTATTTAGGTGTCTTGCACTACTTAATAACTTTATTTACATACTACATGATTTTTATATATTTACATATTTAATATCTAAATTTTAATATTTATATGTTTAACATTTAAATTTTTAACATCACCTAAAAAATATCACTATTATCACCTTTTCATTCATATATAAGTATAAAATATAAATATCAAAATTTAGATGTAAAATATATAAATATATGATATATATATATATATATATATATATATATATATATATATATATATATATATATATATAATTTTATCAAAACACAGAGCAACACGTAATATTAACATCATAGTACAATTTCTTTCATTAAAAAACTAATGTGTTTTAATTCATAATTAACAAACAAAAAAGGCTTCTAAATACAAATCTAAACCCTGCTGGAAAAAATAATAATATATTTCAAAGAATCCCTCTTCCACTAATTTTTCCTTTCCCTTAATCAAAAGAAATTTTAAAATAAGTATAATTTAAAACATAATTAGTAATTTAAGTATCTTAAAAATAAAATTTAAATATAGGTATAGTCCGTTTATATGTAACTATTATTTTAAATTATTTTGTATCTAAATCACATAAAATTATATATGCCTGCTTAATGACGACTTTCGTAACGATGATAAGTCGCCAATTAAATGGACGATTATAACTATATTTAAATTTTATTTTTAAGATACTTAAATTATTAATTATATTTTAAATCATACTTATTTTAAAAATTTCTTCTTAATCAAATTCTTCTCCAATTCTTCACGTTCTTAATTCATAATCATGTGTATACGTACACTGCAAAAACGCAGGTGGCGCGTGCGGGTATTCCGACACCGTGGCGCAAGGCTACGGCTTACAGACGGCGGCGTTGAGCACGGCGCTGTACGACGATGGGCTCTCGTGCGGAGCCTGCTACGAGATAAAGTGCGTGGATGATCCCAAGTGGTGCAACCCAAGCAATCCTTCCCTCTTCGTCACCGCCACCAATTATTGCCCGCCAAACTACAACCTCGCCAGCGACAATGGCGGTTGGTGCAATCCACCGCGACCGCATTTCGACCTTACTCAGCCGGCGTTTCTCCATATCGCACAATATCAAGCCGGCATTGTCCCTGTCTCTTATCGAAGGTGAGATCTACACAGTATTAGTTAACTTCTCCCTCTAAAAAGTATGGCTTGTTTAAAATCGAAATGCAGTATTAGAACTTTGAGGTATATGTAGTCAAAATATTGATATTTTATACACGATTTATTTCTGCATGTGTGTTCAGGGTTCCATGCAAGAAACAAGGAGGAATCCGGTTCACCATTACTGGCAACCCATACTTCAATCTGATCCTAGTCTGGAATGTCGCCGGAGCCGGTGACATCCGCCAGGTTCAGGTGAAAGCCCACAGGCTTCCATGGATGACATTGATGCATAACTGGGGCCAACATTGGCAGACCAATGCTATGCTCATCGGCCGTTCTCTCACCTTCAGAGTCACTGCCAGCGACGGCCGCCGCTCCACCTCATGGCACGTCGTCCCTTCAAATTGGCAGTTTGGACAAACCTTCGAGGGCAAGAACTTTAGGTTCTGAAAAAAAAAAGTTTTTGAAAAAATTCAGTGAATTCATATATAATATCATGTATATTATTAATATGCTGAAACACAATATAGCAATACGTAGTGTGATTTTAGTTCTTGAGGCACTCAGTTACTAGAGAATGTGCTCTTCAAGTGATATATGTTGAATGTACTGTTAAGGTAATTATGTATAGACATGGAACTATATCTGCTCGTGAGCATAGAGTAGATGGATGATTTTTAATGAAAGTTATGTGAGTATTTTGGAAAATTAAGATTCAAATGGAATTGCTTTATGGATGTTTATTACTTTTTCTGGGTCAAGATAATCAGTTTCTAAACTAGGTTTAAGAACTTGTTGATGGAGATTGGATTTTAACCAGATGAAGCAAATTAAGAACTAATCTGCTCTAAGCTTGATCATAGTCTTAGAAGTAGCCTAATTAAGGTACTTTACTGATAAGTCGCCTAAGTGTTTGTCTTAATTCAACCATCAGTACTGAAATGTTAAACTTTGCCAAGGGGCTTACATAGTCACTAGCCCAGCCACTTAGAATACTCATTTAAAATACTTGTCAACCCGCCTAAGATGCATGCCAATTGATTAGAAGTTCCAGCTACAAGAATTTGTTTAGTGTGCTTGGCTAGAATGTCAAGCTCACTCGTAGTTCCTCTACATAGACGTTAATGTTTAGCTCATATGCTATATGACTAGCTATATTCAGTCCAATTATATGGTTTTTTTATTATATCATATTAAATTTCTAACACAATACTATCAAACTTGGTCTTAGTTTTCAGATAAAGAATTATTGGTTGCTAATGTAAAATTTTTTTAAAAAATTTATCATTTTTTCTCTCTAAATTGTATCTTTCTAAATTGGTTCACTTAGTCCTATCTGTTTAAAAGGTTCAAAAATATTTTTTTGTATGATAACTCTTTGAGACTTGTGGAGACCTAGCATCTTTCTATTATTAATGATTTTTGATTAGATCAATTTTCTATTTCTTAGATCATTCACATTTAATATTTACATTAGTTGTTTCTCCAAGGTGAATCACATATTTCATTATAAAAGTTTTTGGCCAAATGTGATGAAATTAAAGATATTATTGGCATTTAATGTTTGAAATTCTTTTGACAATGTGAATCTCATCAATAGTCCTTTTGAATAAACTTAAAAGTGTCAAAGACTAGACACAAGAATATAGTTTGGAATGGTCTTTTTTTTTTTTTTTTTTGAAAACATGGTAAAAAAAAAACTCAGAGAAGATCAAAGTAAGATTTGATAATTAATTGAGAGCCCCTTGAATCAAGGTCTTATTTCTTAAGTCAAATTGATTTAATATAACCTCATTATTATTTCTGCTAAGGAATTTAAATAGATTTTACACAATGAAAAAGTGAATTGACACAAGGAGGGAGATAACTTTCAATTTTTTTAATAAGACGTAATCATAACCTTGTAGGCCAACTAAAAAAAAAATCTTATAGATCAACTAAATATCTATGGTGTTTATTTTTGGATGTGAGGGACATCAAGTTGTAGGTCTTATTGATGTATGATGTACTATCTCGAAAGATAGAGGCATCACCCTTCAATGGACCTAATCACCTAATAATTCCTAATGATGGGTCTAATATACTAGATATTTTGTCCATGCTTTACATGGATGAATAAAGCAGGGTTTATATTAAACCAAGTTCTAAAATTCCCTATAGAGGCAAGCTTCCATAGTTAATTACATCTTAGGGAATGAAATTCCCTAAGAATACTCTCGATTAAATTAGATAATCATCATCTCCAAAGATGTTAAGGTTAGACTATCAAAGGATTGGTTGTATTTGGAAAAATCAATTGGAAAAGTTCAAGGAGAAGACTTATTTTTAGAATCAAAAGGGAGAAAAGGGAATGCTCATGATACTAGGAAACCTAGTGAGCATCCCAATCATCATGATTGAGTTTTATATATCAAAAAATGAAAATATTTATTTGTTAGGGTTGAATTTTTAGATTGCTAAGGCTTATAATCCACAAACACAAGGTTGTGGAAATGCCTAAGAGGTGAGGATTTTATAGCTCAAGGAAGCAACTACCATCCTAAATTTAGGGAGGTTTAGAACTAACACACCAAATCTATATAGGTGGACATAATGGTTTACCTCCATAAGAGAGAGTAAACTCGTCCAACTTCTGGACTTACAACTACCTAGAGTGGCCGTCAATTAACACCTCCTACGATTTTAAAACCATGGTAGTCATATGAAATTGCAAGATAGTTATTATTTATTTAAAAAAGAGACTAAAGTTCTTAAACTCACTTCTTAAGAGACTAAAATATGAGTGGTATGAATAATGACTTAATCTAATGCAAAATTTTTTCAAATTTTATTTCAATTTTGACATTTCATTTTAAAGGCTTTAGGATTTTGATGCATATATGCATGATGAAAGTAGATTATTGGCAAAGAATGAGTATTTTCACCACAAGGATGCCCTCACAGGTCAAGCATTCCCTATCGCAAGGATGGAAATCCCAAGAGAAATAATATGATATGCGATGTGAAACATTCAACCATTTAGGGGTTGCTAAATCTTTTAATTATCTTATTTAATGCCTAGACTTTATGTTGAGGTTATGTGTTATAGAAAATTTTAGTTATGAGTGGTTACTTTTATAGAAAATTTATTTTATTCTAAGAGCCTAATCGCATCCAAGACACATATTAAAGCATCAATCATAAGAAACTATAAAAAACATATTATTTCTAATGCATTTATTAAACATAATATCAATCAATTTTATAACTATCACAAAAGAAAGGCCGCGGAAAGTCGCTATACAAACCAAAAAAAATGATGAGTGTCTACTCTTATACAACCCGGTATTTGAAAAAATAATTATACTTGAATGAATACATGCTATGGGGTCTTCATTCTTCACCCTTTCTTTGATTTGGTTTGTGCTCCAAGGCATCACAAGGCCTCCCAAGACTAAGCTCTTTAGCCACTGCTCATCCTAATCTCCCATAACATTAATCCTAATTCATAATGAAAAATTATATTAAAAATAAAAAAGTAAATCTATCCACACCTGCAAAATAAGTGTTAGCTAAACACACATACATTCCCAAGCAGATATATATATTTTGAACTTAGCACCCTGCACATGGGTAACTAAGCCCGCCTATTCTAACTTGGATTATACTTAGGGGTTTAAGCAACCTGCAAAGAGAGCATTTATATTTATTTTTAAGCATCCCCTTAAGCATAATCTCCTACAAAAAATATGATTAAGCTAATATAGACCTACCATCTAGTCTATGAAGTATACATCCTAACATCCAATCAAATTAAAAATATTTAATAAGCTTAAGATTAATTAAAAATATTTAATAAGCCATTCATTAAAAAAAACTTAATCAAATTAATATGATTTAGAAAGCAACTTAAGATAGGGATGAAAGAGGGCAATCCTCACTTCTTCTCTTTATATCACTTATTTGCTAAGTGTAAATCAAATGAAACAAAAGAAAATATAAAGTAAAATCTATAAATTAATTAAATCACTTCAAGTGGAGTTCCTTTTTCATGTTAAATTGAATCCTTATACACTTATAAAATTATAACACTAATACCTAGTGAAACATACTACACAAGCCTTAACACATACATTAGAATTAAGTCACCACTTCTAGTCCTAAGTTAGGACGACGTATGTATGGTGTATGCTTTGTTTTATGACATATTATTTTAAACTAGATGTTAGGGTGTATATTTCGTAGACTGGATGGTAGGTCGGTGTTAGCCTAATCATATTTTTTTGCAGGGGATTGTGCTTAAGGAGATGCTTAAAAATAAATATAAATGCTTTATTTGTAGGTTGCTTAAACCCCTAAGTATAATCCAAGTTTGATAGCTTTTGGTTACCCATGTGTGGTGATAAGTTCAAAAATATATATCTGCTTGGGAATGTATGTGTGTTTAGCTAACACTTATTTTAGATGTATAGATTTATTTTTCCTATTTTCAATGTAATTTTATATTAGAATTAGGATTAGTGTTATGGGGATTAGATGAGCAAGTGGTAGAAGGCTTTCTGAGGCCCGTGATGCCAAAGCAAGCACCATCCAAATCAAGAGAAGGCAGAAGGAGGAAAGGAAAAAATGAAGGAAAGAAGACCCCATAACACTTATTCATTTATAAATTATAATTATTATTTTGTAATTCTGGGTTGTATAAGGGTAGAGCTTGACTACCCATATTTTTTTTTGGGTTGTACGGTGGTACCCGACCACACCGGCCTTTTATTCTTTTTGGATAGTTATAAATTAATTGATGTTATGTTTAAATTGTGCATTAAAAATGACACGTACTTTTCATAATTTCTTATGATTGATGTTTTAATGTGCGTCCTGGATGAGATTAGACTCTTAAGATAAAATAAATTTTCTACCCAAGTAACCACTAATAACTAAAATTTTCTACAACTCATAACCTTACCATAAAGCCTAAGATGTAAATCATGATAATTAAAGGATTTAGCAACCTCTTAGCTAAATGGTTGAATGTTTCACAATATGCATATCATATTATTTTGCTTTTTAAAATAGGGAATTTTCATCCTTGCATGATAGGGGAATGCTTGACCCGTGAGGGCATCCCTTATGCTAGAAAACACCCCTTTCCCGTAATAATCTTATTTCATCATGCATGTAGGCATCAAAATCCTAAAGCCTTTGCCCAAATGAAGTGTCAGAAATAGAATAAAACTAAAAAAGATTTGTGCATTAGATTAAGTCATTACTCACATCACTCATGCTCTAATCTCTTAGAGAGTGGGTTTAAGGACTTCAGCCTCTTTTCTAAATAAATAATAGCTTAACTATCTTACAATTTCATATTACCAGACTACATGGTTTTAAAATCATAGGAGTTAGTCGATGACCACCTGTGGTTGCAAGCCCGGCCAGTATTTATCATCTCTTATGGAGGTAAACCTTATGCCTACCTTTGCTTAGATTTAGGTCATGCTTTAGCTCTTGCTAAAGCTCTCTAGATTTAGGATTCAAGATTATTGTTTCCTTCAAGCTACAAGCATAAATCCTCACCTTTTAGGTATTTCTATAATCTTGTGTTGGTGGATTATAAGCCTTAGCAATCTAATAAACTTCAACTCAAACAAAAATAATTCTCTTCACTTTCAAATATATAATGCCCAACTATAAGATAAATTAGAAGGCTCAGTAGGTTTCATAGTATCATGAGCATTCCCTATTCATCTCCTTTGGCTTCAAAAATAAGTCTCTCCATTTGATCTATCTTGATTGATTTTCTAAATATATATAATCCTTTGATAGTCTAACCTTAAAATCTTTAGAGATCCTAATTGTCTACTTTAATCGAGTCAACTTACTCAGAATGTAATTAACTATGGAGCCTTGGCTCTATAGAAAACTTTAGAATCTGATTTAATATAAACCCTGCTTTATTCATCCATGTGAAGCAGGGGATAAATCTCTGGTATATTCGGAGGCTCATCATGCCTTATGAGTCTTTATTAGGTGATTAGGTCCATTGAAGGGTGATGCCTCTATCTTTCGAGATAGTACATCATACCTCAATGTAGATCACTTCAATAAGTACCCCTGATCTGGGTGCCCCCACATCCAAAAATATAAAGAACACAAAATGACATACAACATTTAACATGATTGAAAAGGAATAAATAAACATAAACAGATGATTTCATTTAATCATATTAATTTCTATGGACAATCATATCAAATAAAATTATTTAAGATAAACCAAAATTTCTTTAATTCCATTTTTAATTTCATGTTTTGATTTGATTTAAGGATGTGAGAAAAGGTTTGATGATCCTAACCCATTCCCATGTTTGTTAATTGATTTAATTTAATTAAAAAAATGAGTTGATTTTATGGGTTAATTAGGTTGTAATATGTATTAAATCTATTAATTAACCCTTTCCTATATTGCCTTAGTATAATTACCCAAACAATTATGAGCCAACATGGTGTACACATGCATTGGAAATAAAATTATCCTAAGAAAGGAAAGGGGCCTAATACAATTGGCTCACAATTAATGGTTAATTAAGCTAAGGAAACTTAATTAAGTATTCTTATGGCTTACCCACACACGTGGGTTGATCATAATTTCCATCAGACCTCTTTAGGTTATTGAACACCTAAAGATCTACCCAAGACTTATTTAATTAAGTTTTGATATGATTATGATTTCAATTTAATTAATTAAGTAATTTAATTAGTTAATTAAGTCTTAATTAGTTTGATTAATGAAATTAACTTAGGAAAATAGATTAGGGAGGAGACCTCAATCCCATTCCATTAGTCCATTCATTGTTAGATAGTGATTAACCACTTAATTAATTGGCATTTTATTGTTCATGTGATTAATTAATGATTAATTAACTTAGAAGGATAATTAAAGCTTAATTAGTCCATTTCCCCAATTAATTAAGCAACAAATCCCAAAAAATTATGGGAAGTAGAGGTCATCCTATTGAATTAACCCACAAAGTTTAGGATTAATTACTTAAGTGATTAAAGAGTAATTAAGCTAATAATATTTTTAAATTAAACCTTAGTTAAGCTCTAACTACTATTCAAAATTAATTAGAAATATTTTAAATAAATTCTCCTCTGAAATACCTTTAAAATGAGTATTTATTTGTGTTTTTATGACTTTTCTATAATTAGTTATACCTTTTAGAAGTTTTAGCCATTAAAATACATTAATCAAGCCTAATTAAATCTTAATCCCATCGGTGCCATGTGGCGCGTTGATATGGTGCGCTTTACACGTGGCACTGCAGGATTTGTTATTAAAAATAATCGAGTTAGGGCGTGGTGAACGCATAACCGTCCGATCTAAGATCGGCAGCCACGATTAAACCCATGATGCTAAAGAATAAAACATGATAATTCTAATGGATTTAATCATGACCGTCTGTTCCAATCATGGAATGGACGATGCGTGATCCTTCATCTGATCGATGAAAAATGAACATCGTCTGCATTCCTTTGATCGATTCAAGCTCACCCGAGCTTGAATGGATCTCAAATCGATCCCACACCTTCACAAGGAGGATCCGAAGGGATCCAATGGCCAAGATCGCATGAGATGCAAATTTTCTTCAAAAAGCTCTAACTCATTTTTGCCTAAGGATCGATTTCAATGGCATACCTCACCAGAGCTCAAGATCAGTGCCAAATCCGATTAAGGAAGCTTTATCTAAGGGAGACAAAGTTATACTGATCAGCACGAGCTCCAATTTGAGGTAGTTTGCTCGAAAGGCCAACACCTGAAGCATATATGGTTGGTGTTGATTGAAGTCGGTCATTTGGTGGTCGAAGGGCTTGGGGGATGTTTCGTTCTTGCTCGACTAGCTCTTATGGCATGATGGGTCTTCAAAATTACCGAGATTTTTTTCTTTTTATATGGATGAATAAAGCAGGGTTTATATTAAACTAGGTTCTAAATTTTCCTATGGAGATAAGCCTCTATAGTTAATTACATCCAAAGGAAGGTGAATTTCTTAGGAATACTCTCGATTAAAGTAGATAATTAGGGTCTACAAAGATTTTAATGTTAGACTATCAAAGGATTGACTATATTTGGAAAATCAATCAGGATAGATCAAATGGACAGACTTATTTTGGAAGCCAAAGGAGATGAGTAGGGAATGCTCATGACACTAGGAAACCTAGTGAGCATTCCAATATATCCTATGGTTGGATTTTATATATTTGAAGTTGATAAGAATTATTTTATTTGAGTTGAAATTTCATTAGATTATTAAGGCTTATAATCCAACAACACAAGGTTGTGGGAATGCCTAAGAGGTGAGGATTTATGCTTGTAGCCCGAAGGAAACAACTACCTCAGATCTTAAATCTAGGTAGCTTTGGTACGAGCTAAAGCACGACCTAAATCTAAGTGAAGATGGACATAAGATTTATCTTCATAAGAGAGGATAAATCACCCAACTACTGTACTTACAACCATTTGAGTGGTACCAAGAACCTCCTATGATTTTAAAATCATGTGGTCTATCATATGAAATTGCAAGATGGTTGGGCTATTAATTTAGAAAGAGACTAAAGTCCTTAAACCCACTCCCAAAGACACTAGAGCATGAGTGGTATGAATAATGACTTAATCTAATAAAAAAATCTTTTTAAATTTTATTCCAATTTTGACATTTCATTTTGGACAAAAGGATTTAGGATTTTGATGCCTATATGCATGATGAAATAAGATTCTTGGCTAAATCAACAAGAAATGGGTGTTTTTCACAACAATGGATGCCCTCACAGGTCAAGCATTCCCCTATCATGTAATGATGGAAATCCCCTATTTTGAAGAATGAAATAATATGATATGCATGTTGTGAAACATTCAACCATTCAGTTAAGGGGTTGCTAAATCTTTTAATTATCTTATTTAATATATAGGATTTATGGTGCAATTATGAATTATTCAAAACTTTAATTATGAGTTATAGTTGGGTAGAAAATTTATTTTTATCCTAAGTGCCTAATCACATCCAGGCCACACATTAAAGCATCAATCATAAGAAACTATGAAAAGCATGTTATTTTTAATGCACAATTTAAACATAACATCAAACAATTTTATAGCTACCGTAAAAGAATAACAGGCCGGTGCGGTCGGGTATCGCCATACAACCCAAAAAGAGAAAAAAAGGTGGGTAGCCGAGCTCCACTCTTATACAACCCGGAATATGAAAGAATAATTATAATTTTATTAATGAATAAGTGCTATGGGGAGTCTTCATTCTTCATGTCTTCATTTTTCCTTGCTTCTTTTCCCTTTGATTTGGTGGACTTGAAGGCATCACATGACACCCTAGGACAAAGCCTTCTAGCCATTGCTCATCCTAATCTCCCATAACACTAATCCTAATTACTAATGCAAAATTACATTAAAAATAAGAAAAGTAAATCTAACTATACTTGCAAAATAGAGGTTAGCTAGGCATACATACACTCCAAAACAATTATACTTATAATTTGAACTTAGCACTCTGCACATGGGTAACCAAGCCCACCTTTCTTAGCTTGGATTATGCTTAGGAGTTTAAGCAACCTACAAAGAGAGCATTTATATTTATTTTTAAGCACCCCCTTAAGCACAATCCAGTCTACGAGGCATGCACCTTAACATCCAGTCTACAATAATACATCGCAAATCAAAATATACATCATACCAAGCACCATTCTAACATAAAGCTAGAAGTGGTAACTTAATTCTAATGTGGGTGTTAAGGCTTGTGTGGTATGTCTCAACTAAGAATTAATGTTATATTTTCTAAGTGTAGAAAGATTCAATTTAACATAAAAGGTTGGCTTCGCTTGAAGTTATTTAATTGATTTGAGAATTTTAATTTATGTTTTCCTTTGTTTCATTTGATTACACTTAACAGCCAAGTGTTGTAAAGAGAAGAAAGAGGATTGCCATTTTTTATCCCCACCTTAAGCCACTTTCTAAAGTACATTAATTTGATTTAGTTCTCTTTAGTGAATGGCTTATCACACATTTTAAATTAATCCAAAGTTTAGATTCACTTTAAATAATCCTATTGAATGTGAGAGGCATCTTAAGATTAATCTAATTGAATTACTATCACATTACATATGTTAAATCGCTCATTTTCATCACATATAACATGCATGTGATTTTAATCCTAATTATATCTATACATGCAACATGTTTTGGCACACTTATATGATGGAGGTTGTTGACCTCATTTTTATAATGAGTTATCAACCCCTCCATCTTAGACATAAGACTCCTCTTAGACTTTAAGAGATCCTTAGTCCTAAGACACATCTAGTGATTAGGTGGACACTCAACCTAACCCTAGAGACTTAGAAGGGTTAGCCTTTGGAGTAGGTCATGCTTTAGGGGTGTTAGGAAAATTTTCCTACCCTATAGCTTGAACCACTTTCCTTACTTTCTTCGTTCAAGTCAAATTCCAAATCAACATCAAACCTAAATCAATTCTAGCCTAATTGATTTTCTCCAAACTCAAATCAATAATACATGATTGAAACCCATGATTGAAACATATGATTGAGATCCATGATTGAAATTCCAAATTCCAAATATTTCCTAAGTCCTTAATTTCTCTCTTAAGGACTTAGCCAAAATCATCTTCAAATCAATTCAAATTCATGAGATTTTCTCATAACTCATTTATATTCTCATTTATATTCTCATATATAAATGAAATATAAATTCAACTCAATCAAATCAAATCCAAAATTCAAATTCCTAATTCAAAATCTTTCCTAGGTCACTTTAATTTTCTCTTAAGGATTTTGCCTAGATCATGATCAAATCACCTCAAACTCATGAGATTTTCTCATAACTCATTTATATTCTCATATATAAATGAAATATAAATTCAAATCAATCAAATCAAAATCCAAAAATCAAATCCAAACTCCAAATATTTTCTAAGTCCCTTAATTTCCTCTTAAGGACTTAGCCTAGTTCATGATCAAATCACTCCAAATTCATGAAATTTTCTCATAACCCATTTATATTCTCATTTATATTCACATATATAAATGAAATATAAATTCAAACAACAAAAACCAACTCCAAAAATCAAACACAAATTCATTCAAAATCTAACCTAAGCCTTTCAAGTCAAAATCTTGAACTTAGCCAAATCAACTTCAAATCAAGCCAAACTCTTGATTTTCTTCATGATTCAATCAATCCTTCAATCATGAATCCAAATATAAATACAAACTTCAATCACTTAACCAAAACTCAATTAAAAAATCAAGCCAAAATCCATTTCATGTTCACCCTTTGAACTTGAAATTGTCAAATGAATCAAAACCCATTTGACTTCAAACCACTTGCAAATGGATTTATATTTCAATCATAAGTGATATACAAGTTCAATCAAACTCAAATCAAGCTTTGACCAAGTCATTTGACCCACTTAGGCTCACTTGACCAAGTACCCTTATGAGCCAAATTCTAATCCTAATCAAATTGGATTGAATCAAACTCACTCATGCCTCTCATCATGATCAACAATCATCATGAGACGATCAATCACTCAAATTGGGTCAAACTAAGTCAAACCTAAGGGTTGACCAAGTCAACACTTAGCCAAAATGAAACCCAACATAGCCAAAAAATACTATAGGCCAAATTGATTGAAACCATTGATCTAAGTTCATTCATGACCTATGTTTGAACTTGACCAAGTCAATATTTGAGCCTAACCTAGCCCAATTGGTCACTTGACCCAAGTTGACCCAACTTGACCTAATAGGTCAAAATGTGTCAAAACTTGATCTAAGCCAAATTGATTGAAACCAATGGGTCAAGTTCATTCCAAATCACTTGTTGAACTTGACCAAAGCCTCAATTGGCCAACTAGACCTAACCTAGCCCAATTGACCTTGAACCCAACTTAACCTAAAGGGTCATATTGAGCCAAATTCAAACTTAACCAAATTTTATTGAAAATAAAGATACCAATCCACTTCATATGACTAACCAAACCTAAACCTACCATTGACCTAGCTCAAATAGGTCAAATGGGTCAAATTGGTCAACTTGACCCATTTGACCTAAATGAAATCATATGAACCAAATTCAAACCTAACCAAAACATTTCAAATGGTCATATGAACTTGACCCAACCCTTGGTTTGACCCAATTTGACCAATTTGTCAACTTGACCCAAGTTGACCCATTTTGACCTAAATGGGTCAACATGAGCCAAACCATACCAAATGAACTCCAAATCCAATGAAACTTGGCCAAACCTATTTTCTCAACATACCCAACATATCCAAATTCAAAAATCTACCAAATGACCATTTTACCCCTAGGCCATAGAATAAATTTTGGCCAATTCCACTTAGAATTTGGTCAAATCCTCTTCATACCTACTCGATACTCTCCTAATAGGTCAAGTGAACACTAGGGAGGGTGGTGAACCCAACCCAATGGGTTTGTGTCAGCCATGGATCCAATGGCCAACCCACTCCCCTTGAAATGGCCACATGGGAATCATGCCTCCACTTGTTTTGAGCACATGAGAAGTTCATATTCCCACTCCTGCCAAATCGAACTCAGGATAGCCTAATAAACTCAAACAACCCTTTCAATCTTAGCAATTGGATCAAAATGACAAGCTTATGCTCAACCGTCTGATTGCTAAAGGTGGAGATATACTCCCCCTAATTCATTTGAAAGTTAGTGAGCCATAGTCGATTAAAGTCTAGAGAGCCAATTCAATCAAAACTGAGCTCAAGCTAAGGAGGAGGTGACCCATAGGAAGATCCACTCAACCTCAGCCCCTCAAACTTTCACCAAAGCTTCCTCTCAACTAGACAAAGCTTCTCCAAGGGAATCAAGCGCTGGTGATCACCTTCTGTGAGGTATGCCATTTTTCGACCGTTAAACTCAATGTAGTGTGGAGCATTGTGAAAGAAATATTAATGGCATAAGATCTTGACCGTTAGATGTGAACTAGGATACATATTGATGGTGTGGGTTGAGTTTCATCCCAATCTGAGCTCAATCGAGCTTGGATCAAGGCCTAGAACATGGATGGTCTCCATGGTTCACAGGAGTTTGCAGGGAAGGATCTCCATGCATTTTGGATGGACGACCGAGATTAAAACACACTTTATATCCTATTTTATCCCCTCTGATCTACGGCTTTAATCTCAGCCGTCCGATCCTTGATGGGACGACTGAGGGAAAAGCGCGTAGCGCCGCCAGGCTATAATGGGGCATTTTAAGTATCCAATGAGAATGTGTCACGTGTAAAGGGATGTCAGCTAATGCGTGGCACGTCGTAGGGATTAAAGATTTAATTAGGGTTTAAATAATTCTAATTAATTATCTAAACTTCTAAAATTCATATCTCAACCTAGAAAAATCAGAAAAATATGAAATAAATTGCATTAGAAAGATAATTGTACATAAAATATTATAAAATTGATTTTGATTAATTTTAGATACTTCTTTTCCCTAAATTTAGGTTTTATTGAGAATCTTAATTTGCTAATTACCATTTAATTAATTCACTAATTATTCCCAAACTTCTTGAGTATATTTTGCGGGATGACTTCTGCCTCCCCTAATTTTTGTGGAATTTATTGATTACTTAATTGGGAAAATTGCTAATTCATATCCTAATTATTCCCTTAATGTAATTAAGGATTATTAAGGGTTTGATTAGTGGTTTAATCCTTTGTTGAAGTTGATTAAGGTCTGTTTCAATGAATAGGAGGTTTAGGAAATAATTTTGGGGCATTTCCCTAAGCTGTTCCTTAAACCCCCTTTTCTTTCTTAATCCTCTCTTAATTAATAGTTAATTCACTAATTACCCTCTTAATTAATTTCTTAAAATTCTAAAACTTTCTAGAACTCAATTAATCTACTTGGGGTAGATGCTTAGGTGTTCAAGAGCCTAAGTTCAATTAAGAAAATCAAAATTCAACTCATATGTGAGAGGGGTATTTTGAAATTACTTAAGTTAAACCCCTTTGCTTAATTAATCATTAATCATGAGCCAAATTGCATTAGGCCCCTTTCTTCCTAGGTGCATTACAAATTTAAATTTCTTGTGTCATTTTATGTCATCTCATTGGCTCATAATTATTTGATTAACTATGGTGGTGCGTGAAGGGTAATTAACATGCTTAATTCATACCTTAACCTAATCAAAATATAAAATGAATATAATCACCTAAAAATTGAATAAAAATATCAAACACATGTGGGAATGGGTTAGAAATAGGAAACTCACTTCATATTTTCAAAATTAAATCAAATTCAAAAATCAAATAAAAATCATATTAAATAAACTTTGATTTGCTTTAAACTTTCTTATTTCATAAGATTGTATTTAAGAATTAATTAAGGTGAATGTGTTTACATGCTTTCATTACTTTAGTTCTTCTCCAACATACTAAATATGTGTGCCATATGATTTCATACATTCATGTTTTCAAAATTGAAGTTAAAATGAAAATATTTTCTTTATGTCAAATTGCATGTGTTGGCTAAAGTAAGAATATGAGTGGCTATTATCACTATTAAATCCAAATTATTTTTAAAATATATGAATCAATTATCAAAACTAAAGTGTGTTATATCTTACTTATAAGTTTGCATGTAAAAAAAAAGAGGATGTGCTCAGTGTAGGTTTTCCTTCTCCTCTCTTTTAGTATAGTTTTGAATAAGATTTGGCAAATTGAATTGTTCATTTAAAAAGAACCTAACACTTGCCTAATTCCATATCCTATTCATTCCTATGCTATTACTTAAGAAGAATACCTATACTTGTACATACAAATTGTATAAATAAAAATAAATCAACTAATATAAACTTTTGCTTTCTTTCTTTTCCATTCATTTCGTTTGTACACATTCTTGTATTTAAGGAAAGTGGTATATTAATCTGGATAACCTCGAGATTGTGAGGCTTTAAGTAGCCCTAAGTAGGTCTTGTACCTTACACCCCTGGTTAACAATGGCATCGTACTCACTTATGCCTTTCATACATTCATATGTGCATGTGAAAATTGGATAAAAAACCCCTTTACTACTTAATGAAAATCATGCATCATAAACATTCAAATTTTCTTAAATGAATTACTTAGCATGCATCATAAAGTGTGCTAAACATTCTCATTTATATGTATATATATGTTTATCACTCATTCATATGCATGTTATACATGTTGGGAAAGAAATGAAGTGATGTATATTTTATGAATTTAGTTCACTCTACTTAATCTTAAAATACATTTCTTTTGAATAGGTTTATATAGAGTTTATCTAAACTTAGGATTAATTAAAACACATAATAAAACATTCATTAAGCAAAACTAAAATATGAATCCACTTTAGAAATTACATAAGTTAGGGAAGGAAAGATGAGTTCTCTTCTCTTTCCCTCTCTTTATAACTTAGTAATTTATTCTAGGATTCACTTGAACCCAATCAAAATATAAAATAAAATCAACCCAAAATAACTAAACCATTTAAATAAAACCTCCTATAAGATTGAACATTCTTCACACTTTGGAAATTCTAACTTGATATAGCTAAGCATACATAACATAAACCCCAAATAATGACAGCTAAGTCACCACTTTTAGCTTTAGGTTAGGCGTATGGCTTGATGCTTGCTTTTATTTTATGATATATGTTATACCGGATGTTAGGATGTATGTGCATAGAATGAATGATAAGATGATTTAGTCTAATCATTATTTTATGCAGGGGATTGTGCTTAAGGGGCGTTGTGATAAATACAAATATAAATACTTTTGCTGTGTAGGTGCTTATTCCCCTAAGTAAAATTTGATAGGCGTGGACTTAGTCACCCATGTGTGGGGTGATAAGTCCAATATACATGCTTGGGATTTTTGTGTGATTTGTTTAGCTAATCTCTATTTTACAGGTGTTAGCTAGATTTACTTTTCATTTTCATATAATTTTTACAATATAAATTTTGGAATGATTGTTATGGGGATTAGGATGAGCATTGGTCATAAGATTACATCTTATGTACCATGTGAAGCCTTTGCAACAACCACCTTCCAACCATCCAAAAGAAGGAACCAAAGAAGAAAGATGAAAAGAAGAAGAAAGAAGAAAAGAAGAATGAAGAAATGAAGCTTGAAGGGTTGTATAATATGGTTGTAAAATTCGGCTATTTATTTTAGGTTTGGTGGTACCCACCACAATGACCTCTTATTCTTTTGCGACTAGCTTTATAAATTGATTGATGATTTATTTAGCTTGTGCATTAAGTGGCATCCTTTTTATAGTTTCTTCCTTGCTTTATGTATGGCCTGGATGTGGATTAGGCTCTCAGGAAAAAATAAATCTTCTACCAAATTTAACAATTCAAAACCAAAAATAAAGAACTCATAACCTCACCTAAAGCTTAGGCTAAAAATCAAGATAAAATAATTAACAACCCCTTAGCTGGATGATTACTTCTTTTATAATATCATGCACAAATGAATATTATTTTCACTCTTGATTGGAGGGCTTCCACCTTTGCTAGAGAAAATTGGCTTGACCTTTCAGATCCATGGTGGAAATACACCTCCTCTTCGCTAATTTTGGCTAGTAATCTCATTTCTCATGCATTAGACATATGAATCCTATTAGCCTGAGTCAAAATGATTGTCCAAAAATGAAAATAAAATGTATACCCTTACATGATCTAGTCTCTTTAGGGAGTGAGTTTAAGGACTTAGTCTCTTTTTAAATAAATAATAGTCTAGCTATCTTGCATAAAGCATATGACCTACCTACATGAATTTAAAATCATAGGAGGAGTTAGTTGATGACCACCCCTAGGCGATTGTATGTCCAAGCAGTCGGGTGGTTTTTCCTCTCTTATGGAGGCAAACTAAATACCTATTTTTCTTCTTAGATTTAGGTTGTGCTTTTGGCCCTCGCCAAAGCTCCCTAGATTTAGGTTCTGAGGATTGTTTCTCCCTTTTGTGGGCCATAAGTATAAATACTCACCTCTTATGCATTTTCACAATCTTGTGTTGTGGAATCATAAGTCCTAAATTTCTAATGAAAAATTGAACTCAAATAAATTAAATCAATTTCAAAAATATAAAGCCCAATCATGTGATAGTCAGATGCTCACTGATTTCTAGCATGGGTATCTCCTACTTATCTTCCTTTGACTTTAATAATAACTCCCCCTCTTTGATCAATCCCATTTTATCTTCCAAAATAAACTAATCGATTGATAGTCATACCTATTAAAATCTTTGGAGACAACGATCATTTACCTTAATCGAGAATATTCCTAAGGAATCTCATTCCTTAGAATGTAATTAACTATAGGGGTTTGCTCCTGTAGGGAACTTAATGAACCTGGTTTAAAATAAACCATACTTTACTTTTTCTTGTAAAGTATGAGAAGAATCTTTGGTACACATGCAGACTCACTATCCTTAGGAGTTCTTGTTGAGGTGATTAGGTCCATTGTAGGGTGGTGACTTCTATCTTTCAAGATAGTACATCTCACCTTAATGTCATACCCGATCACCTCAATAAGAATATCTGCGGATCTACGTGGTGTCAAAATTGCATAAAAAGAAAGAGATGTATATTTCTATCTTCATTTTATCCCGCATAGAGTGAAGATGGTAAAGCCTTATCCAAATTCTTATACAAAATACATATGGATAAAATTAAATAGGTACGCATTGTTGTTAACTAAGGCAGTGAGGTAAACAAATGACCTCCTTGGGACTACTTAAAGCCTCGTATTCCTGAAATATCCATACTATATACCCATTTGCATTCGAACACATGTAAACTTATATACATGGATATGGAAAAGTAAGCTCAAAGATATATGATTAATTGATCCAATGGCTAAATAATTATGAATGCAAGTTTTCTTAAATAGAAAAGAGGATTATCATTCTCTAACAAAATACACACATACATGTATAAAAGACATAAATAAGTATGTGCATTTTGTTAACAAGGAAGTGAGATAATCAAATGACCTCCTTGGGGCTACTTAAAGCCTCATATTCCGAGATGACTATATACCCATTTTTCTTGAATACACACATGTATTTATAATTAAGAAGATGAAAATAATGCAAAGAATGTATTTTCTTTATTGGAATTATTTAGGTATATGATTTAAAGCTCTATCTAAATTCTTATGTTAAAGATACATAAGAATAAAATCAAAACGTGTTGTTTAAACCAAGTGTGGTAATCAAATGACCTCCTTGAGTTACTTAAAGCCTCATATTCCGAGATGTCCAGCTATATACCCATTACATTCTGCATTATATGTAAATTAACATGTGAATAAGGGAAAGAGACTTTAATTCATACACTTAAGGTATAATCACATGCATCTCCTATATATTTATAACTAGTATCACAACATATGCTATTGCTCATTCATAAGCTTTTAGAAAATAAATTTGAATTTAATAGTGATAATAGCCACACATATATCAAATCAAATCAACACATGCAAGCTTATATAAAGGATGACCATTTGATTCAATTAACTTTGAAAAGATGAATGCATGATTTCAAGTGACATACAATATTTAATATGATTGGAAAGAAATAAAAAAATATAAACACATGACTTCATTCAATCAAATTAATTTCTAAGGAGAATCATATCAAATAAAACCATTTAAAGAAAACCAAAGTTTCTTTAATGTCATTTTTAATTTCATATTTTGGTTTGATTTCATGATGTGAGAGGCAGTTTGCTGATCCTAATCCATTCCCAGGTTTGTGAACTAATTTGGTTTAATGAAAGGTAATTAAGTTGATTTTATGGATTAATTAAGTTGTAATATGCATTAAATCCATTAATTACCCCTTTCCTATGTTACCTTAACATAATTATCCAAATAATTGTGAGCCAACATGACATGCAAATGAATTGAAAAGTAAATTAACAATGATCCTATGAAATGAAAGGGCCTAATACAATTAGCTCATAATATATGGTTAATTAGATTAAGAACTTAATTAAGTACTCTTATAGTTTTCACACATGTGGATTAACCATAATTTTCTTAATTTCCTTTAGGTTATTAAACACATAAAGCTCACCCTTCAATTAATTAAAAAATAAGAAGTGATTGTAATTTTTTAATTTGGTTAAGGATCACATTAATTAATTAAACTCTCAATTGCAAAATTGATTACCTATACCTCAAATGAAATGGGCTTTGGGAAAAGATTAGGAAAGAGGTCCCAATCTAATTCCATAAGTCCATCAACTGTTGGACAATGATTAATGAGTCCAATTAATTAATTAGTTTACAATTCACATGATTAATTAATCCTTAATTAAATTAAAAAATAATTAAGGATTAATTGGATAATTTCCTAATTAATTAACCTATAAATCCCAAAAAAATTAGGGTAGACAGAGGTCATCCCTTAAACAATCTCATGAAATTTGGGGTTATTTAATTAATTAAGGAGTAATTAGGCTACTTAATTATTTAATTAAACCCTAATTAAGTTCTAATTACTATTCAAAATTAATTAAGGATATTTTTAATAAATTCCTCTCTGAAATACCTTCAAAATTGTGTATTTATTTGTAATTTTTGGATTTTTCTATAATTTGTTATAATTTTTGCAAGTTTCAACCATTAATTCTAATTATTTAAGCCCAATCCCATCGGCGCCACATGGCGCATTGATCTGGCATGCTTTCCATGTGGCACCATAGGATTGGATATTAAAGCTCCCGTCAATGTTCACATGATGGCGGCGGCGCGCTCGCTCCGCCGTTCGATCTCGAATTGAGCACATGATCGATCCTGATTAATAAAAGATAAAATGGAATAAATCTAATGGATCTAATCATGATCGTCCATTTTGATTATGCAGAATGGATGGTGCATGATCTATCACCTCGTGAGCGATGAAAGATAGAGGTCATCCGCCATTGCTAGCTCGATCCAAGCACACCTGAGCTTAGATTCACTCCAAATGGATCCCACACCTTCGTGCAAAGGATCTAAGAGGATCCAATAGCTATGATCAGCACACTTGCACATTCTCTTCACAAAGGACCAACCAATATCTACCTAAAGCTCAATTTTAATGGCATTACCTCACCGGAGCTAAGACCGATAACTCGTACGCTTGAGGTAGCTTCATCTAGTAGCGATGAAGCCCTGTTGAGTAGTAATTGAGTTGATTCCACTCTGTTCACTTGGGAGGCCAAGGTTCATCCTTTGGAAGCTCAGCCTTGTTCGAACTCCCACTTCTAATGGGCTTGGAGCTCAGAGGAAGAGGAATTGGAATTTAATTGCAGTTTTAGGGAGTTAGGATCGGACAATGGCTATCCTATTTTAAGTTCGCTCAAGAAGAAGAAATTTTGATGAGGGATGCTTTGGGAATGCTTAGGAGCTTGCTAGTGAGTTTGAAAATTCCTTAGGAAGCTCTCACAAATCGAATCTATGTGTTTGTCATGTGAATTGAGGGGGTATATCCCTCATTTCTCTATGATGGATGGATGAGATTGTCTCCCATTTTGAGCCCACCATCAAGAGCCCTGAGTGGTCGCCATCACCTCCACATGGCACGACTTGAGTGGTGGAAGGCTTAGGAGGTGGATCAAGGAAGATGTGGCTTGGTCTTTATCCATGGAGTTCTCGACTTATGAGGGAGGTGATTTAAGTCACCTCCCTTTAGTCCATGGCAAGCCTAACCCACTTAGGGTGGGCTAGGTGGCTAGGTCAGACCCCAAAATGGGGTGTTTGATGGCTGCTAAGGGTGATAGAAGAGTGAACTTTACTATTTCAGGGAGAATCCTATGTGAGGTGGCATATCCAAGAGAGATTACCTTGGGTTTGACTCTAATTAGGATTGGGCTAGTTTTGGGGCTGATCCCAAGTGGGTTTGGGTCGGGTTAGGTCAGGTCCCAAGGTGCCATGGGTTGGTTTCAAGGGTTTGGCTCAATTTGAGTCATATGGGTCACTTTGGGTCATGTTCGGTTGGGTTGACCAATTGATCAAATTAGGTCAAACCAAGGCTTGGGTTAGGTTGAAATGATGATTTGAAATATTTTGGTTCAAGTTGTTTCAATCAATTTGGTCTAGGGTTGATTTTGGCACATTCAAAATCAAATGTTTAAAATGGGTCAAGTTGACCAATTTGACCAAATTGACAAAATTGGCTTAGGTTAGGTGTTGGTTCATGTTTAATTGATCAATTGAAGATGATTGTAGGCTTTGGTTTGAATTGATTTGGATTTAATTTAGGTTTAGGCCAATTTGACCCTTTAGGTCAATTTGGGCTAAGCTGGTCAATTGGGACCAATTGGTCAAACTTGGCTCAATTATGACTTTGATCAAGTTCAATAATCAATTTAGAATGAATTTGAGTCATTGGTTGTAATTAATTTGGGTTAGATCATGGTTTGACCTATTTTAGCTTTTTAGATCAATTTGAGTCAACTTGGGTCAAATGGCCAATTGGGTTTGATTTAGCTCAATTGGTGGTCAAGTCATGTTCAATCATTGATCATGAGTTGGTGTGAAGCTATGATTTCAATTAATTTGGTGTAGGATGAGTTTTGGCTAGTTTAAGTTCATATGGGTTAAAGGGTTGACTTGGTCAAATGACCAGGTTGAATTGGCTTGACCTAATTTAAGGCAATTGATCATCCTAAGGTGATCAATAATCATGGTATGAGATTTTGATGGTCTTGGTTCAATCCAATTTTGGTTGGATTGGAACTTGATTCAAATGGGTCCTTTAGGTCAATTTGGGTCATGAGCCTAAGTAGGTCAATTGGCTTGGTCTTGGCTTGATTTAGGTTTAGTTGAATTCATATATGAGTCTGGGATTGAAATATAAATTCAACTGCAATCAATTCGAGCTTCAATAGGTTTTGGTTCATTTAAAATTTTTAAGTCAAGAGGGCTAAGTTGGGTTCGACTTGGGTTGATCTTGGTTTGGTTTGATGATTATAGGTTTCATTTATATTTTGATAGGTGATTGAAGGGATGATTGATTCAAGAGAAAATTTAGTGGTTTTGGCTTGGTTGGGATAAGATTTGTCTAAGTCTAAGGAATTGGCTTAAAGGATTTACATTGGGATTTGATTCAATTTTGGATTTAGTTTTGGTCATTTGAATGCATATTTCATTTATATTTGAGAAGATAATTGAAGGAATAATTGATTTATAAGAAAATCAATTGAATTCAAAGTGATTTGAAGGTAAATTTGGCTAAGCTCATGAAGGTAGGTCTAAAGGGCTTAGAAGAGAATTTAATTTAGTTTGATTTAATTTTGATCATTGAAATGTAGATTTTATTTATATTTGTGAGGATGATTGAATATTTAATTGATTCATGAGAAAATCAATTAATTTTGGGATGAATTGAGTTAAGATTTGGCTAAGCTCATGGGACTAATTCATATTGCTTAAGAAGGGTTTTGACTTGATTTCATTTAGTTTGATTGATCATTTGAATGTAGATTTGGTTTATATTTAGGAAGATAATTAATGGAACAATTGATCCATGAGAGATCAATTGAGTTTAATTAATCTGAATGGGATTTTGGCTAAGCTCATGAGAGTGGATCACATGGCTTAGATAGGATTTGGAATTGATTGTAGGTTTTGGCAAATTGGATTTGGAATTGAGTTTGGTTGTAAGTTTGATAGAGTGATTGAAAGGTTGAATTGATATTTGTAAAAATCAATTATGTTTGGATTGAATTGAATTTGGTTAGGGCTAAATCCATGAGGTTCAATCACAAGGCTTAGGAAGGATTTTGAGCTTGGATTTGAAGCTAAAATTGATTATAAATTCTAAAATTTGAGTTTGAATTTAGATTTGAATTTAGGGTTTAGTTGATATGATGAACATGGATTGGGTTTAGGTTATAGGGTAGGTAAGTCTCCTAAGTCCCTAAGGAATATCCTACTCCTATGATTAACCCTTCTAATTTTTTAGACTTAGGTTAAGAGTTCACCTAATCACTAGAAGTGGCTTAAGACTAAGGGGCTCTTAGTGTCTAGAAGAGTCTTTGATCTTTGATGAGGAGATTGAAAACTCACTCCATAAGTGAGGTCAACATGTCCTATTTCAGCTTGAAGAAAATCAAGAATGGGAATTGTGGGAAGGCTTTGGGAGCTTGGGGAATGTCTCTGGAGGCTTGTCTTGGGTAGCTAGGTCTCTGAGGAATGCAAGTGTGTGAGTTTGAGTGAAAATGAGGGGATGTATATCCCCCCTCCCTTGGATCGGACGGATGGGCTTGATTTGGCTCTATGTGATCATTTGGCCACCTCAGAGGGTTGTGAGTGTCCTTGAGTGGATGAGGTGGCTGAGTTTGGTTGGGTGAGGGTGTGGAGGTGGCCATCAATGAGGGTAGTTGATGTCCTTGGTGGTTTATAATGCTCTAATGGGGTAGGTGAGGTGATTTCACCTCCCCATGGGTCATGGCTGACCCAACCACCTTTGGGTCAGGTTGGGCAGTGTCTTAGGAGCCTAGGTGGACTAATGGGAGAGTGCCAAGTGGTCAAGGAATGGAAATGACCACTTACATGGGTGATTTGCCTCATGTGATACCCCTAGCCCAAGGGTAGGATGGTTATTTATCATTGGAATTGATTTGGGTAGATTTGAGATGAGTCAAAAGTGGATCAGGCCAAATTTCATGTCATTTGTAGTTCATTTGATTTGATTTAGCTTAATTTGCCCCATTTAGGTCAAATTGGGTCAAATCATATATGGTTGGCCAATTGGTCAAATTGGGTCAAACCAAGGGTTGGGTCAAGTTCATATGATCATTTGGAGTGTATTGGTGTCATTGGTTTGGCTCAATTTGGTTTAGATTTGGTTTTTGTTCATTTGAGTTCATTTGGGTGAAATGGGTCAAGTTGTCCAAATTAGCTTGGGTCATGACTTGGTTTGGGTTTGGTTGATCATTTGGAATAGGTTGTGGGCTTTGGTTGAGTTTAATTTGGATTTGATTGGGTTTTAGGTTGGTTTGACCCTTTAGGTCAAGTTAGGTTTAATAGGTCATTTGGGTCTAGTGGGCCAATTGGGCTCAATTGAGGTATTGGTCAAGTTCAATAATCAATTTCAAATGAACTTGAGCCATTAGCTGCAATCAATTTGATTTAGATTTTGATTCGATCCATTTTGGCCATTTAGGTCAAATTGGGTCAAGTTGGGTCAAGTTGGGACAAGATGGGTCAAGAGGGCAATTAGGTTAGGTTTGACTCAATTGAAGGTCAAGTCATGTTTAAGTATTGATTTTGAGTTGGTATGAATCATTGGTTTCAAGGGGTTTGGCTCAGGTTGCAATTTGGCTAGTTTAAGTTCATATGGGTTAAGAAGGTTGACTTGGTCAAAGGATAGGTTGACTTAGTTTGACCCAATTTCTGATAATTGATAAACCTATGATGACCAACAATCATGTTATGAAGTTTGGATTGGCTTAATTAACTTTGATTTGGATTGAATTGGATTTTCATTCAAATAGGTCAAATTGGTCACTTTGGGTCAAGTGAGCCAATTGGATTTTGTTGGCTTGATTTTAGGTTGAGTTTGATTTAGTTGAGTTTATATATGGATTTGGGATTGATATATAAACTCAATTGTAATTGGTTTGGAGTCAAATGGGTTTTGGTTTATTTGAATATTTCAAGTCAAATGGGCTACATTGGGTTTGACTTGGGTTGATTTTGATTTGGCTTGATGATTGCAATTTTCATTTATATTTGGAGAGATGTTTGAAGGAATAATTGATTTTGGACTGTGAGAATTTGGCTAAGTCCATGGAGTTGGGTCATGTGCTTAGGTTTGATTTTGATTTAGTTTGATTTAGTTTTTAAAATGTATACTTTATTTATATTTGTGAAGATAATTGAAGATATGATTGATTCATGAGAAAATCAATTGAGTTTGAAGTGATTTGGGTTAAGATTTGGCTAAGCTCATGAAGGTTGATTCATATGGCTTAGGAAGGGTTTTGATTTAATTTGATTTAGTTTGATTTAATTTTGATCATTTGAATGTATATTTGATTTATATTTGGGAAGGTAATTGAAGGTATAAATTGTTTATGGGAAAATCAATTAATTTTGGATTGATTTGAATTGGATATTGGCTAAGCTCATGAAGGTTGATTCACATGGCTTAGGAAGGATCTTGATTTGATTATAGATTTTGGCAAATTAGATTTGGAATTGGGTTTGATTGTAAGTTTGAGAGATGATATTTTAGAAACTCACTTGAGTTTGGATTGATTTGACTGTGTGTTTACCTCACTTTTTAGAGTTCAATGTCCTCATCATAGATCTATGACTCTTTTAGACACTAAGAGTTTCTTAGTCTTAAGACACTTCTAGTGATTAAGTGAATACCTAACCTAAGCTTAGAGACTTAAAAGGATTTGTCATAGGATTAGGCTATGCCTTAGGGACTTAGGGAGTTTTGCCTTTCCTATAGCCTAAATCCAATCCATGCTCTCCTTCTTAAACCAAACCTCAAATTCAATTCAAATATCTAATCCAAATCCAAATTCCAAAATAAATGATTGAAACCCATGATCAAATCCAAAATCAAAATCCTGCCTATAATTTTATCTTATGGACTTGGCCCTTAACCAAATTCAAATCAATCCAAATTGAATTGATTTTCTCCAAGACCAATTAAACCCCTCAATCATTTATCAAATTCAAGTCCAAACTCAATTCCAAATGATTGAAACCGAGATCAAATTCAAACTCCCAAATCCTCCTTAAGCCTTATGATTGAATTCTATGGACTTAGCCAAATCTCCACCCAATTCAATCCAAACTCGATTGACCTCTTCATGAATCAATCATATATTCATTTATATTCACAAATATAAATGAAATATAAATCCAAAAAACCAAAACTAAATCAAACTAAATCTAAATCCAATCAAATCCCAAGCTAAGCCATATGGACCTACCTCCATAAGCTTAATCAAATCCCATTCAAACCAAGTCAGACTTAATTGATTTTCTCATAAATCAATTACTTCATCAATTATCTTCCCAAATATAAATAAAACCCACATTTTAATGATCAAAACTAGATCAAACTAAATCAGATTCTATTCCAAGCCCTTTTGACTTACCTTCATGGTTTGGCCAAATTTGCATTCAAACAACTCCCAATTCAATTGATTTTCTCATAAGTCATTTATATATTCACTTATATTCACAAATATAAATGAAATATAAATTCAAATAGCCAAAACCAAATCCAAAATCATATCAAAACCCAATTCAAACCCTTTAAACCAATTCCTTGGGCTTAACCAAAACCCACCTAAATCAAGCCAAAATCAATGGATTTTCTCTTGAATCAATCATTCCTTCAATCATCTACCCAAATATAAATCAAACCTATAATCATCAAGCTAAATTAAAATCAATCCAAGTTAAGTCCAACTTAGCCCTTTTGACATAAAAATTCCAAATGAACCAAAACCCATCATGGCCCAAATTGATTGTAGTTGGATTTATATTTCAATCATAAGCTCATGTATAAATACAACTAAACCTTATTCAAACCAAAAAAACCCTTTTGAGCTAAATTCTAATCCAACCCAAATTATATTGAACCAAGCTAACCAAAACTTCATACCATGACCATTGATCACCCTACCATCAATTGCCTTAAATTGGGTCAAACCAAGTCAACTTGGTCATTTGATGAAGTCAACCCTTAGCCCATATGAAACCCAAATTAGCCAAAACTCATCCTACACCAAATCAATTGAAACTATTGATTCACTTCAGCCCATAATCAATGATTTAACATGACTTGACCATCAATTGAGCCAAACTAAACCTAATTGACCATTTGACCCAAGTTGACCCAAATTGACCTAAAAGGCCAATGGGTCAAATCATGATCCAACCCAAATTGATTATAACCAATGGCTCAAGTTCATTCCAAATTGATTATTGAACTTGACCAAACCCTTAATTGAACCCAATTTGGCCAATTGAGCCCAATTGACCTAAAGGGTCAAATTGGCTAAAATCTAAATTAAATCCAAATTGATTCAAACCAAAGCCTACATTCATGTTCAATTGATCAATTGAACATGAACCAACACCTAACCAAAGCCAATTTGACCAATTTGGTCAAATTGGTCAACTTGACCCATTTGACATATATGAATCCAAATGAGCCAAAATCAAACTTAGGCCAAATTGATTGAAACCACTTGAACCTAAATACTTCAAATCATCATTTGAACTAAACCCATGCTTTGGTTTGACCCAATTTGACCAATTGGTCAACCTAACCCAACCTAGCCCAATTTGACCTATAAGGGTCAAATTGAGCTAAACTATGAAACCCATGGGCCCGAAACCTGACCCAAACCCATCATGGGTCAACCTAAAATTCGAACCTAATTTGAGCCAAACCCAAGTTATTACACATTGTCCAAGCCTCTTTATATAGGATTTCACTCATTTTTAGCAAAGTCCACTGTCTTATCACTTGGAAGCCCTCACTCACCCCACTTTGGGATCTTACCTAGCCACCTAGCCCATCCCATGTGGGCTAGGTCTGCCATGGACCAAAGGGAGGTGAGTTAACTCACCTCCCTTACAAATTGAGAACCAAAGGATCAAGGGAGGAACAATCAACCCATATCCCACTTTGAGTCACCTCCCAAGCTTTCCTCCACTCAAACGGAGCCATGTGGACTTGAAGGGGACAACTCTGGCACCCTGATGGTGGCTGGCCAGCCAAAAACTTGGGATTGATCCCATCCATCCATCACACCTAATTGAGGGATATACCCCCTCAATTCTCATGGGAAAGGAAACCATTCACATCCTCAAAGCTTCTTAAGGCATTTTCCCTCTATGAGCTCTCGAGCGATTCCAAAGCTTCCCTCTTTGGATTTCCTCTTTCCCGAGTGAACCTGAAACAGTGCATTGATTCGATCCCAACTCCCTCATTCCTAAAACAAAGTCAAATTGCTCATTCCTACACCTTTCACACACCTCATTAAGACTACCCGAAGTTTCCCCCGAGCTCTAAACCCACCAGAGGTCAGAGTTTGATCAGAGTGTCCAAAGCATGATTCTTGGCCTCCTGATCTAACCACTTTGAATTAACCTAATTGTTGATTAACAGGGCTTCATCTCAACTAGATGAAGCTTCTTTAAGTGTGCAAGCCGCCGGTCTTAGCTCCTGTGAGGTAACACCATTAAAACTGAGCTTCCTCTAATTTTTTTGAAGTTTATCGAAGAAAATGTCAATGTCCCATGATCATAGCCATTGGATCATTTGCAAACCTTGTATAATGGATACATGGGAGCCTCCCATCATTCCTCCCATCCCTAGAGTGCCAACCTGACTTGATGGAGATAAGTCGAATGGCTGGACGGTGGTGAGCCAGTGCAAAACATGTGCACCTCCATGATAAGAAATTGATGTTCGAGCATGATTTCACACACACTTGTATTGTGAGCTCTCTAACTCATTTTTGAAGCCCCTCAAAGTGTTTCCAAGGATCGCCAAGCCCTCTCCATTAGCATTGCCCATTCCCGAGCAAAATCAAAATAGGGCATCCCAATCCTGAGCAATACTCTCTCATTTTGAAATCAAACTTCAATTCCTCTTAGCCATACCATCACCATATCTTATCGAAGCCAACCGAACCAATTCTCAAGCTTCCAAGCCACGGAAGGATCGAGTTCGATCAGAGCTGAGCTCGTTGCATGCATGGATTGGTCAACCGAGCATCCCACACTGAATCAAGCTTAAAGTTCTTCAAGAGGGCCTCACCTCAACTAGGCAAAGCTACCTTCGGTGTTGCACTACCATACATTAGCTCCGGTGAGGTAATTTCACAAACTGAGCCTTGTATGTAAAAGTTGGTTGGTCCTTTACAAAGAAAATTTGAATTTCATATAAAATTGATCGTTAGATGTACACATCTCCCTTCCCTGAAGGTGTGTAAAGAATTTGGAGACAATCCGAGCTTGGGTGAGCTCGGATCGAACTAGGGAAGATGGACGGCATTCGTATTCCATCGCTCAAGAATGGGATAGATCATGACCCATCCATCTCGTGTGATCGAGATGAACGGCTCTAATCAAATCCCATGGTAGAGCTTCTGATTCCTTTCCTAAATTGTGGGTCAGATTATGATCGTCTGATCTTAGATCGAACGGTCCATAGAGAAAGAGTATCCACCGCCAGCTGAGTCAGCATGTAGATGTGACTACTTAAATAGCCAATCTTATCGCATCATGTGGAAAGTGCTCCACATTAGCACGTCGTCAGCTGCCACATGGCTCGATGGGATTAAGGCTTTAATTAGGGTTAAATAATTAGTTTTTTAATTCTGAAACTTTCTAAAATCATAACTAATTATAAAAAAATCCAAAAATTATAAACTTAGGCTCATTTTGAAGATATTGCAGAGTAGAATCTAAAAAATCTATCATTAATTAATTTTTAGCAGTGATTTTAGCTTAATTAGGGTTTTACTAAAAATCTAACTAGCTTAATTACACCTTAATTAAGCACTCAATTAATCTCAAATTTTTTATGGATGTTTAGGGGGATGATCTCTCCTATTTTTCTAGGATTTTATTGATTATTTAATTAGGGAAATCACTTGATTAAGCCCTAATCACTCTCTTAATCTAATTAATCATAATTAATGAATGAATAATAACTTAATTAGTAATTTAAGCATAATCATATTTGTTGAACAGTAAGATGACTTAGGAGATGTGGTTGGGGATACTTTTCCTAATCCATTTCCTAAGTTTTCTTTACCTTAAAAAATCAAATTAATTAATGGATAATGGAATGATTAATTGATTAATTAAGTAATTAATCATTAAAATAAAGAAATCATAATCTAATTGAATGTTTAAATGATTTAAGGATTAGGATTGCCTTGATCCTCTCCCCTAAGTTAATTTTGTCATTCAAATTAAAACATAACCAAAATGTTTAATCAATTAATTAAAGGCTTAATAAAATTAAAATTAAAAAATTAACTCATTCACACCTAAGCAACCCTTAATTGATTTTGGGTGGCTCCTTGGGTGTTCAATAACCCAAGGTGAGAGATAATGAAATTATGGTTGGCTCACGTGTGTGAGAAAATCATAAAAATAATTAAGTGAGATCCTTTAAGCTTAATTAACTATTAATCATAAGCCAATTACATTAGTCCCATCTCATTTCTTAGGAGCATTGAAAATTTAATTTTCATATGGTTGCATATCATATTGGCTTATTATTAACTAGTTAATTAACTTAAGGTGATATAGGTAAGGGTTAATTAATTCACTTAATTCATACCTTAACCTAATTAAAATATAAAACCAACTTAAATATTCTTCATTAAACTAAAGTAATTCACACATGGGGAATTAGGTTAGGATTAGCAAACCTCTTTCATATTTCCTAAATCAAATCAAACTCAAAGTTAAAAAAATGCCTTTAAAGAATTTTGGTTCATTTTAAGTAGCCTTATTTAATTTGATTGTCCTTAGAAATTAATTGGGATGAATAAAATCATGTGCTTACATTCCTTTATTTCTTTCCAATCATGCTAAATATTGCTTTCCATATGAAATCATACATTCATTTCTTTTAAAATTAATTAAATGAAATATTTTTTTTATGTCAAATTGCATGTGTTGACTTAAATTAAAAATATGTGTGGCTATTATCACTATTAAATCAAAAACTATTTTTAAAGCCTATAAATAAATTATTATAAATGAAGTGATGCAAACTATAAATATCTATAAACTTGCATGTGATAATAATATAAGATATGTAATATGAAGTTCTCTTTCCTTATCCTACATGGATTCACTTAGGATTTGCAAGTGTATAGTTCATTTGAAAAGAACATAACACTTGCCTAAATCTACTCCTATGCATCTCCATGTTAAGACTTAGAAAGAATTTCATATCACATATGTAAATCACATAATTAAATCAAACACAACCTTTTTTGCAAGATTCCCTATTCATGTGGTTCTTTTTGTACATTCATATATATTTGAGAAAAGTGGTATATTAGTCTGGACATCCCGGGGCTATGAGGCTTTAAGTAGCACTAAGTAGGTCTTGTACCTTACACCCCTGGTGTAGAAAATAATGGCACCGTACTCAGTTAAAACTCTTATACATATGCATGTGTGATATGACCAATGAATAAAGAATCATAAAGCAAATATAACATGTATCTAAGAAAAGTAAAATATTAGTCTGGACATCCCGAAGAGGCTTTAAACAACCCTAAGTAGGTCTTGTACCTTATGCCCCTGGTGTAGAAAATAATGGTGTCGTACTCACTTAAAACTTTTATACATGTGAATGTGTATTTAGCTAATGGATGAAAAATCCCTTTTTTATGTAATAAAAATATGCATTCATAATTCAATAAAAAAATGAAATATTTAAAATCCAAATACACTTCTTTGCATTCATCATCAAAGTGTGCTAAGATTTACATTACATGTATAGGTATGCTTAGGATTATTCATATGCATGATATACATGATGGGAAGAAATGAATGAATGTGTGTTATGTGATAGTAATCCATTTTAATTAATCTTAAGATGCCTTTTTTATTGAATAGGGCTACTAAGAGTGAATCTAAACTTAGGGTTAATTAAAACACATAATAAATCATTCACTAAAGGAAATTCATTAATTAACTTACCTTAGAAATGACTTAAGGTAGGGATAAATGAGAGATTCCCTCTCTTTCTTCTCATAACACTTAGTTGCTTAGGTCATATGAAACAAAAGAAAACACTAAATAAAATATTCAAATCAATTAAACCACTTAAAGAGAAATCAACCCTTTATAAATTAAATCCCTCACACTTAGCAAATTATAACCTGAAGCCTTGTTAGGACATACCACACAAGCCTTAACACATACACATTAGATTAAGTCACCATTACTAGCTTTATGTTTGGGTGGTGCATGGTTTGATGAATATTTTATTTTTGTGAAGTATTATTTTAGACTGATGTTAGGTGTATGTAAGTCCGGATATTATTAGCTTAATCATGCTTTCAGGGGGTTATGCTTAAGGGGTGCTGTAATAAAAATATAAATACTTTTTGTTGTGCAGGATGCTTATACCCCTAAGCATGACCCAAGTTAGGACAGGTGGGCTTTGTTTTCCATGTGTGGGGTGCTAAGTCCAAATTATTCATATAACTAGCTAACATTTGATTCGTAGGTGTAGTTAGATTTACTTTTCTTCTCTTAATATAATTTTGCATTAGGATTATGATAAGTGTTATGGGGTTTAAGGGTGAGCATTAGATATAAGACCATGCCATATATATATCATGTGATGCCTTTCAAGCAAGCTACATCCCAATCAAGCCAAAGAAGGAAAGAAATGGAGCAAATCAAAGCCAAAAGAAAGAAAGAAATGTAGCAAATCAAGATGAAGGAATGAAAGATGAAGAGTGAAGAATGGAGGATGAAGAATGAAGACTCCATAACACTTATAATTTTATAATTGTAATTATTATTCTTTCATTATACCTAGATGTATAAGGGTAGAGCTACTACCCACATTTCTTTTTGTCAGGGGTCGACCGACTTATTATTTTATGATAACTTTATAAAATTGTTTGATATTTTGTTTAGCTTGTGCATTAGAAATAACATACTTTTTCATAATTTCTTTATGATTGGCAATTGCTGTGTGTCTTGGATCCATTTAGGCTCCTAGAATAAAAAATAAATTCTCTATCACACTAATAACTCATAACTAAAATTTTAAAATAACTCATAACCTCACATAAAATCCTAGGAATTAAATCAAGATAATAAAATATTTAGTAACCCCTTAGCTGGATGATTGTATATATAATATCATGCATCTCATATCCTTTCACTCTTGTTAAGAGAGGGCTTCCATCTGTGCCAGAGAATAAAGGCTTAACCTATCAGAGCCTTTGATGGAAAGACACCTCTTTCTCTTTTGATTTGACCCATAATCAAATTCTCATGCATTTAGGCATACAAAATCATATGTCAAAATAAAAGTCCAAAACTCAAATAAAATTTGATAAAATTTGCATTAAGGCATTATTCATGCCCCTCATGATCTAGCCTCTTAGGGAGTGGGTTTAAGGACTTAGTTTTCTCTTCTAAATAAATAATAGCTTAACCATCTTGAAAAGCATATAACTTGCCTACATGGATTTAATGTGTAGGAGGAGTTATCTGTCTGTCACTCCAGGCTATAATAAGTCTAGCAGTTGGGTGGCTTACTCTCTCGGGTGGAGGTAAACCATATACCCATTTTTGCCTTAGATTTAGGTTATGCTTTGGCCCTCACCAAAGCTTCCTAGATTTAGGATCTGAGGTTATTGTTTTCCTTTATAGGCTACAAACATAAATCCTCAACTCGTAGGCATTCCCACAACCTTGTATTGTGGAATTATAAGTCCTAGATTTCTAATAAAATTTCAACTCAAAAAATAAATCCCCTCAATTTTGAATACATAATGCCCAACCATAGGATAGATTGGAGTGCTCACTAGGCCTCCTAGTATCACAAGCACTCCTTCATCTCCTTTGGTTTGATAATAACTCTCCCCTTTTGATCTGTCCCACTTGATTTTTAAAAATACAACCAATTTATTGATAGTCCTATCTTTGAAATCTTTGGAGATAACAACCGTCTACTTTAATCAAGAGTATTCTTAAGAAACTCACATTGCTTGGATGTAATTAACTATGGAGGCTTGCCTCCATAAGAAACTTAATGAATCCAGTTTAAATAAACCTTGCTTTATCTTTCCATGTAAAGAAGGGGAAAAATCTTTGGTATATTTGAATAACCATCATGCCTTAGGGATACTTATTAGGTGATTAGGTCCATTATATGGTAGTGATTTCTATCTCTCGAGATAGTACACTATTCCTTAATTTCATACCCAATCACTTCAATAAGTACATCCTCGAATCTGCGTGGTGTCCCCTTACATATACACACAACACCAAACCAAAAATAAACACCATAGATTTTTCTAGCGACTTTGTTGGGGAATGGTTCCTCTTTCCATCTCTAGTAGATGATTGTTATCTCCAAGCATCGATAGTGGACTTGCATTTCATGTGAGCCCGAGACTATCTTTCCTTCTGTTAGCACTTAGCTTATTTCATTCTTAAGCAAAGTTAGCCAACATCCTTTATGTTTTAGGACCTCACTCCATGTAGGTCTTGAAACCCCTTTTCCCAATAAGTGAGAACATAATTTATCAATGAAGAGGGAGATAATAAAATTTAGAACCTCCTCAGCACTAGCTTGGTGAGGCAAGGTTCATCATAAAATTTAAAGAAAATAATTTCTTTCACAAAATGACACTTTCCAAAAGCACCTTTCACAAATTCACAAAATCAAAACTCCTTCATTTAACAATCCTTATGATTGCTACATGGAGGTTCTTTTCAAAAGCACATTCTTAAAAAATAACCATGCCCATTCAACACACTCAAAATTCTTGAATGAGGAATCCAATTTTCAAATAAAATTGAAGCTCCAGTCAACATATTTCACATATGTTGGAGTGGAAGCTTCCCTCTTTCCAAAAGCAAATCATGTCACATTTGATTCCCACTTAACATATCCAAACTTGTTAAGTGAGAATCCCTATTTGAATCAAACATAAAATTTGACCTTCACTCAACAATTTTAATTTGTTAAGTGGGGGTCTCATTTTCAAAACATAAAATTTGAACTTCACTTAACAATTTTAATTTGAGTGGGGTCTCATTTTCAAAACATAAAATTTGACCTTCACTTAACAATTTCAATATTGTTAAGTGGGAGTCTCATTTTCAAAACATGAATTTATTTTCACTTAACAATTTCAATTTGTTAAGTGGGGTCTCATTTTCAAAACATTTGACCTTCACTTAACAATTTCAATTTGTTAAGTGGGGGTCTCATTTTCAAAACATAAAATTTGACTTTCACTTAGCAATTTCAATTTGTTAAGTGGGGGTCTCATTTTCAAAACATTTTTTGACCTTCACTTAACAATCTCAATTTGTTAAGTGGGGTCTCATTTTCAAAAAAATAAAATTTGACCTTCACTTAACAATTTCTTTTGTTGGGTCTTATTTTAAAAAAACATGAATTTGACTTTCACTTAACAATTTCAATTTGTTAAGTCTCATAAACATTTTGACTTTCACTTAACAATTTCAATTTGTTAAGTGAGGGTCTCATTTTCAAAACATAAAATTTGACTTTCACTTAACCATTTTAATTTGAGCAAGGGTCTTATTTTCAAAACATGAATTTGACTTTCACTTAACAATTTCAATTTGTTAAGTGGGGGTCTCATTTCCAAAACATAAAATTTGACTTTCGCTTAACATATTCAATTTGTTAAGTGAGGGTTTCATTTTCAAAACATACATTTAGGCTTTCACTTAGCATATCCAATTTGCTAACTGAGTGTCGCACTTTTAAAGCATATATTTGGTTCTACTTAAACACATCAAATTTCTTAAGTAAGAATCACATAATCATGCCATATTGGATTCCCACTTAACATACCAAATTTGTTAAGTGAGAATCCCATTCTCAAGTCATAATCGTACTTTGATTTCCACTTAACACACCAAATTGTTAAGTGGGAATCCCATTTTAAAAACAAATATATCAAACACATTTAGGCTTTCACTTAACATACCAAATTTGTTAAGTAAGGGTCTCTTTTCAACAGACATTTGATCCTTATTCAACATACTAAATTTGTTAAATAAGGATCCAATTTTTCATATCAAACACACTTGAGCTTTCACTTAACATACCAAATTTGTTAAGTGAGAGTCTCATTTTTTTTAAAAAAATAAACATATCTCAAACACATTTGGGGCTTTCACTTAACATACCAAATTTGTTAAGTGAGACTCCCAAGTGAGACTCCCATCTTTAAAGAACAACAAATTTATCTCACATTTTACTTAAACATAAGTTTGTTAAGTGAAAGTCTCATCTTCAACCACATGTGGCCTCTAGTTACATACCAAATTTGTTAAGTAAGAGGCCCCTTTTTCAAATCAAAATATCACAAGAAAAAAAATATTTCAAATACATAATCACAACTTCTTCTTAGCATACCCAAATTTGCTAGAGGTTCTTTCAAACTATCCATATTTTCAAACAAGAGAAATGCAAATCAAAAAAAATCTCTCCTCAAATTTTTGAACCCCACCCAACCTACCTAAATTGGTTGAATGTTATAAATTTCAAATCAAACATCCAAATCTCCAAAACCAAATATCTTATGTAGGAAAGGTTGCAATATCTCTATCCAACCTCCAAGAAAATTATTTCTAAGATCAAAAGTTACCCCATGCTCAAGCACCAAACCTCCAACTCTAAGGAAGGTTTGTAAGTTGCTAATCACAACTTGAGAGAGGTAGAAGCCCAAACAAAGCATATTTCCACTTGCGAGATAGCATTATTGGGTGACTCCGCCAGTTGTAGCCACAACTCCTTCCGCTTCTTCTTACCACTATAAAATCACTACTTACTTTACTGATTTCTACTTTATCTCATCCAAATTTAAGAAATCAATGAAGAAGAAGACACATCCTCTCTACTTTTGATGATCTTGATGATTTTATTCTAGAAAGCTCTCCAAGTACTAATAATTATAATAATCCAATCCTTTCGATTTTGAAATGGATTATTTTAAATCACCACCCATTGAGATAGATTTGTTATGACTCATTGATCTTATAGGAGAAGCTAGGTGAAC
Source organism: Cymbidium sinense (assembly GCA_021442155.1). Taxonomy (NCBI): domain Eukaryota; kingdom Viridiplantae; phylum Streptophyta; class Magnoliopsida; order Asparagales; family Orchidaceae; genus Cymbidium; species Cymbidium sinense. The sequence continues at coordinate 21,971,396 of CM038232.1, read as the reverse complement.
GCGAGTAGTAGAACTTTCCATTAAACCATCTCATGAAGTCACCAAGTCAACCTTCGTGACAAAGTTCTACCTCTAGGGTAGCACCTGATAAGGGTAAACAAGTCATTGGTTCTAGCAATCAAGAAGCCCCTCCACGGATGCTCCACTATGAATATGCTTAGAGAACCAGAATTGATTACAATATCCTCGCTCACCTAAGAAAGTAGCTAACTAAAGTAAGCATATATGATGCCCTTGTCTTATCCAAAGAGATGAGGGAGTCATTGATCAAAGTACTTCTTGATCCATAAATATGCTTAGCTCAGCTGACTGCTATTGGAGAGGAGGCATGTTTTTCAAGAGAAGCCCATGGAGTTACATTCACCAATGAATACCTTCTTTTGGGGACAATGGAGCACAACTGTCCCCTCTACATCATAGTGGATATGGGCAGATTCAGACTATTTAGGGTATTAGTTGATCAAGTTGCATTAGTTAACATTATGAGTCTAAAAACCCTTGCTTACTTGAGGATCGACATCTGAACTTCGAGGAGATTAGATGATGTTGAGAATTCAACAAAGTGAGAGGGCTTTAGGTTCCATAGTATTACCACAAGTGATAGATGACTAGAAGATAGAAGCCAAGTTCTACATAATTAATTCAGATACATCTTTCACTTCTTTGCTGGGTAGGACTTGGATACATGTAAACAACATAGCTCCATCCACTTTATATCAGTCCATCAAATTCAGAAGAGGTGGAATCGAGTATTACGTCAAAGGAGACTTGAAGCCATTCTCAGTTAGAGAGGTTGAGATTTATGAAGATTCAGCCTACTATCTTCTTCCAAATCAAAAGTCTATTCTGAACTTCCGAAAGTTAAAAATCAAAAGAAAAGAAACAAAAGAAAAGAGAAAGAAACTAAAAGAGAAAAGAAAAAGGAAAATAAAAGAAAATACAAGTGAATGAGACGACAGGAAGAAGAATAAAATTAATGCCTTACGCTTTGTTCCTCCATATGAACACATGGGTAGGATGACTCAACCTCCAGTGTAGAAGAGGCAAGTCCGAGGCGCTTCTAGAGGTGGAAGACCTCCTGCTGGTGGCCAGAGGAGTTTCTAGTTTCAGAGTAGCATCCACATAGACTTAGAGTCCAGTTGGAGGATGAGTCTTATGATTAATGCAACCAACCCCTCCTGGGTCCCTTTGGAGGTAGCGATAGTGATGAATACTAGGCCTCCAAAGCATGAATGTATCCAAATCATCATTATGTAGAACAGTCAGGAGGCAGTTGAGAACTTTAGCTCTAACCTCACTTTCTTCTAAAGTTGAAGATTTGGTAGTTAAGGAGGCCCCAAGTCCCCAATATAATGAAAGAGGATTTTATTGGAAGCATCAACCTCAAGTCAAGAAGCTGATGTAGAACTTGAGGATGATTCATATAAAGATTTAATACAACTATCTTTTGATTGGTATTCACCTTGTGTTATTAACTTAGCAAAGAAGGGATTAATCCCACATACTTGGTATAAACACAAGTCGAACTACTTTGAAAAACTATGGGACAACCAAAGCAGACACTCTCAATCAAGATCCTAGGATTCAACACAGTGGGTCCCATCGATAACAACCATTGCCTAGTCACCACTCATTTCTCGATAGGTTCTTCTCAAATCATGTTAACTCTTACGAGGATGTTTAGAAACTTGATGACCTAAATGAGAAGTCGAGATGTACCTCCAGTTTGAAAAGAAATTAGATCAATCATTGATGAACTTAAAGAAATTAACTTGAGAAAAAAAGAAGATCCATGCCTAACGTACATCAGTTCCTTGTTGAATGAAGAAAAAACTAATGACTTAGTTAGGCTATTAGCTGAGTTTAAGGATAGCTTCGCATGGAGTTATGAAGAAATGCTCGATTTATTTGTTAACGTAAATAAACCATAATAGATCCTAATGCTAACCCTATCAAGCAAGCTCCTAGACACATATGATTAGAAATTGAACAATTCAAATCAAGAACCGATCGATGATGGCTTTATGTGGAAGAAAAATACCCTACCGGGCTGTCACCCTAGTTAAGAAAAGAATGGCCAAATTCACATATGCAATTTTAGGGATCCAATAACATGTCCTAAGGATGAATTTCCACTTCCTATACCGAAATTGATGGTGGACATTGCCTCATCTCATGTTGTATTCTCCTATATGGATGGGTCATCTGGCTACAACCAAATCAAGATGACCCCCGAGGATGAAAGAAACACTGCTTTTTGAACCCCAATCAGAATCTTTTGTTATAAGGTCATGCCTTTTGGCCTTAAAAATGCTGGTGCTACATACTAGTGGGCCATGACTCGGATCTTCAACAAACTCATTCAACATCAAGTTGAATGCTATGTTGATGATCTAGTAGTCAAAAGAAAAGAAAAGAAAGATCATCTCTTTGACTTTAGAGTAGTTTTCAAACAGTTAAGATAATTTAACCTCAAAATGAATCCCCTAAAGTGTGCATTAGAGGCTAGGAAATTTCTTGGATTTATTGTCTAACACCGGGGAATAGAGATCAACCTAGAGGAGATCATGGCTATCTTAGAAATGCCACCCTAAAAAGTCTAACTCAACTCAGATCATTTCAAGGGTGGCATATCTAAGACACTTCATATCCAACTTATCAGGAAGATGCCAACCATTCTGACTTATCAAAAGGATGCCAAGTTCAGAGATGACAAGTGCATGCCTTTGAAGCCATCAAGCACTACCTAAATGATGAAATTCACCCTATCTGGCAAGCCATTGATCCTCTACATCGCATGACCCCTTTGGTGCTTTGTTGGCCAATGATGAAGGGAAAGAAAATTCTCTACTATCATCATTGATCCTCACAAGGCAAACTACCCACCTATTGAAAAGCACAGCCTAGCTTTAATCTTTGCATCAAAAAAGTTATGATATTACATGCTTTCTCACAAGATAAATTTGATCTCTAGAATCAATCCACTACAATATCTCATGAAATGGCCAATGTTATCTAGATGATTGGCACAATGGTCCATGATTTTATAGCACATCACATTTATTCCTCCTATGAAAGGACACAAGTGGATTTCTTAGCAGTACACCACTTCCTACTAATTCTCTGCTTTGTGATGATCTCCCTGATAAACAAATCATGAACATAAAGGACACTAGCATTCACCATTGGGAGATGTATTTTGATGGTGCAACTTCCTCTCAAAAAAGAGAAGAACCATAATCTACTCTTCCAGGGATGGGTAGGAATAGTTCTCCTAACTCTAGACCATGAGTGATGAGATTCTCATATCATCTATCCAATCCATGCACCAACAAGAAAAGCAATATGAGGCTCTAATTATTGGTCTAGAGTTAGTCATTACACTATGCGTCCAGAGCATCAACATCTTCGGGGATTCTTAGCTCATCATTAACAAAATCGCTGGGCCCTACAGGGTTCTAAAGCCTAAGCTCCACCATTATCACAAGTATGCCATGGAGTTGTTGGCTCAAATTCTAGAGGTCACTATCTACAAGATTCATTGAGGATATAATTCTATAGCATAGGCATTAGCCAAGTTTGCCAAAGAGTTGGCATGTCCAGAAGATGAGTCCATTCCAATAAGGGTCCAAAATAGACAAGTCTTATCCATTATCAAAGCTGAACTCATCGAGAGACTCTCTCTTGAAGAGGAGGTTGCCATTGCCAAAAAGAATGATGAGTCAGATTGGAGGTAACCATTCATGGATTACCTAAACACAGGTAAACTACCTCAAGAAAAGTCATTAGCCCATCAAGTAAAACAGAGAGCTCTCTCCTATGCTCTCATGGATGACACCCTATACCAGCGGTCTTTCAATCATATGTGGTTACATTGTTTAGCCAAACACGAAGCCAGTAAGATTGTGATCGAGGTACATTCAGGTTTTGTGGAGCTCACTAGTCCGATCTGAAGATGAAAGCTAAGATTAAGAGACTAGGGTACTACTGCCTTCAATGATTACAAACTGCATAGATGTAGCTAGGAGAGGCCACCAATGTCAGGTGCATGGTGTGGTCCTACACCAACCACCCAACATTCTACATCCTACATTACCTCATGGCCATTTGAGTGTTGGGCACGACATAGTGTCATCGATCCTCCTTCTTCCAAGGGTCAGTTCATTCTAGCTACCATACTACTTTTCCAAGTGTGAGGCAATCTCACTTAGAGAAGTCACAAAGACATGTGCTCCATTTTCGAACCATATGTATATAGATTTGGGGTGGCTTGATGAATTATATTCGATAATGGTGCATTCAAGAGCACCAAGATCAACAGCTTTGTACAGAGATATAGCATAGATTAGAGATATTCTACCATCTACTATCCAAGGGCAAAATTGTCTAGCAGAAGTATTCAACAAAACTCTGATCCAAATATTAAAGAAGACACTCGACAATAACAAGCGACAATGACATGAGTAGTTGGTTGAAGCCTTATGGGCCTACCGCACCACATACAAAACTCCAACTCAATCTACCCCATTCTCCTTAGTGTATGGATCTGAAGTCGTTCTACCATTAGAGGTCTAACTCCCATCAGTAAGGATAGCTGTGGGTTGCAAGATTACTTAGAAGAATGCCAAGTTAACCTCAAGTTGTACAAAGCCAAGATGATTCAAGCTCACAACAAGTAGGTCCATCCTAGAGGTTTTCAAGGGAGAGCTTATTTTAGTTCTAAGGAGACTAATTGTGCATGATGGGAGGCAAGTTTGAACACACTTGGGAAGCTTTTCCATAAAGAAGGCCTACCAAGGAGGATCTTATAAACTTATAAATTGTAAGGAAGAGCGTCCTATGCTTCCAATCAATGGGCTCTACTTAAAGAAATACTATCCATAAATCTTGTTTGAAAATAATCATCAATAAAACTTCTTTTCATATCAAATTCCATCTCTTATGTGTTAGAAAATTCTTTTGCTTGTGAATCTATCACGATGTGTTTAAGGTAGGTGTAAGAGAACCCAAGCGGCATCCTACCCCTACACAAACACAAACACAAACTACATTCAACCCTCCAGTGCTACTAGGATAAGTGTAAGAGAACCCAAGAGGCTTCTTATTTTGACTAGTACAACTAAGTTAGGTGTTAGAGAACCCAATCGGTATCCTTTCTTTGTGGAGTAACATTTCTACATATTTAGGATAGGTGTAAGAGAACCCAAGCAGCATCTTATTCAATATTTTACATTATAAACAAACACATATCTTTCATTTCAGGCTATTTTGATGTGGGAGTAAGCCCCCTGTGGCACTCACTCATTAGCTACTCTAAGTCGATATGCTACCTTGTTAGTATGTCACCCCAGTGGTCACTTGTCTAGTGGATGTGAGTCCCTACACTTTCTTCCTAACTTGACCATTATAAACCAATGAGTGCCTTGTTAGTTTGGTAGATTTACTACGTAGCTGGTAACCTATGTTGACTTCATTTAAGAGGATGTAAGCCTACATGCGTTCTTCTTGAACTAGCCATCATGCACTAACTAGATCAAGTATATTTGAGGTTTAGGGTAAGTCCCCGAGTGGCTCCTTTCCTCTTGACTACTTCAAGCTTTGGTTTAGTCCCTACACAGGACTCCTCGCTTAGTAGTCTCCATAAGTCAGATATCCCTTATCAAGCCAAAGACAGACTATCCAGACAATTAGTTCCACTTTGGAGAGATGTAAGTCTACACGCCTTCTTTCTGTGAATCATCACAAACATGGGCACCTTAGGTTGGTTGGTTATCGCCATGCTGACGATGACCCACCCGATGGATACACCACTCTTAGCAGATGTGAGTCCCCATGCTTTCTCCTTGAGTTGGCCTATTTTCTTTTATAGGGTTTTGGATAAAGCCCCTAGTGGCACCTCCCCTGGGGGCACTCTATTTGGATCATGTACTTAGCGATCCCATTTAGACACAACCCCGATTACTCTTGGATTGAGCAGTCCCCCTTTTAAGTATCCACCCCTACAGTTAGAGAATTTTTTCAGCGGATGCACAGATTCTCCCTTGGTCCAGTAAGTCTAAAATAGGACTAGGTTGATATAAGCTCCTTCTCAGTATGGTCCCTCGCAAATGAACATGGTCTACACAAATATAAAATAAACAAAATATATCTTGCTTGTGGATTAGGAATTCAAGCCCCCAATGCCCCCTTTCCCAAGCAGGCATCCTATCTTTGGGCAGTGCCAGCAAAACTCCCTATTGAAATTGCCTAACTAATTTGAGTAGAGATAAGTCCCCGGGATGACACTCTCACTAATCACCCTTAGGTCAGGTTCAACTTGTTGTGCCACCAACGAGTCACCCCGATGATCATCTTTGCTTTGAAAGATATAAGTCTATTACGCATTATTTTTATCACGATCATTGTAAACTGGTGGGTAGCCTTAGGTCGGGTCCTATTTATTATGAAAGCGACCGATCACCCCTGTGGTTTCTTGTTTAGGAGGATGTGAGTCCCTGTGATTTCATACTAACTTGACCATTGCACCGAAAGGCACCCCTTTGGTTGGTTAGTTCTACCCCATGGATGGTAGACTATCCCTTTAGATTTGTAAATCTAAGACAAGTCTAGGCTGATAATAGTCCATTCTTAGTGGATCCATCGCAAACTGATGGGATCCATCAAATTAAAATAACTAAAATTAAAATAAATGTAATTTAATCAAATGACATTATCTTGACTACTTCTGAGTTGATATAAGTGAGGCATTCATTGATACCTAAGTCGGTCCGATTTATTATCGACGATCACCCCTGGTTCCTTGTTTAGGAGGATGTGAGTCCCCGTGCTTTCTTCTAATTTGACCACTGCATACTGAAAGGCAACCCCTTAGGTCAGATAGTTCTACCATATGGCTGGTGGACTACCCATTTGGATTGGTAAATCTGAGACAGGCCTAGGCCGACATGACCCCTTCTCAGTGTGGTCCATCGCAAATCGATAGGGTCCATCTTGAAATCTGAACTTAAATAAACAATCAACCAACTTTTGCCTAGCGAGACATCAATCATCTCAACCTCCCCAGTGAAGTCAATCAAACCCAATTCAAACTTACATTCCCCAGTGAGTGCACCCTCAAAAGAAATTTCATCAAATCCTTATCCCTATTAGATAACTTGAACCTGCTTCCCTAGTGGAAGGTTCATACATCTATCCCTGGTAGGTTATACATTCTAATCCCCAATGGATACTCTACCCAAATCATACCTTGCATTCAAATCCAAACCTCTTATCCCTAGTGGATAACTTGAATCTGCTTTCCTAGTGGATCCCTTCTTCCTCCCTTATGCCCTTGGAAAGAGTTGAGTTGCATTGCACTAAGATCTTGATCTACACTTCAGGTTTAGGAATAAATCATTTCTGTTAGTATTTGCAATCCTTCGGACGTTGTTAATTACTTCGCCAACACCACGCACGGTGCCTTGTCTCACACATACCTATCCCTTTGTTGATCTCACTTTGGAGTGAGCTCTTAGCTTCCTCATCATAGATCTAGGGCTTATACACTAAAGTTCCTTAGTCTTAAGATACTTCTAGTGATTAGGTGAACACCTAACCCAACCCTAGAGATTTAGAAGAGTTAGCCATAGAATAGGTTGTGCCTAGGGATTGGAGGACTTGCCACCCTATAGCCCAAACTTAATCTTTGCTTCCTTCTTTCAAACCAAACCTCAAATTCAAATTCAAATTCCAAAAAATATCCAATGATTGGAATCCATCACTAAATTCAAACTCTAAATCCCTTCCTAAGCCCTTTGATTTTATCTCATAGACTTAGCCTTAACTAAATCCAAATCAACCCCAATCCAATTGATTTTATCAATTATTAAATTCAATCTCAAATCAAATTCCAAATCAAAAAAATTAATTTCAAACTCCACATGATTGAAACCCATGATTAACTCCAAATTCCAAAAATCTCTTCTTAAGCTATATGAACCACCTTCATATGCTTAGTCAAAACTCTTTCAAACTGACTCAAACTTGGTTGATTTCTATATAAATCAATCATTCCTTCATTTATATTCATGAATATAAATGAAACCCACCCTCCAATGACCAAAAATAAATCAAGCCAATTTAAAATCCATGATAGCCTCTTTTGACCCATATCCCTTAATTTGATCAAATTTGCTTCCAAATCACTCCAAACTCAAGTCATTTTCTCATAACCCATTTATATCTTCATTTTTATTCACAAATATAAATGAAATATAAATCCAAATGGTCCAAACCAAATCCAAATCAAATCAAATTCTCAATTCTAGTCCTTTTAGCCAAACTTTTGAACATGGCTAAATGACATCTAAATCAACTCAAAACTCATGGATTTTTTCATGATTCAATCATTCCTACAATCAATGATCCAAATATAAAAATAAACCACCATTATCAAACCAAATCCAAGTCAACCCAAGTCAAGCCCAAGTTGACCCTTTTGAAAATTGTCATATGAACCAAAACCCATTTGGCTCCAAACCAATTGCAATTGGATTTATATTTCAATCTAAGCTCATATGTGAGTTCAACTAAACTTGAATCAAACCTTGATCAAGCCAATTGACTTATTTAGGCTCACTTGACCTAAAGTGACCTAAAAGACCTTTTTTATCCAAGTGCTAATCCAACCCAAATTGGATTGAACTATATCAATCATGATCAATAATCATCATGGGGTGATCAACCACCTTGAATTGGGTCAAACCAAGGCAAACCTAGCCTATGACCAAGTCAACATTTAGCCCAAATGAAACCCAAACTAGCCAAAATCCATCATATGCCAAATTGATTGAAACCATTGACTTAAACCCATCCATAATCAATGATTGAACATGACCAAGCTATCAATTGAGCCAAACCAAGTCTAATTGGCCACTTGACCTAAATTGGCCTAAAAAGCCAAAATAGGTCAAATCATGATTTAATCCATACTGATTGCAACCAATGGCTCAAGTTCATTCCAAATCACTTATTGAACTTGACCAAAGCCATGATTGAGCCCATGTTGATCAATTGGTCAACTTGACCCAACCTAGCCCAAATTGACCAAAATCCAAATTAATTTCAAATGAAACCAAACCTACAATCATTTTCAATCGATTGAACTTGAACTTAACACCTAACATAAAATCATTTGATTCCAATTTCTTTTGAATCCAAATGAGTCAAATCCAAATAGACCAAACCAATCAAATTAATTGAACCAAACCAAAGCCTACAATCATTTTATTATTTATTTATTTTTAGTTATATTATTATTATTATATTATTATTATTATTATATTATTATTATTAGTTAGTTATCAATTTTACTAGTTAGTTATTAGTTTTATTATTATTTGGTTTGATCCAATTTGACCAATTGGTCAACCCAATCCAACCTAGCCCAAATGAAACCCATTTGACCAATCCAAGCCAAACCACTCAAATCCAACTTGTGGAATCTTGTGGGCTGACCTAACTCATCTTAAACTCACCCTAGGTCAGCCGAAGACCTCCCCAAAAGTCAAGTGGACCCCATCAAGGGAATTAGCCATCAAACCATATGATTTAAACCTTAAAACCATTGGATCCAAGCTAAAGTCAACCTTCCCATCCCCATGGCAACTCATTAACACTCCATGGAACCTTCTCCTGACCCACCTAGCCAACATAACCCACCTAGATTGGCCAAGAACTTTGGGAGGTGAGTTGACTCACCTCCAACCCAAACCAAGCACCCATTGGATACAAGCTTTGCAAACCTTACACAATGGATCCATGACAGCCTCCCATCAATCCTCCCATCCCTAGCATGCCACCCTGACATGATGGAGACAAGTCCGATAGCCAGATGGCGGCATGCCAATACAAAATGTACGCACGCTGCTGTCCCTCCATGATGAGAAATTGAGGGGTATACCCCCTCAATTTGAGCGCAATTTTGCACACTTGCATCGTGAGCTCTTCTAAATCATTTGAAGCCCCTCAGAGTGTTTCCAATGATCCTTAAGCCCTCTCCATTTGACATTGCCCATTCCCGAGCAAAGTTAAAACATGACATCCCAATACTGAGCAATACTCCCTCATTTTGAAATCAAACTTCAATTCCTCTTAGCCACACCATCACTATACCCTATTGAAACTAGTCAAACCAATTTAAAAACTTTGAAGCCATGGGAGGATCGAGTTTGATCGAAGCCAAGCCCATTGTGTGCATGGATTGGTCAACTGAGCATCCCACACCAAATCAAGCTTAAAGCTCTTCAACTGGGCCTCGCCTCAATTAGGCTACCTCCAACATTGCATTGCCAGACATTAGCTCTAGTGAGGTAATTTCATAAATCGAGCCTTGTATGCAAAAGTGGGTGGGTTGGTCCTTTGTGAAGAAAATTCAAATTTCATGTAAAATTGATTGTTAGATGTATGTCTCCCTTCCTCAAAAGTGTAGGAAGAATTTGGAGATAATCTGAGCTTAGGTGAGCTCGGGTCGAACGAGGGAAGATGGATGACATCTGTCTTCCATCGCTCACGAACTGGATAGATCATGAGCCGTCCATCCCGCATGATCGAGATTAATGGCTCTAATCAAATCCCACAGTAGAGCCTCTGATTCCTTTCTTCATGAATCGATTATGGTCGATCTTAGATCTGACGGCCACGAAAAGCATGTCACCGGTTGAGTCAGCGTATGAATGTGACTACTTAAATAGCCAATCTCTTTGTGCCATGGAAAACAATGAACGATCCGTGCAACAACTGATTAAGGCTTTAATTAGGGTTAGTTAATTGGTTTTTAATCTTGAAAATTTCTAAAATCATAACTAATTGTAGAAAAAATCTAAAAAATACAAACTTAGGCTCATTTTGAAGATATTTCAGAGTGGAATCTATAAAAATTATTATTAATTAATTTTGAGTGATTTTAGCATAATTAGGATTTTATTAAAAATTAATTAGCTTAATTACACCTTAATTAAGCACTCAATTAATCTCAAATTTTTGTTGATGTTTAGGCGATGATCTATGCCTCCCCTATTTTTTTGGAATTTTATTGATTGTTTAATTAGAGGAATCACTTGATTAAGCCCTAATCACTCTCTTAATCTAATTAATCATAATTAATGAAAACTTATTTAATCATTTAAGCATAATCATCTCTATTGAACAGTAAGATGACTTAAGAGATGTGGTTGGGGATACTTTTCCTAATCCATTTCCTAAGTTTTCTTTACCTTTAAAAAAAATTAATTAAATGGCTGATTAATTGATTAATTAAGTAATTAATCTTCAAAACAGAAATCAAAATCTAATTATATGTTTAAATGATTTAGGGATTAGATCCTCTCCCTGTGAATTTTATCATTCAATTTAAAACATAACCAAAATGTTTAATCAATTAATTAAAGGCTTAATAAAATTAAAATTAAAAAATCAACTCATCCACACCTAAGCAACCCTTAATTATTTTTGGTAGCTCCTTGGGTGTTCAATAACCCAAGGTGAGAGATAATGAAATTATGGTTGGCTCACATGTGTGAGAAAATCATAAAAGAAATTAAGTGAGATCCCTTAAGCTTAATTAATTATTAATCATAAGCCAATTGCATTAGGCCCCTCTCATTTCTTAGGAGCATTGCAAATTTACTTTTCATATGGTTTCATATTATATTAGCTTATTATTAACTAGTTAATTAACTTAAGGTGATATAGGTAAGGGTTAATTAATTCACTTAATTCATACCTTAACCTAATTAAAACATAAAACTAACTTAAATATTCTTCATTAAACCAAAGTAATTCACACATGGGGAATTAGGTTAGGATTAGCAAACCTCTTTCATATGTCCTAAATCAAATCAAACTCAAAGATAAAAAATGTCTTTAAAGAATTTTGGTTCATTTTAAATAGCCTTATTTAATTTGATTGTCAGAATTAATGAATGAAATCATGTGCTTGCATCCTTTATTTCTTTCCAATCATGCTAAATATTGCTTGCCATATGAAATCATGCATTCATTTCTTTTAAAATTAATTAAATGAAATATTTTCTTTTATGTCAAATTGCATGTGTTGACTTAAATTAAAAATATATGTGGCTATTATCACTATTAAATCAAAAACTATTTTTAAAGCCTATAAATCAATTATTATAAATCAAGTGATGCAAACTATAAATATCTATAAGCTTGAATGTGATAATAATTTAAGATATGCAATTCAAAGTTCTCTTTCATTATCCTACATGGATTTACATAGGATTTTCAAGTGTATAGTTCATTTGAAAAGAACATAACACTTGCCTAAATCTACTCCTATGCATCTCCATGTTAAGACTTAGGAAGAATTTCACATCACATATATAAATCACATAATCAAATCAAACACAACCTTTTTTTTGCAAGATTCCCTATTAATGTGGTTCTTTTTGTACATTCATATGTATTTTAGAAAAGTTAGTTTTACATCCGGTCATGAGGCTTTAAGTAAGTAGGTCTTGTACCTTATGACCCTGGCATTGAAAACAATGACATCATACTCACTTAAAACTCTTATACATATGCATGTGTGATATGGACAATGAATAAAGAATCATAAATCAAATAAATCAAATATAACCTTTTGCATGGATTTTTTCTATCCTTATAGTTGTTCATACATCTACATGTATCTAAGAAAAGTGGTATATTAGTCTAGACATCCCGAGGCTGCGAGGCTTTAAGTAGCCCTAAGTAGGTCTTGTACTTACATCTGTAAAAAAATAATGGCGTCATACTCACTTAAAACTTTTATACATGTGAATGCGTATTTAGCTAATGGATGAAAAATCCCTTTTATATAATAAAAACATGCATTCATAATTCAATAAAAAAATAAAATATTTAAAATCCAAATACACTTCTTTGCATTCATCATCAAAGTGTGCTAAAATTTACATTGCATATATAGGTATGCTTAGGATTTTTCATATGCATGATACATGATGGGAAAAAATGAATGAATGTGTGATGTGATAAGTAATCCATTTCAATTAATCTTAAGATGTCTTTCTTATTGAATATGGCTATTTAGAGTGAATCTAAACTTAGGATTAATTAAAACACTTAATAAATCATTCACTAAAGAAAATTCATTAATTAACTTACCCTAGAAATGACTTAAGGTAGGGATAAAAGAGAGATTCCCTCTCTTTCTTCTCTTCATAACACTTAGTTGCTAAGTGTATGTCATATGAAATAAAAGAAAACACTAAATTAAATATTCAAATTAATTAAACCACTTAAAGAGAAATCAACCCTTTATAAATTAAATCCCTCACACTTACAAAATTATAACCCTAAAGCCTAGTTAGGACATACCACACAAGCTTTAATACATACACATTAGATTAAGTCACCATTATTAGCTTTATGTTAGGGCGGTGCATTGTTTGATGAATGTTTTGTGATATATTTTAGATGATGAGGTATATGTGTGTAGTCTGCATGTTATGTTGATATTAGCCTAATCATGCTTTCTGCAAGGGTTGTGGTTAAGGGGTGTTGTAATAAAAATATAAATTCTTTTTGCTGTGCAGATTGCTTATACCCCTAAGCATGACCCAAGTTAGGACAGGTGGGCTTGGTTACCCATGTGTGGGGTGCTAAGTCCAAATTATTCATATAACTACTTAAGTTGTATGGTGTGTTTAGCTAACATTTATTTTGTAGGTATAGTTAGATTTACTTTCCTTTCTCTTAATATAATTTTACATTAGGATTAAGGGTGAGCATTGGTTATAAGACCATGCCTTACATACCATGTGATGCCTTTAGATCATGCTACATCCCAATCAAGCCAAAAGAAAGAAAGAAATGGAGCAAATCAAAGCTAAAAGAAAGAAAGAAATGGAGCAAAGCAAGATGAAGGAATGAAAGATGAAGATTGAAGAATGGAGGATGATGAATGAAGATCCCCATAACACTTACCATTTTATAATTGTAATTATTCTTTTATTATACCTAGATGTATAATGGTAGAGCTTCCCGCATTTATTTGGGTTGTATGATGATACCCGATTGCACCGGCCTCTTATTCTTTTGCGATGGCTTTGTAAAATTGTTTGATATTTTGCTTAGCTTGTGCATTAGAAATAGCATGCCTTTTTATAGTTTCTTTATGATTGGTGATTTCTATGTGTCCTGGATCTATTTAGGCTCCTAGGATAAAAAAAAATAAAGTTTCTATCCCACTAATAACAAAATTTAAAATAACCTCACATAAAAGCCTAGGAATTAAATCAAGATAATAAAATATTTAATAACCCCTCCTAGATGATTTTATGTATAATATCATGCATATTCTTTCCACTCTTGTTAAGAGAGGCTTCCATCGCTAGAATAAAGGCTTAACCTATAAGAGCCTTTGATGGAAAGACACCTCTTTCTCTTTTGGTTTTGGATTAATTTCTCATGCATTTAGGCATACAAAATCCTATAGCATGTGTCAAAATAAAAGTCCAAAACTCAAATAAAACTTGATAAAATTTGCATTATATTAAGTCATTATTCATGCCCCTCATGATCTAGTCTCTTAGGGAGTCGGTTTAAGGATTTACTTTCCTCTTCTAAATAAATAATAGCTTGTTGGTTAAAAATTTCTATATGGTCACCTTCAATCTATGGTGAAAAGACAAGAATATAAAAATTCATCTTTTTAAGATGACATGTAGATCCACAGATGTACCTATTTAGGTGATCGGGTACATCATCAAGGAATAGTGTACTATCTTGGGAGATAGAAGTCACTACCTTTTAATGGACCTAATCACCTCAATAAGGACTCCTAAGGATAATGGGTCTACATATGTACCAGAGATTCTTCCCTACTTTATATGAAAAGTAAAGCAGAGTTTATTTTAAATCGAGTTCGTTAAGTTCCCTAAAGGGGCATGCCTCCATAGTTAATTACATCATAAGGGATGGGATCCCTTAGGAATACTCTCGGTTAAGGTAAATGATCGTTGTCTTCAAAGATTTTAACAGGAAAGAACTATCAATCGATTAGTTCATTTTTGAAGACCAAATGGAATTGATCAAAGAGAGGGAGTTATTATCGAAGCCAAAATGAAAGATAAGTAGGAGATTCCCATGATGCTAGGAAACCTAGTGAGCATCTTAAACTATCCTATAGTTGGGCTTTACATTTTTGAAATTGATTTAGTTTGTTTGAGTTGCATTTTTATTAGAAATTTAGGACTTATGATTCCATTGCACAAGATTATGGAAATTCCTAGGAGGTGAGGATTTAAGCTTATGGCCCATAAAAGATGAAAAGCAACCTCAGAACCTAAATCTAGGGAGCTTTGGCAAGGGACAAAAGCACAACCTAAATCTAAGGCAAAAAATGGGTAATTGTTTGCCTCCACAAGAGAGGACAAACCACCCGACTGTTTGGACTTACAACCGCTTGGGGGTGGCCGCCAACTAACTCCTCCTATGATTTTAAATACATGTAGGCAAGTCTTATGATTTATGCAAGATAGCTAGGCTATTATTTATTTAGAAAAACACTAAGTCCTTAAACTCACTCCCTAAAGAGACTAGATCATGTAAGGGCATGCTTCAAATGACCTAAATCTAATGCAATTTATATTTCATTTTATTTTCATTTTTGGACAATTATTTTGACTCTGGCTAATATGATTCATATGCCTAATGCATGAGAAATAAAGTTATTGGCCAAAATCAGCGAGAAGGGAGGAGTTATATTTCCACCATGGCTCTCAAAGGTCAAGCCAAGTTTCTCAAAGGTGGAAGCCCTCCATTCAAGAGTGAAATAAGATGCATTTGTGCATGATATTATAAAAAAAGTACTCATCCAACTAAGAGGTTGCTAATTCTTTTATCTTGATTTTAAACTTAAGCTTTAGGTGAGGTTATGAGTTCTTTATTTTTAGTTTTGAGTTGTTAAGTTTGGTAAAAGATTTATTTTTCTAAGAGCCTAATCCACATCTAGGCCATACATAACACAAGGAAGAAGCAAGAAAAAGATGCCACTTAATGCAAAAGCTAAACAAATCATCAATTAATTTATAAAGCTAATCGCAAAAAGAATAAAAGATCGTTATGGTCGGGTACCACCGCATAAACCCAAAAAAATAAATTGGGTAGTCGAGCTCTACCCTTATACAACCCAAATTACAAATGAATTAAATTATATTTAAATAAGGAATTAACTGTTATGGGGGTCTTCAAGCTTCATTTCTTCTTTCTTCTTCTTTTCTTCTTTCTTCTTTGGTTCTTTCTTTTAGATGGTTGGAAGGTAGATGCTCCAAGGCTTCACATGGTATATAAGATAGGATCTTAAGACCAATGCTCATCCTGATCCCTATAACAATCATTCCAAAATCCTAATTGCAAAATTTACATGAAAAGGAAAAGGAAATCTAGCTAACACCTGGAAAATAAAGGTTAGCTAAACAAACCACCAAATCCTAAGCATGTATATTGGACTTATCACCCCACACATGGGTGACTAAGTCCACCTGTCCTATTAGATTATTCTTAGGGGTATAAGCACCTGCAAGCAAAAGCATTTATATTTTTTATTATAGTGCCCCTTAAGCACAATCCCCTGCAAAAAATAATGGTTAGACTAAGATCTCCCTACCATTCATTCTATGAGTATACATCCTAACATCCAGTCTAAAGCATATATCATAAAATAAAATAAACATCAAACCATGCACCACCCTAACCTAAAGCTAGAAGTGACTTAGGCTAATGTGTGTGCTTTGAAGGTTTGTGTAGTATGCTTAGCTATGGCTTTAAGTTAGAATTTTCTAAGTGTGAAGCATGTTCAACTTAGAGGAGGGTTTCATTTAACTGATTTAGTTGATTTGGGTTGATTTTATTTCATATTTTTATTAGGTTCAAGTGAATCCTACAATTAATTACTAAGTTATGAAGAGAGAGAAAGAGAAGAGGACTTCTCTTTCCTTTCCTATCCTAAATAATTTCTAAAGTGGATTCATGTTTTTTAGTTTTATTTAGTGAATGTTTTGATTAAGTCTTTTAATTAATCCTAAGTTTAGATGAGCTCTAAAAAAACCTATTCAAAAGAAAGGCATCTTAAGATTAAATAAAATGAATCAAATTCACAAAACATACATCACTTCATTTCTTTCCCAACATGTATATGATGCATATGAATGAGTCCTAAGCATATCTATACACACAAATGAGAATGTTTAACACACTTTATGATGCATGCTAAGTAATTCATTTATAGAAATTTGAAAGTTTATGATGAATGATTTTTCTTAAGTAGAAAATAATTTCTTATCCAATTTTCACATGCACACAATAAAGTAAGAAAGGCATAAGGGAGTATAGCGTCATTGTTAACCAGAGGTGTAAGGTACAAGATCTACTTAGGGCTACTTAAAGCCTCACAACCTTGGGGTTGTCCAGACTAATATACCACTTTCTTTAAATACAAACATGTGTACAAAAGAAATGAATGGAAAAGAAAGAATTCAAAAAAATTTGTATTAGTTGATTTGTTTTGTTTATGCAATTTATATGTTCAAGCATATATCCTTTTAAGTGATAGTAGGAATGAATAGGATATGGAATTAGGCAAGTGTTAGGTTCTTTTCAAATGAACCACACATCTTACAAAATCCTATTCAAAACTATACTAAAAGAGAAAGGAAGGAAAGCCTACACTAAGCACATCCTTATATCTTACTCACATGCAAGCTTATAATTAAAATATAAGTAACACACTTTCAATTTTAGGCATTTGGTTCATATGTTTTGAAAATAATTTAAATTTAATAGTGATATTAGCCACTCATATCATTACTTTAGCCAACACATGCAAATTTGACATAAAGTAAACATTTTCATTTATAAATTTGAATTTGAAAAGTGTGGATGCATGAAACCATATGACATACAAATTTGATATGTTGGGGGAAAGAATCAAAGTAATGAAAGCATGTAAACACATTCACTTTAATTAAATCCTAAAGACAACCTTATGAAATAAGAAAGCTTAAAATAAATCAAAGTTCATTTAAGATGATTTTGGTTTGATTTTGAATTTGATTTAATTTTGAAAATATGAGTTGAGTTTGTTGTTCCTAACCCATTCTCACATGTGTTTGACATTTTTGTTTAATTTTTAGATGATTAGATTCATTTTAAATTATTGGTTAGGTTAAGGTATAAATTAAACAAGTTAATTAACCCTTACCTGTGCCTCCTTAGCATAGTTAACCAAGTAATTATGAGCCAATGAGATGACATAAAAAACTCACAAGGAATTTAAACTTGCCATGCAACTAGTAAGAAAAGGGCGTAATGCAATTTGGCTCATAATTAATGGTTAATTAAGCTAAGGGTTTAACTTAAGTAATTTCAAAACACCCCTTCAGACATATGAATTGGGGTTTGATTTCTTTGTTGAATTTAGGCTATTCAACACCTAAGCATCTACCCAAAGTAGATTAATTAAGTTATGGAAAGTTTTAGAATTTTTAGAAATTAATTAAGATAGTAATTAATGAATTAACCCTTAATTAAGAGAAGATTAAGGAAAGAAAAGGGGGATTAGGGAATAGCTTAGGGGAAATGCCCCCAAAATTATTCCCTAAGCCTCCTATTCACTGGATCTAACCTTAATCAACTTCAATGAGGGATAAAAACACTAATCACACCTTTAATTATCCTTAATTATATTAAGGGAGTAATTAGGAGATGCATTTGCAATTCCCCCAATTAAGCCTTCAATAAATCCCAAGAAAATTAGGGGAGACAGAAGTCATCCCCAAAAACATACCCAAAATGTTTGGAATTATTCAAAAGATTAATTAAGGGATAATTACCAAAAAATAAATTTCCATTAAAACCTAAAATTAGAGAAAAATGTAATTCAAAATCCATTAAAAACATTTTTAGAATATTCTAGATTGAATTATCTTTCCATAGAAATTTACCTCATATTTTTTTTGATTTTATTGAGGAGATATGAATTTTGAAGCTTAGGATTAATTAAAAAATCCCTAACTAACTAATCTTAGCTCACACAACACAACATGGCGATTTATGCACATCACACTATGAGGGAGTTACTTAAATGTCACATCATATAGGCGGATGGATGCGTTTGGTCCCTATCATCAAGGATCAAATGCCGTGATCATCCCGCGGTTTCTAAAGGGATAAATAATTTATAAAATGTGCATCATCCATCCAAAATGCACAAATTGATGGCCAGGATTCTCCCTATTCTTCCCTGAGGATCAATGGAGACCATCCATGATCTAGGGGAAGATCTGAGCTCGATTTAGCTCGGATTGGAACAAGACTTTACCCACACCATCTAGCACTAATGGCAAGCCTATCCAACGGTGGAATTTTCATGCCATGACAATTTCTTTCACAAAGTACCAACACCTCCTAAGCCTAGTGGTCAAAAAATTCCATACCTCCCAGGAATGACGCTTGAGCTTGATGAGGTAGGTTCGCCTAGTGGAGATGAAGCCCTGCTAAAATTTTCAAGCCATGGGGTTGAGTAGATCTCTCTATGGATCAACACCTCTTCCTCTTACTTGCAGCTTTGATCCAATTCAACTCTTCCTTGCTTTAGGAACTTGCGTGAATGCTTGGGTGCACTCGAATTGATCCCCTGAGGGAGTGTGCAAAGGCAATTGAAGTAGAATGTAGAATGGAAGAAGTTAGGAAGTGAATTGAGCTTAAGGAAAAATCAAGAAAGCTTGATTTCAATTCCCTCCTTGGAAGCTTAGGAATGCTCTGTGATGGCTCCTAACACTCTCTAGGACTCAATCGATAATGAGGGTGTTCAATTCAAATGAAATTAGGGGGAGTATATCCTATGGCAATCGGATGATCGAACCTTGGGTACCATTTTGATCCAATTGACCATATAGAAAGGGTTGTTTGATCTATTTGGAGTTGGCACATGGTCGATTTGAGCTCTTGAGTGGATAACCTCCCATGTGCTTCAAATCAAGTGGAGGGAGGTTTTTGAATTAGCCAATTTGAGCTAGGGGGTCGAGTTTGGCCTTGGGTCCATTTGGGCTGGCCCAAACCCATTGGGTTAGGTGCACCACTCTTCATTAGGTCCACTTGACCTATTAGGAAGGTATCAAGTTGATATGAAGAGGGCTTGACTAAATTACCCATAGATTAGCCAAAATTTATTCTATGGCCTAGGGGTAGAAAGGTCATTTGGTTGATTTTTGAAATTGAATATGTTGGGGATGTGAAAAAAATAGGTTTGGCCAAGTTTCATTGGATTTAGAGTTCATTTGATAACGTTTGTCTCATGTTGACCCATTTAGGTCAAAATGGGTCAACTCAAGTTTAATTGGTCAAATTGGGTCAAACCAAGGGTTGGGTCAAGTTCATATGACCATTTGAAATGTTTTGGTGGCTTTGGTTAGATTCAATTTGGTTTAGTTTTGAATTTGGCTCATATGACTTCATTTAGATTAAATGGGTCAAGTTGCCCATTTAACCTATTTAAGTTAGGTCAAAGGTAGGTTTAGGTTTGGTTAGTCATATGCAGTGGATTAGTATCTTTGTTTTCAATCAATTTTAGTTAAGTTTGAATTTGGCTCAACATGACCCCTTTAGTCAAGTCAAGGTCAATATGCTTAGGTCTAGTTGGCCAATTGAGGCTTTGATCAAGTTCAACAAGTGATTTGGAATGAACTTGACCCATTGGTTTCAATCAATTTGGCTCAGATCAATTTTTGACACATTTTGACTTTTAGGTCAAGTGGCCAATTGGGATAGGTTAGGCTCAAATGTTGACTTAGTCAAGTTCAAACATAGTTCATGAATGAACTTATATCAATGGTTTCAATCAATTTGGCCTATGGTGGATTTTGGCTATGTTAGGTTTCATTTTGGCTGGTATTGACTTGGTCAACTCTTAGGTTTGACTTGATTTGACCCAATTTGATTGATTGATCATCCCATGATGATCATCATGAGAGGCATAGGTGAGTTTGATTCAATCCAATTTGGTTAGGATTAGAATTTGGCTCAAGGGGTACTTTAGGTCACTTTAGGTCAAGTGAGCCTAAGTCAAATGCTTGGTCAAAGCTTGATTTGAGTTTGATTGAACTTGTATATGGACTTATGATTGAAATATAAATCCTTTTGCAAGTGGTTTGAAGTCAAATGGGTTTTAATTCATTTAACAATTTCATATTCAAAGGAAGAATATGAAGGGATTTTGGGGTTTGATTTTTGAATTAGATTTTGGTTAAGTGATTGAAGTTTGTATTTATATTTGGATTCATGATTGTAGGGTTGATTGAATCATGAAGGAAAATCAAGAGTTTGGCTTGATTTGAAGTTGATTTGGCTAAGTTCAAGATTTTGACTTGAAAAGCTTAGGTTGGATTTTGAGTGGATTTGAGTTTGATTTTGGAATTTGATTGTTTGAATTTATATTTCATTTATATATGTGAATATAAATGAGAATATAAATTGATCATGAGAAAATTTTAAGGATTTGAAGTGATTTGATCATGATTTTTGCTAAGTCCATTAAAAGGAAATTTAAAGGACTTAGGGAATTTGGAGTTTGAAGCTTGACTTTTTTTTAGTTTGATTGATTTGTATTTATATTTCATTTATATATGTGAATATAAATGAGAACATAAATAACTTGTGAGAAAATCCCATGAGTTTGAATTGATTTGATCATGATTTTGGCTAAGTCCATGAAGGAAAACTTAAAGGACTTAGGAAAATTTTGAAGTAGGGACTTGAATTTTGGATTTTGGTTTGATTGATTTATATTTATATTTAATTTATAGAATATAAATGAGAATATAAATTAGTTATGAGAAAATCCCATGAGTTTGAATTGATTTGATCATGATTTTGGCTAAGTCCATGATGGAAAACTTAAAGGGGCTTAGGAAATTTTGAGAATTGATTTTGAATTTTTTATTTAGTTTGATTGGTTTGAATTTATATTTCATTTATATATGTGAATATAAATGAATTATAAGAAAATATCAAGGATTTAGTTTGGTTTAGATCATGATTTAGGCTAAGTCCTTAAGAGGAGATTAAGGACTTAAGAAAGATTTGGACTTAAGAATTTCATTTATGGGTTTCAATTTTTGGATTTCAATCATGGAGTTGATTTGAGTTTGGAGAAAATCAAATAAGATTGATTTAAAGTTTGACTTGAAGGAAGGTGAGGAATGGTTCAAGCTTGAAAAATTTTCCTAACACCTCAGACCTATTCTAATACTTCTAAGTCTCTAGATTGGGTTGAGTCCACCAATCACTAGATGTGTCTTAAGAACTAAAAGCCTAAGAGAAGTCTATGTCTAAGATGGAGGGGTTGAGAGCTCATTCTAAAAATGAGGTCAACTACCCAAGGTGTGTGTAACCATAAGGAACACCGCACTATGTTGACGATCAAAGATGAGAGATCACAAGCACTAGAAACAATCTATCAACCCAAAGTATGAGAGAATCGAGCTTAGTGCCATACTTATGTTTATACATAAGAGAAAGTAATCCACCAAGGTAGATATGAACCTTCCAAAGTTTAGGTCATCACAAGGAGATGGGAGGTTTGATTTGAGTTGAGGTCTCACTAAGGAGAAATTTTCTCTGGGAAAAAGGATTGAATTTGTTTCAATTAGGTTTGACTTTTGAGATGGACTTTTGATGAGACTAAGGAGCCATGGAGGCCAAAACCTAACTCAAATTTACCAAAAGGGTAAAACACATAGTGGAATTAAAAAAAAAGGGATGCCCTTGATGGTAGTTAGAAGAAAGCATAATAGACTTACATCCAAAGTAGAGACTTTGGGTAATGACAATGATTAAACCCAACTTAGGGCGACTAATGAGTGAATGCCACGGGGACTTAGATCAACTAAAAATAAAGATTGATTAATTTATTTTAGATTTATTTATTTTGATTATGATGGATCCCATAGGTGATGAATCTGAATAGGCCATGGAGGCAACCTAACTCATTTACCAATCCAAAGGGAGTAGTCTACCAACCATAGGTAGGATTATCCAACCGGGGTGCCTTTGATATAATGATCAAGTCTCAAGAAGAAAGGACTCATATCTTATAAACAAGGAACCAGGGGTGATTGGAGCAACATCTGATGACTATTGAGTGAATGCCTCTGGGGGACTTAAATCAGCTAAAAGATAGTCAAAGACTAATTTCATTTTTAGCTTTGTTTATTTTGATGGATTCTGTTGGTTTGATGGATCATATTGAGAAGGATCTTATATCAGCCTAGACTTATTTCAGATTTACTGAACCAAAGGGAGTAGCTTCCATGGGAGAACTATCCAACCAAAGGAGTGCCTTTCGGTTTGCAATGATCAAGTGAAGGGAAGAAAGGGACTTACATCTTCCACTACAAAAGATCACTGATGATCGCTTTGGGAAACAAATCGAACCGACCTAGGATGCTGGGATAATCATGCTAGAAAGAATGCATCATTGGCTTACATCTTTCAAAGCAGAATGACTGCCTGGGTAACCTGCTTATGGCAAAATAGATTGAACCCAACCTAAGGGTGACTACGGAGTGAGTACACTGGGATTTATCTCAACTCGTAGCAATTCACAGGAGTTCTACTACACGCCCTAAAGATAGAATGCGGGAAAAGGGGCCTTGGGGCTTCCCTAATCCACAAGTAAATTAATTTTGTTTATTTTTGTTTAATTTATTTTATCATGGACCCTATGCAGTGGATCAAACAGAAGGAGCTATCTGAATTCTTGAACCAAGGGAGAATCTGTGCATCCGCTGAACAAATTCTCCAACTACAGGGGTGGCTACTTGGAAAGGGGAACTATCCAATCCAAAAGTAACCAAGGTAGTGTCTAAATGGGGTCACAAAGGACATGATCCAAATAGAATGCCCGTAGGGGATGGGGCCGCTAAGGGCTTAATCCAACACCCCGGAGAAGATGATATGGCTAGTCATATATCCAATAGGTATTAAGTGTCCAACTCAAGAAGAAAGCACAGGGACTCATATCTGCTAAGAGTGGTGTATCCACCAGGTGAGTCATTGTCAGCATAGCGAACATCAACCAACCTAAGGTGCATGCAGTTTACAACAATCAGCCTATTTAGAAAGCTCGAGGACTTAGATCCTCCTATAGCAAAATTGATTGTTGGATTGGGATCTTCGACGAGTGCTCGACTAGGGAGACTACTGAGTGAATGCCACTAGGGGACTTATATCAACTCAAAAGTAGTCAAGAGGAAAGAAGCCTCTGGGGGACTTACCCTAGACCTAAAATATACTTGACCTAGTTAGTGAATGATGGTTAATTTAAGAAGAAAGCACGGGGACTCACATCTTCTTAAGCAAAGTAAACATGAGGTAGCTTACTGGCTGGGCAATGAAGCCTACCATACTATCAAGGTGCTCGTTTGCAATGGTCAAATTAGGAAGAAAGCGTGGGGACTCACATCCTCTAACAAGTGATCACTGGGGTGTCATACTAGCGAGGTAGCATGTAGACCTAGAGCAGCTAATGAGTGAGTGCCTCAGGGGACTTGCTCCCACATCATAATAGCTTGAGACAAAAGAATTATGTTTATTTTGTGCATGTGTTAAAAGGAATAGGATGCCTCTGGGGGACTCTTACACCTACCTTAAACACACTAGGAGATTTGATGAAATGATGTCACGGGTGGCAAATAGGATTCCCACTAAGAAAGAATGCTGCTTGGGTTCTCTTACACCTATTCTAATAGTGTCGGGTGATTGTGTTTGTGTTGTGAAAGAGGGATAGGATGTCACTGGGGAACTCTTACACCTACTCTAGACACGTCACGATGGATTATCAAGACAAGCAAACAACGCTTTGAAAGAAGAAAAGATTTGAAGAATGGAATCAGATTTTTGTTCTTTTTATTAATGATTGTTTTCAAACATGATTTGTTTTATGGGTAATATTTCTTTATATAGAGCCCATTAATTGGAAGCATCGAGTGTTCTCCTTTACAATCAATAAGCTGATAAGATCCACCTTGGTAGGCCTTCTCTATGACATAGGGGCCTTCCCAAGTGGGTTCAAACTTGCCTCCCATCTTTTGATGGGCAACAATTGGTCTCCTTATGACTAACACAAGTTCTCCTACTCAGAAAGACCTAGGGTGGACCAGCTTGTTGTGAGCTTGAATCATTTTGGCTTTGTACAACTCGAGGTTCTGGCATGCCCGTAGGCGACTCTCCTCCGAACCTTAAAGCTCTTCTAATTGCAACTTTGCATTCTACTATGTAGTGATCTTGTTACCCAATGCTATCCTTAGTGACGGGAGTTGAACTTCTAAAGGTAGAATGGCTTCAGACCCATATGCTAAGGAAAATGGGGTAGACTGAGTTGGAGTTCGATATGTGGTGCGGTAAGCCCACAAGGCTTCAACCAACTGCTCGTTCCACTGTCATTTATTGTTATAATAAGTCTTCTTCAGTATCTGGATGAGAGTTTTGTTGAATACTTTCGCAAAGCCATTTGCTCTAGGGTAGTAGATGGTGGAGTATCTCTAATTTATACCATATCTTAGCCTTGATCTTCATGCTTTTGAATGCGTACCATTATCGAGATATAATTTCTGAGGCACCCGGAACCTATATACGATATGGTTCAAAAAGCGAAACTGTTGTGACCTCTCTGGGTGGGATGGCTTCCGCCCACTTGGAAAAGTAGTCGGTGGTAGCTAAGATGAATTGATGCCCCTTGGAAGAAGGAGGATCGATCGGACCTACAATATCGGTACCCCAACACTCAAATGGCCATGAAGCTAAGGTAGGGTGTAGAATGTTGGGTGGTTGGTGGAGGACCACACCGTGCACCTGATACTGATGGCATTTCCTAGCTACATCCATGCAGTCTGTAATCATCGAAGGCCAGTAGTATCCAAGTTGCTTGATCTTCATCTTCATCTTCGGACCATTGATGTGCTTCGCATAGACCTGAGTGTACCTCGATTACAATGCTATGGGCTTCATGTTTGTCTAAACAATGTAACCACATTTGGTCAAAGGATTGGTGGTACAGGGTGCCATCAATAAGTTCATAGGAGAGAGCTCTCTATTTCACCTGATGGACTTGTGATTTCTCTTCATGTAGTTTGTCGGTGTTCAAATAATCTATGAACGCTTGCCTCCAATCTAGCTCCTTGTTCATTTTGGCAACGGTAACCTTCCCTTCAAGAGAAAGTCTCTAGATGAGTTCAACATCAATAAGGGATGACATGTTTGTTGTGGACCCTTATTGAAATGGATTCATCTTAGGACGCCAACTCTTTGGCAAGTTTGGCATCACTACTACATTCTCTACTTGGGGAACCTTGTAGATAGTGACTTTGGGAATTTGGGCCAACAACTTCATGGTATACTCATAGTAATGATGAAGCTTGGGTTTGAGAACCTGGTAGGACCCGGTAATCTAGTTATTGACCAATTGAGAATCCCCAAAGATGTTGATGCTCTTGACACTGATAGTGATGGCTAACTCTAGATCAGCAATCAAAGCCTCATACTCAGCTTCATTTTTGGTTTAGGAGTTGGATAGATAGTATGAGAATCTCATGACATTGCAGTTTGGAGTTAGAAGAACTATTTCTACCCTGCCTTTCTGGGGAGAATAGATCGTGGTTCTTCCCCTTTAAGAAAAGAAGCTGCACCATCAAAATACTTCTCTTATCGGTGGTTGTTGGCCTCCCCTAAGTTCATGATTTGTTCATCAGGGAGATCATCACTTAGCGAAGAATCATAGGAAGTAGGTGTCTTTGCTAAAAATCTAATTTTTTGCAGCGGAGGTGCATGTGATATCCAACTAGAGGATCATGAACCATCGCCAAATGTCCGATAGCATTGGTATGTCATGAGATACTCTGAGATTTATTCTAGAGATCAAGTTCACCTTATGAGAAAGCATATAGTGTCATAACTTTTGGGAAGCAAAGATCAAAGCTAGGCAATGTTTCTCAATAGGTTGGTAGTTCACTTCAGCAGGAATCAGATAATGGCTGAGGTAGTAAAGAGCACTTTCCTTTCCTTCATCATTGGCTTGGGCCAACAGAGCACTGAGAGAGTCATCCAATGCAGTAGTGTACAGAATGAGTGGCATGCCTGGGATAGGGGCTACTAGAATTGGTGGCTTCACCAAATACTGCTTGATGTCTTCAAAGGCATGTTGACACTTGTCATCCCACTTGAACTTGGCATCCTTTTTGACAAGTGCTGAAAATGGCTTACATCTCCGATAGGTTGGAGATAAAGTGTCTTAGATACACTAGCCATTCTTAGAAGGATCTGAGTTGAGTTAAACTCTTAGGAGGTTGCATTTCTAAGATAGCTTTAATATTTTTAGGATCTATTTCTATTCCCCGGTATCGAACAACAAACCCAAGAAATTTCCCTGAAGCTACTCTAAATGCACAGTTCAGGGGATTCATTTTGAGATTATATTATCTTAACCGTTCAAAAAATACTCTCAAGTCAAAGAGGTGGTCTTCCTTTTCTCTGCTCTTAACTACTAGATCATCAACATAACACTAAATATAATGATGGATGAGTTCATTGAAGATCTGGGTCATGGCCCATTGGTATGTAGCACCTGCATTTTTAAGGCCGAAAGGCATGACCCTATAATAGAAGATTCGATCGATTCAAAAAGTAGTGTTTCTTTCATCTTCAGGAGACATCTTGATTTGGTTATAGCCAGATGACTCATCCATGAAAGAAAATACTACATGAGATGAGGCAATGTCCACCATTAATTCTGGTATAGGAAGAGAAAACTCATCATTAGGATATGCCTTGTTTAAGTCCCTAAAATTGACATAAATGTGAATTTGGCCATTCTTCTTCTTAACTGGGATGACACTAGCTAAGAAGATAGGATATTTTTCTTCCCTGATGAAACCAGCATCGATCAGTTTCTTGACTTTAGAAATGACCTATTGTTCGATTTCTAATCGCATGCATCTAGGAGCTTGCTTAATAGGGATAGCATTAAGATCTATTGCTAGTTTGTGGAATGCCACATGAGATAATCTAGCATCTCTTCATAACTCCATGTGAAGTAGTCTTTAAACTCAGTCAATAGCCTAACTAAGTCATTGGTTTTTTCTTCATTCATCAACGAACTGATGTATGTTGGGCATGGATTTTCTTCTATCCCGAGGTTGATTTTTTTAAGCTTGTCAATTGTTGAATGAATCTCCAAACTCTGGTGATGCCTCTTTGACTTAGAGATCATCTAGATCATCGAGGTTTCTAAACACACATTCTCATAAGAGTTGGGGGTGTGTGAGAAGAACCTATCAGACTCCAAATGATTGGTAACAACTAAGCAGTAATCATTGTCATCGATCGGACCCACTGTATCAATCCTAGTCCTACTCTTGATTGTGCTTCTTTTCCTGTATTGTTCCATAGCTTTTCAAAATACTCTGACCTGTGCTTGGATAATGTATGAGGAACTAAACCTTTCTAGATAAGATTATGAACACAAGGTGAGTAAAAGTCAAATGGTAATTCCATTAATTCTTTAAATGAATCCTCCTCAAGCTCTACATCAACTTCAGGACTTGAGGATGATGATCCCAAAAGAACTTTTCTTCATGTGATGTAAGGGGCGGTTGTGCTCTAAGTCCCAAAGAAGGTTTCACATAAGGTGATCCCTTGATCTTCTTTTTTTGCTAATGTCTTTCTCTTTACGGTGGTTGGCTATCATATTTTAATATCAGAGGGTCTTGATTGGTGATTCCCTCATCTCTTTGGATAAGACAAGGGCATCATATATGCTTAGCTTATATGGAAACTTTCTTAGATGAGAATGGACATTATAGTCCACCTTTGACTAATCCTCTACAAGCATATCCATGGGTGGAGCATCTTGTGGAAGGGCTTCTCAATCTTCTTACCTTGACTTGTTTCTCATTTTGATTTTCTTATTTGCTTCATCTATTTTGTATTTTATGGCGTAATAGAAGGTTCTACTTGCACATCCTCAAACTATCTATGGGACCCTGATCATTTTCCAATCCATCTGAGAGGTGAACATAGTGTTGAGTAGGAAAGTCCAACTCAATCAAGAAAAGATCAAAATTTTATGATGTATTTTAACTTGGGAGTTATCATTGAATAGAAAGGTAACCATAAAGTGACATGTAATTCAAACAAGCTTATTCTTCAATTTTTTTGAATTATTTGGAGGTAGATGTAAAAATCAAGTAAAGTGAGTAGGGTGATATGTTATCACCATACAAAGTTCAATCCTAGAAGAGTGAAATGCTATGAAATGGAAAGTGACGTGTTGCTGTCTAGAGGTCTCTATGGTCTTCTAATAGGTATCCGACACTTGATTTGTTTTTGCTCCCCTTTCTCATTAATTTGGAAACTTGAATATTTCTTGATGTTAGAGGTTTGGTGATTCACCCAAGGAAAGCTTCTTGATATTACGGATGATCTTCTTAGAGGTTTTGGATAAAGAGATGTCCAATCATCTTTAGTTTGGTAGGATCATATGTATCCCCAAGGTTACCTTGATGGGTGGATGATTGTTCCACAAGGTATTCCTTTGGGATAACTACAACATATCTTGAGTTGTTTCAAAATCCTTGATGTGAAGCAATCCTCAAAATATGGCTAACAGTAGTGGTAGGGTAAAAGTTTAGATCATGACTTTTTTTCTTCCTAATCTAGGAATTAAGCTAAAAATGACTTCTTTAAGAGATTCTTAAAGATCTTGATTATCCCTCTTAAAAGAATAAAGGTTTGTTAAGAAATATCTAAAGAGTAGGTGTATAGTACATGGATTTTATATCTTTTTCTTTCAATTTTACTTTCCATTACCTTTACATGAGTGCTTCTCTTGCTAATGGAGGTAAGGTCTTGATGGTCCAAGACCACTAACTTCGAGTTGATTGATGTTGGCTAGGATGAACTAATGGGGCTTGTTTAGACTAAAATTGATACAAATTCCTCTGATGCGTCCATCTTATCTATATTCTCATCTTTATGCCTCAGATGTTATGGTGTTGGAGATTTTCTTGCGGTGTCTTTGATCACCTCATCACCTTCATGGCTTGTTATTCCAGAGAAGAGATCCTCTTGTCTATGTAGACTCGGTAGATCTCCCAATAAGTCATCTTCATTGGATGAAGGACTTTCTCTCATCGACCAGT
This sequence comes from Cymbidium sinense, assembly GCA_021442155.1. Classification (NCBI taxonomy): domain Eukaryota; kingdom Viridiplantae; phylum Streptophyta; class Magnoliopsida; order Asparagales; family Orchidaceae; genus Cymbidium; species Cymbidium sinense. The sequence continues at coordinate 21,941,142 of CM038232.1, read as the reverse complement.
ATACCCAATCTCCTTCTTTTTTTCCTTGAAATAATGTGCCACTATCTCATCTAAAGAATGATCAATGGTAGGTACAAATAATCTGACTTTATCCTTTGCCCAATCACTATTCCACGAAGTCAATCTATGTGAATTTCACTCCTTTGGATGAAAATAATCTTGGCCGCCACTAGGTATGAAAGGTGTGACAATCCTAGGATGTTCCACTATACTTGAGTGTTTGGACTATCATCGCCACCTCTAAAATGCTGCCATCTATCTTTATCTTCGAGTTGATAGGGATGACCATGATGCTTGAGTCATTCTTATCTTTAGAAGGAGTGGAGAGCTCATTGCCACAATAGTGGTGTAAAGGGTGATCCCTCTATCTTAGATCCATGCTGTGCTTCTTGATATGGCCTTCAACCCTTTGATAGGCAATGTTGTGACCTAGACTAGTGATGGAGGATGAGGGGTAGAGCAATGTAGACCACGACTTTCTATGCACAGTTATCCTCCTTGACTTCTATAGATCTTTGCCTTGGTGCTTTGGTAGCTTGACTAGAAAATCAATAAGTGCATCCGTGGGAACCTCACCTCTCCCTCTAATGTGAGCTATATGGGCCTCTTTGGCTCTCTCCTGATGGATATGTCTCCCTACACTATGAGGGATGATGGATCTGAGATCAAATTGAGCTCACGGACTTTGAACATACTCACGCCACTTGGCTAAGATAAATTGGAGCCCTGCGACCTCTTGCTCTATGCTTGGCTAATCCCACTAGTGGAGGTGATGTGCATCCTCTAACATCTCTCATGAAGAGAGAGGATGGAACTAGTTCTTTGAACTATGTGGTGCAGTAATAATAGGAAACTCCTGATAATGAGCAGGCTGACTCATCTCACTTGACAATTCTAGTGTGTGCACTTGATCATGGGTTCTTATTCCTATCTATGTTCTAGTAGGATGGGAGGAGTGAGAGCTAGACACCCTCAAAAGTAGGGGATGCAATCCTTGAGATTAGGAGCTTACTTACCCTTGAGGAATTACATGAGGTTGATCCTCAGATGAGCCCATCTTGCTTACATCACAAGTTGGGCCAGTCTGTTTCCTGGCGGATGGGTGAGTACATGACTTGCCCTTGAGGAACAACAACTGGAAGCTTCTAATACCAGGTAATGAGGGGTACCTATTTAAGTAAGTAATAAAATCTCGCCACCACCACTGTAACCTCATTGCTCCTCAGCCTCCATAGCCAGGTGTCACCACCACCTCCATATCCATCATCACCTCAGATCTCCCACCACCACTATGATAAGCTGCCTCGCCTTTGCCTTCACCACGGATCTAGGAGCCTTTTGATGTTGTTCCTCTCAGATCAAGTTTGCCATTCTTTGGGTTTAGGTTTAGGTTTAACTTTATTAGGTTTAGTTTATGTTTACTTTTAAAATTATTTACTTACTTTTTGGGTTTTGGTTTTATTTTAGGTTTACTTTTAGGTTTAGGTTTATTTGTACTTTATTTTATTTTATTTACTTTAGGGTTTAGGTTTGGATTTTAGGTTTATTTATTTTAGTTTAATTTATTTTGAAGTTTAGATTATTTTATTTTGTTTATAGGTTGGTGGATGGTTTAGGAATTTATTTTTAGATTTAAGGTAGGTGGATGGGTTTAGTTTCAATGAGATTTTATTTAAGTTTTTTATTTTTAGGTGGAGTTTAGATTTTTATTTATTTTATTTTATTTTAGATTTTATTTTATTTTATAGGATTAGGTTTAGGTTAACGTTTAGGTTTAGGTTTATGTTTGAGTTTAGGTTTTTATTTTATTTAGGTTTTGGCTTTTTTTGGTTTTTTTATTTTTAGGTTTTATTTAGTTTAGGTTTAGGTTTTTAGGTTTATTGGTTCTTAGGGTTTATGGTTTAGGGTTTAGGGTTTAGGGTTTAGGGTTTAGAGTTTAGAGTTTAGGGTTTGGGGTTTAGGGTTTAGGGTTGTAGTTTTTAGGGATTAGGGTTGACAGATTATGGTTTAGGGTTTTATGGTTTAGGGTTTAGGGTTGTAGGTTTACTGTTTAGGTTTTTTTTATTTGTTTTTAAATTTTTTTTATTTTTTATAGATTAAGTATAGTGATAGATTTAGATTTATTTCGTTTATTAACTTAATTTTTATTTATTTATTTCAATTTATTTTATTTTATATTTTTATTTAGGTTTATTTTTGTTTTGGGGCAGCATGAGAAATCATGGGGCACCAATCGGTGGCACCGGTACTACTCTGAAAACACAGTGGGGACTTACTTCCTCTTGAAAGGAGATGTTAGAATCAGGTAGATCAATCCGATGGCTTGACCCCACTGTCTCCCCTGTCATTGAGGGGGCTCTCACTTGTAATCCTCGCTCCCTCAAATCCCTTATCAAAGTGGATAAGATGTGTATGATCCAATCGGGGAAAGTTGGCTTGGTCCAAAGCCAAATCCATACCATGAGGGAAAGTGAAAACAAACTTCTATGATTCTGCCATCTCAGATTAACTGTAAAGACTAAAAACTGAACTATCATTGTACTGTAACTGACTGTGAGAATCTGCAATAGAAAATGGGTTTGTATCAGATTTCTATCTTTGTAGATTTTTTTTTAATTTGAATTAAAAATTTGAACTCACATCCAACAACTTGAAAGTGTTAAGTTGGGTTCAAATGGATTTGAGAAGATTTTGAAATTTGATTTAAAGAGGAATTTTGAATATGAATCCAACTTCAATAAATTTAGGTATGTTGAAAGATGGATTCAAATATTTTGATAAGGATGCTTCCATAGGTTCATGTTTGTTTGAATTTAGATTTTTGATTTGGGGACCCTTTCCTTTAACAAATTTGGATATATTAAAGTAAGGGTCAACTGATTTTGTTTTGTTTGATGATTTTAGAATTTTACTTAGCAAATTTGGGTATGCTAAGTGAAGTGTTTGAAAGTTGTTTCTTTTTGTGAATTGTTGTTTTGAATTTTGGAAATGTGGAATTCCCACTTAGCAAATTTAGGTATGCTAAGTGAAGAATCCAAGTGTGTTTTGTTTGATTTTCTTGAAAATAGGATTCTTAGAAAATTTGGGTATGCTAAGAAAATCCTATGTGTTTTATTTTTGTTTTGATTTGATTGAAAATGGAGACTTTACTTTAGCAAATATGGTATGCTAAAGATGAAGTCTCACTTAGTTCTGTGAAATGGAAATTTCACTTAGCAAATTTGAGTATGCTAAATGAAATTCCAAAAGATGTGTTCAAAATTTTTTGATTTAGTTTGGTTTTGAAAATGGAAACTTTTCCTTAGCAAATTTGGTATTCTAAAGAAAGAAGTTCCAAAGGTGCTTGAAATTTTTTAGTTTCGACTTTGGAGACTTCACTTAATAAATTTGAGTATGTTAAATGAGGTTCCAAATGTGTTTGAAAACTTTTGATTTTGGATTTGGAAACTTCACTTAGCAAATTTAAGTATGCTAGATGAAGTTTCAAATGTGTTTGGAACTTTTTTATATTGAATTTGGAGAATTTACTTAACAAATTTGAGTATGCTAAATGAAGTTACAAAAAAAAGTGTGCAATTTTTTGATTTTAGATTTGGAAGCATCACTTAGCAAATTTGAGTATGTTAAATGAAGTTCCAAAATATGCCACTTAATGCAAAGCTAAATAAATCATCAATCAATTTGTAAAGCTAATGACAAAAAGAATAAAAGGATGTTGTGGTCGGGTACCATCGCACAGACTCAAAAAAACAAATTGGGTAGCCGAGCTCTACCCTTAACCTCAGTTCAAATTAAATTATAATTAAGCAAGGAATTCATTATTATTATGGAGGTCTTCAAGCTTCATTTCTTCTTTCTTCTTCTTTTCTTTCTTCTTTGGTTCATTCTTTGGATGGTTGGAAAGTGGATGCTCCAAGGCTTCACATGGTATATAAGATAAGATCTTATGAGATCCCCATAACAATCATTCCAAAATCTTAATTGCAAAATTTATATAAAAAGAAAAAAGGAAATCTAGCTAACACCTGCAAAACAAAGGTTAGCTAAACAAACCACCAAATCTCAAGCATGTATATTGGACTTATCACCCCACACATGAGTGACTAAGTCCACCTGGCCTATTGAATTATGCATAGGGGTATAAGCACTTGCAAGAAAAAGCATTTATATTTTTTAGAGAATTTTTTTAAAATAAGTATCATTATAAACTTAATTATGGAATTAAGTATTATTAAAAAAATTAGAAATAGGTATAGTCGCCCACTAAGTGGGCGACTAGGTAGCCACGTCAACTTCGATGTGGCGTGAAAGTTGCCACGTTAACGTGAAGCCAGTCGCCCACTTAGTATTGCCGCATTTATTTAGCCATTAGTGGGTGGGGCTTCATTATGAAAGCCAGTGCCCACTTAGTGGGCGACTAGCGGAGGGTTAAAGAAATCAGGACGATTGACTGATTGGCCCTATTCCTTTCCTCTAATCTATGTTCATTAGACCCCTTCAGCCTCCATCAGCCACTATTTTCTCCGAGCATGGTCATCTTCATCTCAAGCTTCCGGTGACCGTCAACGACATTGATCAATGACATTGTTCCATCTTCTCCTTCTAGCCAAAATTAGCTCATTTTCTTCCCCGATAGCATCCATGATGTTTGATGACTTCCCTCCCCATCTAACATCCCTTGGAACCCAACATTAGCTTCCGGTGATGATTCCAATGGCTCCATTCCGTTCAGGGAAGTTTCCTATCCCAGATTATACAGTTTTTTGCAACATTCCCATCGTTCTTCATCAACACATGGTAAATCCCAATTTTTTATCATTTATAAATGAGTAGATTATGTGTTCTAGGGCTTAGAGCTGTATGGTTAGAATTTTATGGTTGGATTTGATTTGTAAGTTTGTGTTAGCGTTGCGGTTCAAGTAATTTATTTTTAATTTTAGGTGATAATATGTCGAGTATACTATTATTTAGGGTCTATGACATATTTTTGAATGGTATGAGTTGGGTTTGAGTTGTTGCAGTTGGCCTATAAGCTTAGAGCCCCGTTACTTGTAGTCACATTTAGGTGGTGGCGTTTGTATAACGTGTCGATTGATTTAAATTTCTTATGATTTACGTAGTTTGTTCTACAAATAAATTTGGACGCGTAATATTTTTTTAGATTTAAGAAATATTGATATGATTGGTTATTCTTCAGTTATTTGAGGAATGAGTAGAGAGTTTGATTTCGTTGATCCTTTTCTATGGAGCTGAACTACATATCGATGAGAAATTCTCCCCAAGTTATGTGGGAGGTCAAAATCATCTAGTTAAGGTTCTGCGACACATCACCTTACTGGAATTGAAATAGTGAATTATGATGTCATTGAACATTAATTCAGATCACCACTCTATAAGTCTTACATGTTGTTATCCATGGGTAATGGATTTATATCGTCTGTTATATCTAACGATGAAGTTTATGATGTTACATTGGATAAAGCTTCCCATCAGATATTAATGTTGTATGTGGAAGTAGAGATGTTAATGTTGCATCCACATTAGTTGATCCAGTAATAAGGTCATAAGATATACCAATGATGCATACACAGGATTTCATCGCACATGCACCTGTGATGACATAGCGCAGCTTTGATGAATTGATTCCCAGGTAATACCTTGTCAACCTTTCCCTATTTATACTTGTAATATTTAATATCATTTTCCATCCTACTTATGAGTTTTGTGGCATGATGATGTTATTTATCATTTAGAGGAACTGTATGTGCCTCAGAGTGTTGTAGGCGATGATGAGTATCAAACTATGACCAGTGGTTCAAGTAGTGAGTCTGAGCAGGATATCAGTGATGATAATTGTTCAGTTGGGTTAGAAGTTATAGTGATTGGGAATGTAGCCAGCCATGATCTTTTAAAAAATCATTCACTCTAGAATATTGATAGTGAAAGTAAGATATTATCCATTAATGAGTATGTACGGATGTGTCAAACTACGAGAGAGTGAGACAATGATATTTATTTTGACGGTCCATCTGATGAAAATATCCTAATATGATATTGAAATCAAGTGACCTTATCAAAGGAATGTGTTTTACAAGTAAACAGAGTCTTCGTTTTTGTTATTGGGTGGTGTATAGTGAATAATGTTCAATTCCAAACAGTTACCTCTAACCAAAAGAACTATACGGTTACATGTACATCATGATAGTCCTACCCACCATGTAATTTTTTCATTGTAATAGCGATGCGCAGGGTGCTTAGAATATCAATTAGAACACCATAGATGTATCAATGCAGTTAGCGCAGGCGGTCATCGACAGTGCAGTTCTAAATTCATAGCTTATTTCACATATCATTGGCCATGCCCGTATGTTGTTGCTGCACTGGGATTTAGAAGATTAAACTACCTAACGTGTGTGTCACAGTACTACACACTGCATCTGTATAAGCTCACGTACTTAAATGAGTTTCACACTTTGCTTGATCATTCTGATTGGCCATCTTTTAGTGCATAGCATGGATTAGTAGCATTACAGCCACCCAATTTTTGTAGAAGGTAAGGTAGACCTCATACCAGTAGGTTCAAAAATACAATTGATGAAAATAGAGCTAGTAGTAGTAGAACACTACAGGTCATCATGCCCACACAATGTTAATAGTAGAAGGTATGTCATAGATACAATCTATATGTTTAGTGCATGTTATTTAGACTTTCCTTGTAGATTGCAACACTTCTATTTTTGCTTACTTTACACTACAATTTTTTCATTCATTACTTAGAACTATTTTGACACTGACTCTTGCATTTGTTTTCTTTAGTATGATGATGGTGAGGAGCACCAGCTAGTTAGGCGTCGGTCGGGCCATGCTAGGGAGGCCACCCCATTAGAGCGACCACCTGAGTCCACCCTATCATAGCCTCCCTACATGGATGGCATAGAGCCGCTCACCCTGATACTATAAGTAATATGCAATTTTTGTTTCTACATTATACCCACATAATATTCATTTTGGCTAATGATTAATTGATCATATTATTTTTTGCAGAGCACTATTCTAGAGGCTGCTTTACACTTGCTTATGTTGAAGGAGTGGTCCATCACTTGCAGAAGATTCATCAGTGGGCTAGAGGCAGCATGCCTATAGTGTGCTAGCTAACTTCATTTCAGATATCTGCCTAGATCATCATTTGCCTATAGTGTCCTGGTTGAGAGATGGTCTCCACAGACCAATATCTTTCACCTAGCTATTGGTGAGATGATAATGATGCTCTAGGATGTGGCGATGATCCTGGGATTACGTGTTGATGGGCCACCTGTTATTGTCCCAATTGTGATCAGTGAGGGGAAGAGATGGGCTAGCTGGCCAGATTATTGCGATGAGTTATTAGGATGACACCCTATACCAAATGTGGTGTACCATGACCCGATCAGTCCACACATCAGATCGACCTTCAGGATGGGTCAGGCACAAGCGCATACATGCCATTGAGGTGGCTTAGGTGATCTTTTTATAGAGAGTCATACGTGCATCTGAGCATTGAGGAGTTCTTCAGGCACCTGCGTGCCTACATTCTATTTCTTATTGGGTGTTTCTTACTGCTAGATACATCAGGTTCTGAGGTCCACCTACAGTATCTTCCACTTTTAGAGGACCTAGATTCATTCAGTATGTTGTCTATAGGAGGAGTTGCCCACCTCTATAGAGAACTCTATGAGTCTACCCAGAGCAACATGGCTACACTCCTCCCTGGATATGGTCTTGGGAGCATCTTCATGTGGGGAGGCCAACCCTACATGTGCCATATCCGACTAATCTTGACGGTCTCAGCATTGGTTCACAGTATATTTTACTTTCTATAATTTTAAATTTTTAGCGTATATGTTTATTTTAAATGTGTTGTGTTCATAGGTGGAATGAGATATGTTCGCCAGATGCAAATGAATGTTGCATTATATAGAAATGAGTTGGATGGCTTACTGCATACTCAGGTTGGACTTGCAGAGTATATTTTGATTCAAATTTCTATAATGTATATTCTAATTTAACATAATTTTTAATATGTGCAGGTGATTTGGGAGCCGTGCATGCATCATGCCATCACATACATGCTTAGCAGGCTCTGATATATGGTTGACACGAGTCTCATTGATCAACTGGAAGAGGGTGGAGTGGCATTTACCTGATCGAGTGCTGCGATAGTTCATACTCATACCCAGAGTAGATGTGGCACCAGTCAGAGCACATCTTGGTGACTCAAGACATCTTCCAGCCATACCGGCGTGTAGATGAGCACGAGCTACAAGGAGCCGTAGATAGGTATGAGGTACTATGCAGAGACTTGCGATTGCGTGTACATATCGGCTACACACATTACGGATTGGAGCCTATGGAGGATGTCCCACAGCATGATTGGGGCACCAGACCATCTATATATGTTGATCCAGGTCCATCTATGTATGCTGATCCAGGTCCTTCTACGTACCAGTCTACTTATGAGTCACAACCACCTATCTTTCTATCACAGGACTATCCGACGCAAAATTTTGAAGATCTTGCATTGGAGGGCAACCATCAACTGCGTGATCATCCATCATATTCACCTGACTAGTACACACCTGAGAGTGGTGCAATTCCACATAAACGATAGAGGTGTTAGATGTTTAGGATAGTCTATTTGTCATGCACATATTTATTCTTATCTAGTTTATTTTTGTTTGGATCATCCATTTATGTAAATACTTGTACTCACTTTTTGGAATGACTTGTAGAACTTATATTCATTTTTATAATGAATCATCCATATACTTAGTTTTAGATCTACTTAAATGAAAACCTGCAGACTCTAAGGTTGACCTCTATAATTGATGATAAAGGCTTAAAGCTCACAAATGGAACATCTAAACCTAAAGGAAAAACAAAAGAGCTTAAAGCCAATCCTTGATGTAATAGCCAATCATATGTTAAAAAAAATTCTCTATGGTAGTCACTAAGTGGGTGATTGCTGCATCCTATAGACCGGTCACCCTTGGTGGGTGACTACCACGAGATATTCTGAAATTATTAGTACCAACATTTATTAGCTTTCACATTGGGTTGATGTAGCTACCTAGTCGCCCACTTAGTAAGCGACTATACCTATTTCTAACTTTTTTTAATGATACTTAATTTCCTAATTAAGTTTATAATGATACTTATTTTAAAAAATGCCCTATTTTTTTTATTATGCCTTTACAATTCCATAAATAATGGTTAGACTAAGATCACCCTACCATTCATTCTATGAGCTTACATCCTAACATCCAGTCTAAAATATATATCACAAAATAAAAATAAACATCAAATCATGCATCGCCCTAACCTAAAGCTAGAAGTGGTGACTTAGGCTAATGTGTGTGCTTTGAAGGTTTGTGTGGTATGCTTAGCTATGGCTTTAAGTTAGAATTTTCTAAGTGTGAAGCATGTTCAATTTAGAGGAGGGTTTCATTTAAGTGATTTAGTTGATTTGGGTTGATTTTATTTCATGTTTTGATTAGGTTCAAGTGAATCCTACAATTAATTACTAAGTTATGAAGAGAGGGAAAGGGAAGAGGACTTCTCTTTCCTTCCCTATCCTAAGTAATTTCTAAAATGGATTCATGTTTTTTTAGTTTTATTTAGTGAATATTTTGATTAAGTCTTTTAATTAATCTTAAGTTTAGATAAACTCTAAAGAAACCTATTAAAAAAGAAAGGCATCTTAAGATTAAATAAAATGAATCAAATTCACAAAACATACATCACTTCATTTTCTTTCCCAACATGTATAACATGCATATGAATGGGTCCTAAGAATATCTATACATACAAATGAGAATGTTTAACACACTTTATGATGCATGCTAAGTAATTCACTTAAGGAAATTTGGAAGTTTATGATGCATGATTTTCATTAAGTAGAAAAGGATTTCTTATCCAATTTTCACATGCACACATGAAAGTAAGAAAGACATAAGTGAGTACAGTGCCATTGTTAACCAGAGGTTTAAGGTACTAAACCTAGTTATGGCTACTTAAAGCCTCGTAACCTCGGGGTTGTTTAGACTAATATATCACTTTCCATAAATATAAACATGTGTACAAAAGAAATAAATCGAAATTTGTATTAGTTGATTTGTTTTGTTTATGCAATTTATATGTGCAAGCATAGGTATCCTTCTTAAGTGATAGTATAGGAATGAATAGGATATAAAATTAGGCAAGTGTTAGGTTCTTTTCAAATGAACCACACATCTTACCAAAATCCTATTCAAAACTATACTAAAAGACAAAGGAAGGAAAGCCTACACTAAGCACATCCTTAAATCTTACTCACATGCAAGCTTATAATTAAAATATAAGTAGCAAACTTTCAGTTTTAGGCATTTGATTCATATGTTTTGAAAATAATTTGAATTTAATAGTGATAATAGCCATTCATATAATTACTTTAGCCAACACATGCAAATTTGACATAAAGTAAACATTTTCATTTTTGAATTTGAATTTGAAAAGTATGGATTCTTGAAACCACATGACATACAAATTTGACATGTTAGGGAAATAATCAAAGTAATTAAAGCATGTAAACACATTCACTTTAATTAAATCCTAAAGACAATCTTATGAAATAAGAAAGCTTAAAATAAATCAAAGTTCATTTAAGATGATTTTGGTTTGATTTTGAATTTGATTTAATTTTAAAAATGTGAGTTGAGTTTTGCTATTCTTAGCCTATTCCCAAATGTGTTTAACATTTTTGTTTAATTTTTAGATGATTAGATTCATTTTAAATTATTGGTTAGGTTAAGGTATGAATTAAACAAGTTAATTAACCCTTACCTACACCACCTTAGCATAGTTAACCAAGTAATTATGAGCCAATGAGATGACATAAAAAACTCACTAGAAATTTAAGCTTGCAATGCACTTAGTAAGAAAAGGGCCTAATACAATTTGGCTCATAATTTATGGTTAATTAAGCTAAGGGGTTTAACTTAAGTAATTTCAAAACACCCCTTCATACATATGAATTGGTTTTGATTTCCTTAATTGAACTTAGGCTATTCAACACCTAAGAATCTACCCGAAGTAGATTAATTAAGTTTTAGATAGTTTTAGAATTTTTAGAAATTAATTAAGAGAGTAATTAATGAATTAACCCTTAATTAAGAGAGGGTTAAAGAAAGAAAAGGGGGTTTAGGGAATAGCTTAGAGGAAATGCCCCAAAATTATTCCCTAAGCCTTCTATTTATTGGATCTAACCTTAATCAACTTCAATGAGGGATAAAAATACTAATCACACCCTAAATTATCCTTAATTATATTAAGTGAGTAATTAGGAGATGCATTTGCAATTCCCCAATTAAGCCTTCAATAAATCCCAAGAAAATTAGGGAGGTAGAAGTCATCCCCCAAGACATACCCAAGAAGTTTGGAATTAATCAAAGGATTAATTAAGGGATAATTAGCAAAATAATATTTCCATGAAAACCCAAATTTAGAGGAAAATATAATTCAAAATCCATTAAAAATATTTTTAGAATATTCTAGATTGAATTATCTTTCCATAAAAATTTACCTCATATTTTTATAATTTTTATTGAGGGAGATATGAATTTTTGAAGCTTAGGGATTAATTAAAATTAATTAAATGCCTAACTAATCCCCTTAGCTCACAAAGCAACACACATGATGGAGGTCCGCTTTACATGCCAGTGAGGGAGTTACTTAAATGTCACGCCACGTAGGCAATAATAACAAGGGATGTGGTTTGATCCTTACCGTTCGATCAAGGATCAAACAAGGGATCATCCCGCAGTTTTTGAAGGGATAAATGATTTATAAAATGTGCATTTAATCTCAGCCGTCCATCCAAAATGCATGGATGGATGGCCAAGATTCTCCCTGTTCTTCCCCAAGGATCAATGGAGACCGTTCATGATCTAGGGGAAGATCCGAGCTCTATTGAGCTCAGATTGGAACAAAAATTTACCCACACCATCTAACACTAATGGCAAGCCTATCCAACGGTGGAATTCTCATGCCATGATAATTTTTTTCACAAAGGACCAACACCTCCAAAGCCTAGTGGTTGGAAAATTCCATACCTCACCGGTTCGAGCTCGATGAGGTAGCTTCGTCTAGTGGACAAGAAGCCCTGTTGAAAGTTTCAAACCTTGGGGTTGAGTAATCTCTCTATGGACCAACACCTCTTCCTCTTGCTTGCGGATTTGATCCAATTCAATTCTTCCTTGCTTTGGGAACTTATGTGAATGCTTGGGTGCACTCGACTTGATCCGAGGGAGTGTACAAAGGAAATTGAAGTAGAATGTAGTGTGGAAGAAGTTAGGAAGTGAATTGAGCTCCCTTATTTTCTAAGGAAGAAAATCAAAAAAGCTTGATTTCAATTCCCTCCTAAGAAGCTTAGGAATGCTCTGTGATGGCTCATAACACTCTCTAGGACTCAATCGACAATGTGGGTGTTCAATTCAAATGGAATTAGGGGGAGTATATCTCCCCCTACGACAATCGAATGGCTGAACCTTGGGTTTCCATTTTGATCCAATTGACCATTTGGAATGGGTTGTTTGATCCGTTTGGAATTGGCACATGGTCGGTTTGAGCTCTTGAGTGGATCGTAACCTTCCATGTGCTTCAAATCAAGTGGAGGGAGGTTTTGAATTAGTCAATTTGAGCTAGGGGTCGGGTTTAGCCTTGGGTCCATTTGGGCTAACCCAAACTCATTGGGTTAGGTGCACCACTCTTCATTATGTCCACTTGACCTATTAAGAAGGTATCAAGTTGATATGAAGAGGGCTTGACCAAATTACCCATGGATTAGGCCAACTTTTGTTCTATGGCCTAGGGGTAGAAAGGTCATTTGGCTGATTTTTGAATTTGAATATGTTGGGTATGTGAAGAAAATAGGTTTGGCCAAGTTTTATTGGATTTGGAGTTCATTTGATAAGGTTTGGCTCATGTTGACCCATTTAGGTCAAAATGGGTCAACTTGGGTCAAGTTGACCAATTGGTCAAATTGGGTCAAACCAAGGGTTGGGTCAAGTTCATATGACCATTTGAAATGTTTTGGCGGCTTTGGTTTGATTCGGTTTGGTTTAGTTCTGAGTTTGGCTCATATGAATTCATTTAGGTTAAATGGGTCAAGTTGACCAATTTGACCCATTTGACCTATTTGAGCTAGGTCAAGGGTAGGTTTAGGTTTGGTTAATCATATGGAGTGGATTGGTATCTTTGTTTCCAATCAATTTTGGTTAAGTTTGAATTTGGCTCAACATGACCCCTTTAGGTCAAGTTGGGTCTAGTCAAGGTCTAGATCTAGTTGGCCAAATTGAGGCTTTGGTCAAGTTCAACAAGTGATTTGGAAAGAACTTGACCCATTGGTTTCAATCAGCTTTAGATCAAGTTTTGACATATTTTGACTTTTTAGGTCAAGTGGCCAATTGGGCTAGGTTAGGCTCAAATGTTGACTTGGTCAAGTTCAAATATAGTTCATAAATGAACTTATATCAATTGTTTCAATCAATTTGGACAATGGTGGATTTTGGCTATGTTAAGTTTCATTTTGGCTAAGTGTTGACTTGGTTAACCCTTAGGTTTGACTTGGTTTGACCCAATTTGATTGATTGATCATCTCATGATGATTATTGATCATGATGAGAGGCATAGGTGAGTTTGATTCAATCCAATTTAGTTAGGATTAGAAGTTGACTCATAAGGATACTTTAGGTCACTTTAGGTCGAGTGAGCCTAAGTGGGTCAAATGGCTTGGTCAAAGCTTGATTTGAGTTTGATTGAACTTGTATATGGACTTATGATTGAAATATAAATCCATTTGCAAGTGGTTTGAAGTCAAATGGGTTTTGATTCATTTGACAATTTCATATTCAAAAGAAGAATATGAAGGGATTTGGGGTTTGATTTTTGAATTGGATTTTGATTAAGTGATTGAAGTTTGTATTTATATTTGGATTCATGATTCTAGGGTTGATTGAATCATGAAGGAAAATCAAGAGTTTGGCTTAATTTGAAGTTGATTTGGCTAAGTTCAAGATTTTGACTTGAAAAACTTAAGTTGGATTTTGAGTGGATTTGAGTTTGATTTTTGGAATTGGTTTTGATTGTTTGAATTTATATTTCATTTATATATGTGAATATAAATGAGAATATAAATTGATCATGAGAAAATTTCAAGGATTTGAAGTGATTTGATCATGATTTAGGCTTAGTTCATTAAAAGGAAATTTAAAGGACTTAGGAAATTTGGAGTTTGAAGCTTAAATTTATTATTTTAGTTTGATTGATTTGTATTTATATTTTGATTTATATATGTGAATATAAATGAGAATATAAATGAGTTATGAGAAAATCCCATGAGTTTGAATTGATTTGATCATGATTTTGGCTAAGTCCATTAAGGAAAACTTAAAGGACTTAGGGAAATTTTAAAGTAGGGATTTGAATTTTGGATTTTGGTTTGATTGATTTATATTTATATTTCACTTATATATGTGAATATAAATGAGAATATAAATGAGTTATGAGAAAATTCCATGAGTTTGAATTAATTTGATCATGATTTTGGTTAAGTCCATGAAGGAAAACTTAAAGGGACTTAGAAAATTTTGAGAATTGATTTTGAATTTTGAGTTTAGTTTGATTGGTTTGAATTTATATTTCATTTATATATGTGAATATAAATGAGAAAATCTCAAGGATTTGATTTGGTTTTGATCATGATTTAGGCTAAGTCCTTAAGAGGAGATTAAGGACTTAAGAAAGATTTGGACTTAAGAATTTCATTTATGGGTTTCAATCATGGATTTCAATCACATGGAGTTTATTTGAGTTTGGAGAAATTAAATAAGATTGATTTGGAGTTTTAATTGAAGGAAGGAATGTGAGGAATGGTTCAAGCTAAGGGTAGGCAAATTTTCCTAACACCCCAAAGGCATGACCTATTCGTATGGCTAACTCTTTTAAGTCTCTAGGGCTAGGTTGAGTGTCCACCTAATCACTAGATGTGTCTTAAGACTAAGGAACTCTTAAAGCCTAAGAGAAGTCCTATGTCTATAGCTCATTCTAAAAATAAGGTCAACATAGCTTAACCATCTTGCAAAGCATATGACTTGCCTACATGGATTTAAGTGAGGAGTTAGCTACGCCACTCTAAATAATAAGTCCACATGCGGTTTTACTCTCTTGTGGAGGTAAACCATATGCCCACTTTCTCCTAAGATTTAGGTTGTGTTTTAGCCCTTGCCAAAGCTCCCTAGATTTAGGATCTAATGTTGTTTCCTTTGAGCATAAACCTCACCTTAGGCATTCCCATAATCTTGTATTGTGGAATTATAAGTCTTAGATTTCTAATAAAATTTCAACTCAGACAAATAAATCCCCTTAATTTTGAATACATAAAGCCCATCCATAGGAGTGCTCACTAGTTCTCTTAGTATCATGAGCACTCCTTACTTATCTCCTTTGGTTTCAATAATAACTCTCCCCTTTTGATCTATCCCACTTAATTTTTAAAAATACAACCAATGTATTGTTAGTCCTATCTTTGAAATCTCTGGAGACAACAATCGCCTACTTTAATCAAGAGTATTCTTAAGAAACTCACATTCCTAAGGATGTAATTAAGTATGGAGGCTTACCACCATAGGGAACTTAATAAACTCTTTACTTTTTCATGTAAAGCAAGGGAAAAATATTTGGTATATTAAAAGACCCATCATGCCTTAGGGATCTTTAGTGATTAGGTCCATTATAGGGTGATTTCTATCTCTCAAGCTAGTACACTTTTCTTTAATGTCACACTGGGAGAAATATATATTCTTTTATACATTTCATCTATCCCCCACCTTTCTAAAAGAGGATAAATGAAAATAGAAATATATAAAAGTATATATGCCTTGTTCTTGGGATACCATGTAGATCTGTAGATGTTCTTATTTAGGGTGATTGGGTACGATATTGAGGAGAGGTGTACTATCTCAAAAGATAGAAGTCACCACCCTACAATGGACCTAATCATCTCAACAATTCCCTAAGGACAATGGATATGTACCAAAGATTTTTCCCTGCTTTACATGAAAAGCAAAGTAGGGTTTATTTTAAACTAGGTTCATTAAGTTCTCTACAGGGACAAGCCCCCATAGTTAATTACATCCTAAGGGATGGTATCCCTTAGGAATACTCTCGATTAAGGTAAATGATCATTGTCTCCAAAGATTTCAATAGGGTAGGACTATCAATCTATTAACTTATTTTGGAATATCAAATGAGATTGATCAAGGAGAGGGAGTTATTATTGAAGCCAAAAGGAAGATAAGTAGGAGATGCCCATGATCCTAGAAAACCTAGCAAGCATCTCAAACTATCCTATGATCGGGCTTTACATTTTTGAAATTGATTTAGTTTATTTGAGTTAAATTTTTCATTAGAAATTTATGACTTATGATTCCATAACATAAGATTAAGGAAATGCCTAAGAGGTGAGGATTTATGCTTATGACTCACAAGGGGGAGAAACAACCCCTAAATCTAGGAGCTTGATGGACAAAAGCACAACCTAAATCTAAGGCAAAAAATAAGTATTTTGTTTGCCTCCATAAGAGAGGATAAACCACCCGACTGCTTGGACTTACAACCACCTTGGGGTGGCCGCCAACTAACTCCTCCAATGATTTTAAATACATGTAGGCAAGTCTTATGCTTTATGCAAGATAGCTAGGCTGTTATTTATTTAGAAAGAGACTAAGTCCTTAAACTCATACCCTAAAGAGAGTAGATCATGTAAGGACATGCTTCAAATGACCTAAATCTAATGCAATTCTGATTTCATTTTATTTTTATTTTGGACAATTATTTTGACTGTTAATAGGATTCATATGCCTAATGCATGAGAAATGAGATTATTGGCCAAAATCGATAAGGGAGGAGGTGTATTTCCACCATGGCTCTCAAAGGTCAAGCCAAGTTTCTTTGGCAAAGGTGGAAGCTCCAATCAAGAGTGAAAATAATATGCATTTATGCATGATGTTATAAAAGAAGTACTCAACCAGCTAAGGGGTTGCTAATTCTTATATCTTGATTTTAACCTAAGCTTTAGGTGAGGTTATGAGCTCTTTATTTTTAGTTTTGAATCAAGAGTTTTGCTTGATTTGAAGTTGATTTGGCTAAGTTCAAGATTTTGACTTAAAAGGCTTAGGTTGGATTTTGATTTTGAGTGGATTTAAGTTTTATTTTTGAAATTGGTTTTGATTGTTTGAATTTATATTTCATTTATATATGTGAATATAAATGAGAATATAAATAGGTCATGAGAAAATTTCAAGGATTTGAAGTGATTTGATCATGATCTAGGCTAAGTCTTTTAAGAGGGAATTTAAAGGATTTAGGAAATTTTGGAGTTTTAGAGCTTGAATTTTGAATTTAGTTTGATTGATTTATATTTATATTTTATTTATATATGTAAATATAAATGAAAATATAAATGATTTATGAGAAAATCCCATGAATTTGAATTGATTTGAACATGATTTAGGCTAAGTATTTAAGTGGGAAATTAAGGACTTAAGAAGAATTTTAAATTTGGAATTTAATTTTTGAATTGGATTTGATTGATTTGTATTTATATTTAATTTATATATGTGAATATAAATGAGAATATAAATGAGTTATGAGAAAATCTCATGAATTTGAATTGATTTGATCATGATTTAAGCTAAGTCCTTAAGAGGGAATTAAGGGCTTAGAAAATTTTTGGAGTTTGGAGCTTGAATTTTGGATTTGATTTGATTGGTTTATATTTATATTTCATCTATATATGTGAATATAAATGAGAGTATAAATGAGTTATGAGAAGATCTCATGAGTTTGAATTGGTTTGATCATGATTTAGGCTAAGTCCTTAAGGGGAAATTAAAGACTTAGAAAATTTTTTTTGAATTAAGAATTTCATTCATGGGTTTCAATCATGTGGCATTGATTTTAGTTTGGAGAAAATCAAATAAGATTGATTTGGAGTTTTACTTGAAGGAAGGAAGGTGAGGAATGGTTCAAGCTAAAAATTTTCCTAACACCCTAAGGCATGACCTATTCCTATGGATAACTCTTCTAAGTCTCTAGGGCTAGGTTGAGTGTCCACCTAATCACTAGATATGTCTTAAGACTAAGGAACTCTTAAAGTCTAAGAGAAGTCCTATGTCTAAGAAGGAGGGGTTGAGAGCTCATTCTGAAAATGAGGTCAACATACCCGATCACCTCAATAAGTACATCATCGAATCTGCGTGGTGTCCCCTCACATATACACACAACACCAAACCAGAAATAAACACCATAATTAAGAATAGGAAAAGTAAATCTAATTACACATGCAAAATAAGTGTTAGCTAAACATACATACAATCTCAAGTAGTTATATGTATAATTTAGACTTAGCACCCTACACATAGGTAACTAAGCCCACATGTCCTAACTTGGATTATGCTTAAGGATTTAAGCAACCTACAAAAAGAGCATTCATATTTATTTTTGGGCATCCCTTAAGCACAATCCCCTATAGAAAATATGATTAGGCTAAAAATGACCTAACATCCAATCTAAAATATTACATCACAAAATAAAGAATACATCACATCATACACCGTCCTAACTTAGAGCTAGAAGTGGTGATTTAATTTTAATGTGTGTGCTAAGGCTTTGTGTAGTATGTTTTAACTAATCATTAGAGTTATAATATCTCTAAGTGTAGAAAGCATTCAAGTTAACATGAGGGTTGGTTTCACTTGAAGTTGCTAAATTGATTTATGAATTTTAATTTGTATTTTATTTTGTTTCATGTGATTTACACTTAACAACTAAGTGTTGTAAAGAGAAGGAAGAGGATTACCCTTTTCCATCCCTACCTTAAGTCATTTCTAAATCATATTGATCTAATTTAATTCTCTTTAGTAAATGACTTATTAAATGATTTTTTAATTAATCTTAAGTTTAAGTTGACTTTAACTACTTTATTTAACATGGAAGGCTTCTTAAGATTAATTTAATTGAATTACTACTACATCATATATATTAAATTATTCCTTTTCATCACATATAACATGCATATGATTTGATCTTAAGTATACCTATACACACAACATGTTTTAGCACTTAGATGATGAATGTATATGTTTGGAATTTATATTTTTGTTTTGGTTGAATTATGTAAACATATAAATTAAAGCTCTATCCAAATTCTAATACCAAAATACATAAGGATAGAATCACATAAGTATGTGTCATTGTTAACTGTGGAAGTGAGGTAATCAAATGACCTCCTTGGGGCTAAAAAACATCATTCCTGGATGTCCATACTATATACTTATTAACATTCCAAGCCTATGTAAATCTATACATGAATAAGGAAAAGAGTGCACTAATTTATATATCACACATGCTAATGCCTTAGGTGAATATGAATGCATGTATTTTTAGTAACAAAATGGGATCTTCATCTTTTTGATTAAGCACACACACACATGTAAAAAAGATGTGAGCATGTACGTCTTGTTAAACCGAAGTGAGGTAATCAAATGACCTCCATAGGGCTAGCTAAAGCCTCATATTCCCTGGATGTCCAGACTACATACTTGCTATCTTAAATACATATAAATGTATACACAACTAAAAAGATGAGAACCATGCAAAGATTGTATTTTCTTTAATTAAATCATTTAGGCATATCAATTAAAGCTCTATCTAAATTCTAATATTAATATACATAGGAATGAAACCAAGTGAGTACATGTCATTGTTAAACTAGGGAAGTGATATAATCAAATGACCTCTTTAGGGCTAACTAAAGCCTCATATTCCCGGGATGTCCAGACTATATACCCATTATTGTTCAAACTCATGTAAATTCATATATGAATTATAAGAAAGTGAGCTTTATTTAATATGCTTAAGCTATAAACACATATGAATCCTATGTGTATTCATAACTATCAACACTCTAAGTATTATAAATGATTCATAAGTTTTGAAAAGCAATTTTGAATTTATTAGTGATAATAGTCACAAATATATTTAATTAAGTCAACACATGCAAGCTTACATAAAAGAAATTCATTTGATTTATTTAAATTTGAAAGCATGAATGTATAAAATCAAATGACATACAATATTCAACATGATTGGATAAGAATAATCAAATACAAACATGTGATTCATTCAATCAAACCAACCATACTAAATAAAATCATTTAAAGTAAACCAAAGGTTATTTATTAATTTAGTTTTAAATTTTTATTTGACTTAGAAGAGAGGAGGATTATCATTTGTTGATCTTAACTCATTCCCAAGTTTATGAATTAATTTGGTTTAATGAAAAGGTAATTAAGTGAATTTTATGAATTAATTAAATTGGATTCTTAATTAGTTTAATTAATTACCCTTACCTATATTACCTTAATATAATTAACTAAATAATTATGAGCCAACATATTATTCTTATGAATTGAAAGAAAATTTATAATGATCCCAAGAAATGAAAGGGCCTAATTCAATTAGCTCATGATTAATGGTTAATTATCTTAAGGAATTTAATTAAGTACTCTTATGGTTTTCTTACACATGTGGGTTAACTATAATTTTCCTAAATTCTTTTAGGTTATAAAACACCTAAAGATTTACCCGTGATTTAATTAATCCAGATCTGATGTGATTATGATTTGAATCTCATTAATTAAGCCATTTTATTAACCAATTAAACCTTTAATTAATTCTAAATTAATTAATCTTTATTCTAAATGAAATGGACTTAGGAAAAGATTAGAAAGGGTCCCAAACCCATTCCCTTCCACATTTACTATCAAGTGATTAACAAGCTTAATTAATTTTTTTTTACTATTTAAGAGGTTAATTAATTAATTAGACTAATTAAGAGAATGATTAAGGCTTAGATAGTTAATTATCCTAATTAACTAAGCAATAAATCCTACAAAAATTATGGGAGGTAGAGATCATCCCATTAAACAAACCCACAAAGTTTAGGATTAATTGCCTGAGTAATTAAGGAGTAGTAATTGCTAATTAAATTTTCAATTAAACTCAAATTAAGCCCATTATTCAAAATCACTTAAAATTAATTATAAATTATTCTCCTCTGAAATACTTTTAAAATAAGTATTTATTTATATTTTTAAATTTTTTTATGATTTGGTATGAATTATGGAATTTTGGCATTAAAAATAATTAATTAAGCCTAATGCCATTGTCGCCATGTGGACTGCTGATGTGGCATGATTTTCATGTGATCCACGAGATTGGCTACTTAAACACATCCAACTTAGACCGACGCGGCTAGTTATGGACGCTTTTCATCTTTTGTCGTCCGATCTGACAACGATGTAGATCAAACCGCGGTTCCTAAGAGATAAAATCGGAAAATATAGAAATAATCATGACCGCCCATTCCAATCATCCGAATGACAAGTGTGATCAATCATCCCCAAGCCAAAGATGGAGGCCGTCCACCATTCTTTTTCTTGTGGAGATGAATCCCTATTGAGCAGCACGTAAGCCAATTCCTCATCATTCTATTGGTGGACCAACATCCGTTGATTCAGAGCTCAGTTTTGATCAAACTTCTACCTCCGGTGGTTGGAATGTGATTCATTCTTGATCGACGATGTGTGGGGATGGTGTGTGTGAAATTAATTTAGATTTGGTGAAGAAACAAAAGGGTTGGATCGAAGGAGGGGTTATCCTATTTTTCCTTAAAGAAATTTGGTAATGGGGGAGCTTGGTTTTCTTTGGGGAGGGCTCTAAGACTTTCAAAATAGTCTCTAGGGGCTTTCCGAGAGTGAGTGTGATGAATTTGGATTGAAATGAGGGGTATATCCTCCATTAAATGAATTTCTAAACCATGACAATTAGTGATGGTGAGTTAAATCTCCCTTTCCAAACCCACCCATGTTGCTAGTGAGTGGTTAGACCCTCATTTGGTGCTTTGGTGCCAAGGAGAGAAAGGAGAGTGAACTTTGCAATTTTGGCAAAATCCATGTGTGTGTGTGTGAATCCAAGTGGATTTGCTGTTTGGGTTGAGCCCAATTTAGGAAGTTTTGGGAATTTAGGTGGTTTGGGTTGGGTTGGATCAGGTTTTAATGGGTCTTAGCTTGATTCAAGTGAGTTTGGCTCAATTTGACCTTATAGATCAAATTAGTTGGGTTGACCAATGATCAAATTGGGTCAAACCAAGGCCTGGGTTAAGTTCAAATGATGAATTGAAGTATTTTGGTTCAATTGGTTTCAGTCAATTTGGCTTAGATTTGATTTTAGCTCATTTAGATTCATGTAAGTCAAATGAGTCAAGTTGACCAATCTGACAAAATTGGTCAAATTGGCTTGGGTTAGGTGTTGATTCATATTCATTAATTGAAAATGATTGTAGACTGTGGTTTGAATTAATTCGGATTTGATTTGGATTTAAGCCAAATTGGCCCTTTAGGTCAATTTGGGCTAAATGGGTCAATTGGGTCTAATTGGTCAAATTGGATTAAATTATAGCTTTGGCCAAGTTCAATAATCAATTTGGAATGAACTTGAGTCATTGGTTACAATCAATTTGGGTTAGAACATAATTTGACCCTAGTCTTTAGGTCAAATTAAATGACTGGGTAAAAGGGCCAAAGGTTTGGCTCAATTGATGGTCAAGTCATGTTCAATTGTTGATCATAGGTTGGTGTGAATCAATGATTTCAATTGAGGTGTGTAGATGAATTTAAATTTTGGGTTCATATAAAGGTTGACTTTAACTTATTTGTGATAATTGATCATCCTAGGGTGATCAATAATCATGATATGAGATTTTGTTGTTGATTCAATCCAATTTAGGTTAGATTGAAACTTGATTCAAATAGGTCAAATTAGTTAGTTTGGGTTAAGTGGACCAATTGGGCTTAGTTGAGTTGATTTTAGTTGAGTTAGTTGAGTTTATATATTTGGACTAATTTATAAATTTGATTGCAATTGGTTTAGGTTTAAATGAGTTTTGGTTCATTTGAATATTTTAAGTCAAAGGGGTTATGTTAGGTTTGATTTGGGTCAATTTTGGTTTGCCTTGATGATAGGTTTGATTTATATTTGTGAACATGATTAAAGGTATGATTGATTCCTCAAAATCAATTGAATTTGGGTTGAGATTTAGCTAAGTCCATGGGTCATAGGACTTAAAAAATGAGTTTGGTTTAGTTTGATTTAATTTTGATGATTTGAATGTATATTTCATTTAGATTTATGAAGATGATTGAGATATGATTGATTCATGAGATTAATTGAGTTGGGTTTAAATTGGATGCAGATTTGGCTAAGTTCATGGAATTAGCTTAAAGGGCTTAGATTTGGGTTTGATTAAGGTTATTTGAATATGGATTTGACTTATATTTGGGATGATAATTGAGAAAATAATTGATCTAGGAGAAAATCAATTGAGTTTGGATTAATCTGACAAGCTAAGTCAATAATGAATCATGTGGCTTAGTTGGATTATGATTTGGTTTGGATTTGATATTTAGTTCTAGCACGATTGGTTGAATTTGAGGTTTGGTTATGACATAAGAAGGTGAACATAGATTGGGCTTAAGCTATAAGGTTTGTCTCGCTAAGTCCTAAGGTATAACCTAATCCTATTTTTTTTAAGTCTTTAGCTTAAGTGTTCACCTACTATAAGTGTCTTATGACTAAGAAAGACATAGTATCTAGAAGACTCCTAAATCTATGAAAAGGAGATTGAATCCTCACTCCAAAAGTATGGTCAACAATTTCTTTTTTTCAAAAAAGGAAAAATAGAAAAAATAAAATAAAATACATTAATTATTACATAAAAAAGGCATATTGTGAAAGTAATCAAATTGCATATATAGAATAATACCAAAACAACTATTTGCAATATGAGTGATACTTGAGATTGGTGCAAAACACTTCTTTAATAATGTTTAAAAAAATGCGTAGGAGGAAAGGAACCCGTGCGTGTTAAAGCAGGTTTTACATTATGGATGATGCAAAGAAGTTAGTCCATAAACTAGAATTAGGTTAGGAACTTGGAATATAGGTACTTTATAGGTAAACCAATGGGATAAATATTTTATGTGTTCAAGAAACTAAATGGGTTGGGGAAAGATTGATAAGGTTTTAAACTTTGGTATTTAGGTAGAAGTCTAATTAGAAATGGTGTGGGTGATTATAGATAAAAGTTTGAAGAATAATATTATAAATATTAATATGAGATAGAATTATAAATTTAAATATTATTGTTGATACTAAGATTATCAATGTTATAAGTGTTTATGCTCCTCAAGTAGGTTTAGATGTTGGCTCAAAAGAAATTTTTTGGAATGAATTAGAGGAATTAATATAAAAGATACCTCTTAAAGAAAAAGTATTTATTGGAGGAGATTTAAATGGACATGTTGGTAAAGTGGTAGAAGATTTTAAAAATATTCACGGTGATTATGGATTTGGAGTGACTAATGAAGAAGGTAGACTATAGATTTTTCTTTAGCCTATGATTTTGTAGTTGCTAATACTTTATTTAAGAAAAGAATATTATTACTTATAAAATGGATCTAGTAAAACACAAATTGATTTTTTTTGATAAGAAAAATAGATCATTTAGATTTTAAAGATTGTAAGGTCATTCCAAATGAAAGTTTAAATACCCAACGTCGATTAATAGTCTTAGATTTTAAGATGAAAGATTGAAAGATAAAAAATAAATCAAATTATTATCATGGGATTAGATGGGGGAACTTAAAGAACACTAATAAAAATATTTTTAAGAGGAAGGTATGAGAGCTTAGAATTTGGGATGTTTATAAGGAAGCTAATGTTATGTGGGAAAAAATAGCAAGTGAAATTAAGCAAGTTGCTAAAGATTTGCTTAAAGAATCAAAAGAAAAGCTTATTTTAATAAAAATATTAGTGGTGTAGTAATGAATAAAAAGATAAAAAATAAGAAGTGTTGTTATAAAACTTGGTTTAGATGTAAAAATTTGAAGAATTGGGAAAAATATAAAGTAGCATGTAGAGATTCTAAGAAAGCAATATATGATAAAAAAATTAGCTTTTAGCAATTTATACAATAGATTAGATACCAAAGAAGGTGAAAGATGTATGTATAAGTTAGCTAACCAAAGAGATAGGAGAAGTAAAGATCTAGCTCAAGTGAGGTGTATTAAGGAAGAAAATCATAAAGTGCTTTTCTTAGAAAAGGATATTGAAAATAGATGGATGAGGTACTTTGATAAACTTTTTAATGAAGGATCTGAAAATACGATTGATTTTAGCAACCTTAATACCCTAAACAAAAATAGAGAATTTTGTTTTTATCATCATATTAGTAAATTTGAAGTTAGAGAAGCTTTAAAGAAAATGAAATGTGAAAAAATAGTAGGACTTGATGATATTCCAATAGAAGTGTGAAAATGTTTAGGAGATCAAGGAGTTTCTTAGCCTAGAAATCTTTTTAATGTCATTTTAAGAACTAAAAAGATGCAAGATGAGTGGAGAAAGAGTTTGTTGGTTCATATATTTAAGAATAAAGGTGATGCACAAGAGTGCAAATTATGAGGAATTAAGTTAATGTGTCACATTAAAATTATGGGAGAGAGTGATTGAGCATAGACGATACAAAAGTTTCTCAATCAATTTGGTTTCATGCTAGGTAGATCTACTATGGATGCTATACATTTGTTAAGAGGTTTGATGGAGAAGTATAGAAAAATCAAGGAGGATCTACATATGATATTTATTGATTTAGAGAAAGCTTATGATAAATTTTCAAGAGATATTCTTTGGAGAGTTCTAGAAAAGAAAGGAATTAATATTGCTTATATTCAAGTCATTAAGTATATGTATACTAGAGCTGTTACTTGTGTCCAAACACAAGGAGGATTGACAATATATTTTCTTATTTCAATTGGATTACATCAAGGATCAGCTTTAAGCCCTTATTTTTTTGTTTTAGTTATGGATGTTCTTACTAGGCATTTACAAGAAGATGTACCTTGGTGTATGCTCTTTGCTGATGACATTCTTCTTGTTGATAAGACTATAGAGGGAGTCCAAGAGAAACTTGAATTATGGAGGTCAACCTTAGAGTCTAAAGGTTTTCATTTAAGTAGATCTAAAATATATATGGAGTGTAATTTTAGTTGTAGAAGTTATAGTGGTAGTGTTGTGACATTAGGTGAACAAGTCATTAAAGCGAGTGAGTAATTTAGATATTTAGGCTCTATTGTTTAAAATGATGGTGAAATAGATGGAGATGTTATTAGTAGAATTCAAGTTGGATGGTTGAAATGGAGGAATGCATCTGGCCCGTTGTGTGATAGAAAAGTACCGCTTAAACTTAAGGGAAAATTTTATAAGATGGTGGTAAGACCAATGGTTTATGGGTGTTGGCCAATACAAGAGAAGCATGAGATTAAGGTAAGTGTTCTAGAGATGAGGATGCTCAGGTGGATGAGTGGCTTTACTCTTAGAGATAAAATGCAAAATGAGTATGTTCGGGAAAAAGTTGAGTAGCTCCAATGGCAGATAAGATTAGAGAGAGTCACCTTAGATGGTTTGGCCACATAAAGCGTCGGCCATCCAATGACCCGGTTAGGAGAATAGATGCTTTAGATTTGTCTTATGTTAAGAAAGGTAGATGTAGACCTAAAAAGACATGGTTAAGATGTATAAAAAATGACCTTAGTATACTTGAATTAAATGAGAATTTGACACATAATAGGTCACAATGGAGATGAAGGATTCATGTAGTCGACCCCACTTAGTGGGATAAAGGCATGTTGTTGTGTAAGAGGAAAGAAACATTACTTCATAGTGGAGTAATCAAGTGAAATAATTCTTCATCATCTCATTAATTACATATATATATATATATATATATATATATATATATATATATATATATATATATATCTATGTGTGTGTGCATGTGTGTGTGTGCGCGTGTGTGTGTGTGTGTGCATGCATGCTAAGTTGAACTCCTCTTTATTTTTTAATGTCAATACATAAAAGATTTTTTTTATAAATTATAAATGAGGCATCATACTATTTTTCAATAAATTGTTTGCTTCAGCATTTTATTCTATGTCGAAACTAGATTTTTTTTTTATTTTTAAGAAACTATAGGATTTATTTGATACAAGCATATTTATAATATTCTCCTATTGTATCAATAAAAAATTAAAATTGAATAGTCATGATCTCACATAAAAAATTGGATCAATTTCATAATTCAATCTATCCTTCATCAGTTGGCCTCATGATTGATCCTTAAATCCTCACTTTAGAGGTCACATATTTAAATAACAACATGATTATGGAGATTTTAAAAGCAAGATATTATAATTTCTTAAATATATTTTACTAATTAAATAGAACATTATCTTTTTTTTAAATCCAATATAGAAAAGAGAAACCAAATCAACAAGAGTCATAAAAATTGTGTAAACTCTTTATCTATATTTTCTAATATATATGATGCAATATATATATATTATATATATATATATATATATATATATATATATATATATATATATATATATATATATTGATGCAAATATGCAGTACTTATTGAAACCATTTATTGGTATATTTTTTTAATACTAAAAAGAGATAGATAACTCTTACATTAGAAGGATTAGTGCATCAAAATACTTTCATTCAATGGCTTTTAATATACTGAATTCATGTTCCGTCCTTATTCAAATATGTTTGAAGAAATTATAGCTACACAATTAATAAATACTTTGAGTGCAAAGTCAATAAATAAGGAAACTATATTTGGTGCGTCTACTATTTTTCTAGAATATATTCATAGAGCCTACAAACTAGAAAGTTTGCACAATAAGACATGTTTAGGTTCAAAGCCATGTTAACTTGATGTTAGAGGCAAATAACATAGATAAGGTCAATAATGCCTTATTGAATTAATAATCATTGACAAATATATTGAATTTGTTCAAAATTTAAAGTCAATAACAATAATATTAGATGTGAAGAGAGACTAAGATCGATTTTTCTTATATAGAAAGTTTAGTAAGCTATTGCAATGTAGTTATCATCTTATATATATATATATATATATATATCATATTTTTGCTCATCATTTAGCAAATGAGTTAAGTTTAAGTCAATTTTGAATTGACTCTTGGGATAACTTATTTAAATTATATTAATATAATTTTACTTAAAATATAATACATGTCAATATTTTAAGTACAAATTTAACAAAATTTATATATCTTATTCCATTTTTTAATCAATTATATTCTAATTTCTCATTATTTTGTTATTATTGTATCATAATATCTATCTAAATTTAAATCATTGATCATTTATCTTTCATAATAGAAAAAGATAATAATAAATCAGCTCAAAAACTAAGCTTAAACTTTCTTAACTCATCAAATTCAAGCTCAAATCAAAAGTATCCTTGCTTTTTTACTCATCTACACTAAGAAAAAATAATCATTCTATTAAACTATAAATCTTCTTTATTTCATTTCATATCCTTCGCTTAGAACCATAACCTTGCCATAGAACAAGCATAGCCACACACCCAAATCAAGCAACACTTCGGTAAATGCCACTCAACCCTCTTCTAGTGATAAGATGACTGTATAACCATATGTCGAGCATGAGCATGTATCGATAGATGTCTTTCACCGTATCTCCCTGATCACTGCACATATATAGTAAAATTATGTTAAAACATAATCGCATTGATATTTGAACTAAAGTATTATTTGCGATCCAACCTATGTTTGCAGTATCTTTTATTTATGTACACCGCAACATTTTTGCTATAGCTGAACATACTTCTCATTCCATCGCACGTAATACGCTTTAAACATATATATAAGTTGCATAATTTGAAAGTGTCAATTAAACACATACCTCAAACCAATGCCGAGACCAAAGAAGCAGGATATAAACATGTGTCGTGCACATGAATATGCTCCCAAGCCCAAAGGGAGGTGTGAAACCGACCATGTTGGCCTGTTGGCTAGTCGACTGCACCTCCCTATATAGATGAGCTAAAACTGCTCCACCCATAGACATCATGCTAAATAAATCCAGGTCCTCCAGGAGTGGTAAATAAGGGTGGACCTTTGAACCGAAGTATCGTGCAAGAAAGCCCAATCGAAATAAAATATAAGCACGCAAGTGACGGAAGAACTCTATGCTCTTTGTATGACTCAGAAAGTCCACGAGCCACCTCGGGCATGTATTCAGCTGTGCTCGACCCATCCTGTCGACCGATCGTGGACGGATCATGATACATCACGCCCGTGGGGTGTCATCCCAACAAATCATCGCAACAATCGGCCAAGTGTCCCATCTCTTCTCCTCGCCAATCACAATCAGGCCTATGATAGGTGGCCCATCAACCCGTAGTCCTAAGATCATCGCCACGCCGAGCATCATCATGGTGAGGTGGAAGGTATTGTCTCAGGATACCATCTCTCAAGCGGTCAAGAAATGATGATCTAGCCGGATGAAGCGTGACTCACACGCAGTGCCCACCGCTTCTAGCCCACGGATGAATGCACATGTAATGGGCCACTCCTTTAGCATAAGCAAGTGTGATGCCTCAGCGCTTTCAAAAAAATCTAAGTAACGATGAACCTCGCCAGGTAACCCATTCTAAAAATAAAATTCACTTATAGTATCGGGGGCTCGATCCGCAGAGGACTATGATGAACCTCAGTGTAGGCTCCAATGGTGGGCTGGCCTCCTTAGCATGTCTATGTCACCGATGTCAAATTAGGTTCTCCGCCATCGCATCACTGAGAAAAATCAAATATAATGAGGCACGATGCATCAAATGAAGTCATGCAATTGTCCCCAAAGGAGTAAATCGCAAACAAAGGGGCAAAGGGTAGATGTTTTTTTTTGATCTTATGTAGAAAGGTATAGCACAATCATAGGTAAACATCGAGAAAAATAATACAATTACTAAAATTATAACATGATGACAATGAATTTTTTTTTTCAATTCCCCCAACACACATCAAAATCACAATTGGATTTACTTATCATTATCAAGAAACACTAGAACGATTATCACCACTTATGAACCCTCTCTAAAACCTCCAAAACCTTTGTAATCCAAATGAGTGATTGAATATATATTCATATACTTTAAAGATTTGTTGGTTTAAAGTCATAAATCATAGCTCTTATATAAAGCATCATAAGTTGACCTCTTTTATATAAATCATAGCTCGAGTTATTTCTTATATGATCTGTATCTCTCAAACTGATTTTCACATTTAGTTTATAATCTCTCAACATATCATATTTATTTTATTTATCATTTCAATAAAAATGCCAAACATGAATATGCATAATTTATCAAAAAAAAAATGTAATTTTGAATTTATTTTATTATTAGCCTCAAATACTATAGAGCAATGCGAGTGAGCTTTGTGATGGAACTCCTTTGACAAACTTCACTCAATTGTTGAGATTTATGGGCAAAAAGGTTTATTAGAAAGCAAAAAATAAAAAATATATGAAAAGAAAAGTGAATGATATCACCTAATAATTTGCACTTACAAAATCTATGTTAAGTTGTCGCTGACTTAACTTTGATTTTCTAACACTTAAAGCTGTATTAATTTAAAAAAAATTAGTGAAAGTGGTAATTGATGTGATATTAAAATCCAAGTGTATTTATGCTGATTTGTATGATTTGTATGTAAGTCTCTTTAAAAATTTTGATGAAATTAACAGCTAAACGCAATGCTAAAAAGTGTTGTATTGCCTTAATTAATAACCTCAAAAATAGTTTCAATGCATTTCTAAATAAATCATCCGTGCAATAAAAGGATAAACCATATCTAATATATATTGATGAATATATGCAAACCTCAAAACCTTGTGCAAGAAGTTAAATGTTGAGAGTAAAAAAGAATCAACAAACAATTTGAGTAAAAGCGGCTGTCGGGAAAAAAAAGAAGTTTCTATCGAATCACGACGCGCAAGCAGGTCCACCTATGCCGCCAAGCGGGGAAGTTCGAGGTGGGGAGGACCGCGTTCGGTGGGGTGAGTTTGATGATTCAACTGGCGAAGAGACTCGGGCAATCGAATAAACTATGGAGGATCGGGCCGATCGAATGTTAATATAGTCGCCAAATAATTAGGCGATCACTCAGTGGCTCAAGCCATATTATTCACGTGACGTGGTCATCTAATTGCTACTATACCTATTCTTAAATTTTTTATTAATACTTAATTACCTAATTAAGCTTCTAACCATACTTAATTTAAAAAAATTGCCTATATATATATATGCAAATATGCAGTACATATTGAAACCATTTATTGGTATATTTTTTTAATACTAAAAAGAGATAGATAACTCTTACATTAGAAGGATCAGTGCATCAAAATACTTTCATTCAATGGCTTTTAATATATTGAATTCATGTTTCGACCTTATTCAAATATGTTTGAAGAAATTATAGCTACACAATAAATAAATACTTTAAGTGCAAAGTCAATAAATAAGGAAACTATATTTGGTGCGTCTACTGTTTTTCTAGAATATATTCATAGAGCCTACAAACTAGAAAGTTGGCACAATAAGACATGTTTAGGTTCAAAGCCATGTTAACTTGATGCTAGAGGCAAATAACATAGATAAGGTCAATAATGCCTTATTGAATTAATAATCATTGACAAATATATTGAATTTGTTCAAAATTTAAAGTCAATAACAATAATATTAGATGTGAAGAGAGACTAAGATCGATTTTTCTTATAAAGAAAGTTTAGTTTATTACAATGTAGTTATCATCTTATATATATATATATATATATATATATATATATATATATATATATATATATATATATATATATATATATATATATATATCATATTTTTGCTCATCATTTAGCAAATGAGTTAAGTGTAAGTCAATTTTGAATTGACTCTTGGGATAACTTATTTAAAATATATTAATATAATTTTACTTAAAATATAATACATGTCAATATTTTAAGTACAAATTTAACAAAATTTATATATCTCATTCCATTTTTTTTATCACATCTATTCTAATTTCTCATTATTTTGTTATTATTGTATCATAATATCTATCTAAATTTAAATCATCGATCATTTATCTTTCATAATAGAAAAAAGATAGCTAATAAATCAGCTCAAAAACTAAGCTTAAACTTTCTTAACTCATCAAATTCAAGCTCAAATCAAAAGTATCCTTGCTTGACTTTACTCATCTACTCTAAGAAAAATAATCATTCTATTAAACTATAAATCTTCTTTATTTCATTTCATATCCTTCGCTTAGAACCATAACCTTTGCCATAGAACAAGCATAACCACACACCCAGATTAACCATACACTTGTAAAGAAGTTTAAAAAACCACCGGTTAAGAGACAATCACTCCATTCCTCCTAATTAATGACAAAACTCAGCCTTCAAAAATAAAAGGTGAATATGACTTCAAAACAATTCATCACTATATATATATATATATATATATATATATATATATATATATATATGTTACCAGAGCTTTACTTTCCTCAAAAAAACACACATAGAATATATCCACAACCAGCACCATGACCAACTCGTTGCGAGTTTTCTACGTTGCATTTTATTGTTCTTGCTGCTTTGGTAACGATAGTCTCCGGCGAAGTTTCCGCCAGCACCACCATCATGGCGGTCCTCCTCGACGCCTTTTCCTCACCGGAAACCTTAGCCGTATTTGCCCCGCCCGCGGCACAGGTACCACGGCAAGTTCGAGTGACCCATGGTAGCGACGCCCACGCTATGGAGGATGGTGATACTAGAGGTAATCAAATCGTAGCATTCTTCAATGAAAATAGAAATAAGTGAACGTCGGATTTTTTTTTTTTTTGGGGTAAATTATCTGCATTTTAATAATAAATTTCTCTGAAAATTTGAAATGTATTTAAGAAATGTTTAAATGGTATCAAAATCTTTAATTTGAGAGGATTAAATCCAAAATCAACAGTTTTCTTAGGATTGACATAATATATCACACATTTATATAAATATTTCAGGTATAATATTAATTTTTTTTATAGTTTTTTTCTTGCAAAATATCTGCATTTTTAAGAAAAATTCTCTCTGAAATTTTGACGTGTATTAAGGATGCTGGTGAGAAGTCTAAATGGTATAAAATCTTTAATTTGAATTTACATAATTTTTAGAGGAATAGTCCCAAAGTCAAAAGTTTATTTTTTTAAGGAATTTACATATATCACAATTTTTATATGTTTAGATACTTAATAATAAAGTTTAACATTTATTTATATAACATTCAAATCTGTTGTATTAAATTAAAAAAAATATCATAAATATTAATTTTTTAAAATATAGATTTTTCATGTATATATTTTGTTTTGATTATGGAAGTAAAATATTATGAAAATAAATATTAAATTTCATGTACTATATATTTAGATATATAATAAGAATTATGTGATATAAATGTAAATCTCTTTTGTTTAATTATCATTAAATGATATTTTTAGGCATTTACTTTTTTAATATTTACTCATTCGTACCAACATTAATTACTTATTCTAAAATCAGACAAATTAAATAGGATGAAAATGCCATGAGTTAAGTTTAGATTGGGATAGATAACACTACCCTTCTTGGTATCCATTATATTTTTATGAAGGATAATTTTGTTACTTTCTTTTAAGTTTATAAAAAAATATTGTAGATAATCATGGATATGAAATTGATTTTCGCAAAAAATGTTTTGCAAAATTAAAAAAAATAAATGATTTATGTTTTGAGCCAGTCAATTTTGTTCCTTCAACATGGACTAACTTTTTTATTTGCAAAAAATAAAAAAATAAAAAAATAAAAAAATAAAATAAAAATAAAAATTACAAAATTGTTTCACAAAGAATGTGGCTTGTGGATAATCCTAATAAAATATTTTTTTAATAGAAATGCTTATTAAAAAAGATAAAATATTAGAAAACTTAATTATGATACATTTTGTGTCAGAATAAAAACACAAATATTTAAATGCGTAGAAGATCAATGCCTGAAAGTAGATTTTTGTCCAAATTTCTAAAAAGAATGATAAAAAATCATGATATAAATTTTTTTTATTTAGGTGTCTTCTTACTTAATAACTTTATTTACATACTACATGATTTTTATATATTTATATATATTTAATACCTAAATTTTAATATTTATATGTTTAACATTTAAATTTTTAACATCACCCAAAAAAATATCACTATTATCACCTTTTCATTCATATATATATAAAATATAAATATCAAAATTTAGATGTAAAATATATTAATATATGAAATTTTGATATATATATATATATATATATATATATATATATATATATATATATATATATATATATATATATATATAATTTTATCAAAACACAGAGCAACACGTAATATTAACATCATAATACAATTTCTTTCATTAAAAACTAATGTGTTTTAATTCATAATTAGCAAACAAACCAAAGGCTTCTATATACAAATCTAAACCCTGCTGGAAATAATAATAATATATTTCAAAGAATCCCTCTTCCACTAATTTTTCCTTTCCCTTAATCAAAAAGAAATTTTTAAAATAAGTATAATTTAAAACATAATTAATAATTTAAGTATCTTAAAAATAAAATTTATATAGTCACTCGTTTATATATAACTATTATTTTAAATTATTTTATATCTAAGTTGCACATAAGTTATATATAAGTTTATCCGGGAAAAAATACGTCGAGTCCGCACGTACTTTACGTATGACTCCAATCGCAAGGAAGACGTTAGCGATAACGCCAAAAAATGACGAAGACGAAACGGCTATTTTTTCGGTTTAGCGCCCAACAAACCGCGGGGAATGAGTATACGCGCTGGAAAAAATTAAAAATATCTTCATTTGGGTAGTGGTACGTATTTTTTATTTGCGTGAGAGAGCATTAAAGAGCTATGAAGAAGGAGAATGAATCTGAAATGGAGCGTTGAGGAAATATGATGATGTAGTAAATAAAATGGATCGGTAATCTTTTAAGAGTTGTAATCCTTCGCCTGTATTCATATTTTTTTTTCATGATTTTTTTGTAAAGTTCGGAGAAAACATATTCAATGTAATCCTTCAGAAGGAAATTGATGGCTGTTTGATTAATTTTTTAGTGCTTTTTTACATATGTACTCAGTAGTGTCTTTCGAGTGTACGATTTTTTTCAGCTTTGTTTCACTTTCAGAGCTGGTTGTTAGATCATGGTAACTAAATCCCAATCAAGCAATGATGTCTTAATTTTAGAGATTGGCACCTCATACTCACTCCTGCACTCCCTGCCTCATTCCCTCTGCCTGCATTATACTCCCACCTCCTGCACCTAATGTACTCTATACCTTCTATACCTTCTATACCTCATACCTTCTCAGATCTGTACCTTCAGGCCTCTCTGCATTTCTCTGCTATAATTTCTATACCTCTATACCTTCTATGCTATACCTCTGCACTCTATATACCTCCGTACTCTGTACCCTCTCACTGCATCTCAATCGGGTTGCAACTTGGTGGTCGCTCAATGATTTTGGGTATTTTTTGTGTCTATACTGGACTAACTGCACTGCTATGCTCTCTCGCTCTGTTTCATCTCTCATTTCTATTATTCAGGAACTGCTTTGGACTCTATGTTTTCGCAGATGAATGTGGTGAATGAGCAATGCGATGAAGTTGTTTTATCTAATGACCCAAATTTGCAGTAATTGCAGGTATAATGAAACCGCTTATGTAATCGTGATTATGCACATCAATCAGCTTGTTAGAAAAGACCATACAAGTTATTGGCCAAACTCTAAGAAATTGAAATCAGAGATTTTAGTAAAAGTGTCAAAAAACCTATCAATCTAAACCATATAACAAAATTCAAGAAAACTGATACGAGGAGTGGTTGTCCTACATGATGATTCGATTCTGTGGATTTGGAGGGGAACGGTTAAAAAATATAGAGAGCCATAATCATTCATTGGCAAAGACCGGTGATCGCATCTTCTCGATCGCACAGCGCATCGATGAGAAGGCATCGTTTGACGATGACAGGCCAGCAAGGTAATCGACGCTCACTATCTAGCGAGGAAGTTGGTGGGTAGAGAATATTGGATTCACCAAAAGAGATGCTTTCAATTTCATCCGAAAAGAAAGGTCACGGATTGCAAGTGGTGATAGAACGAATTAATCTGTCAAGGAAAGACAAGCGGACGAGATATTTGCATGGGATGAGTTGATGCGTCTGATTGCTTGGTGAGTTTTTTTGGAGCAATGGTATGTCTAGGGTTGAATTTGATTGTTTGGGGATGTGATAATTTTGATATCGGCTCAACAATAAATATAATCTTGTCTGCCCCACTTGGAGTGAATCATCATTGGCAAAACGCGTCTTATTCGAGTAGCCTTTTCCGGAAGAGACCATCGAGTCATTCACATGGTTATTTTGGACATTTCTTGGTTGATGGGTGGAAGGCATCCTATAACGATATTTATCGATCAAGATCAAGATGAGCTATCGAGAATGTACTACCGCATACGCGTCATAGGTGCCAATGGCATATCTCAAAGAAAGCCCTCCAAGGTCCATTGCTTTAGTAGTAACAAGAGAGTTCAAGGGCTATTCTATGCATGCATGAGCAAATGTGAGAGGATGAGTTTGAGGATGCTTGGTCGCCATGCTAGAGGAGGCAATTTGTATGATCATGCTTATCCGAACTTTACAAAATTAGGAAAATGGTCCACCGCATTCAACAAAGATAAATTTTGTATTGGCATGTTGTCCACTAGTGAGGCCACAAATAGCGTGTGTCATGGTATTTCCAACAAGTTCACGATTGTTTCTTGGGATTGGAGAAGGTGATGGAAACATCCGAAATGAACATGATGAAGACTTCAAGTGTATCCAAATGAATTGTTCTTGTTAGGAGTAGTCCAATTCTTAAGCAAGCGCTTTGTTTTATCTGAGGAAGCTTTACTCTATGTTCAAGAAGAATTTCATGGAGTTGGGGATTATCTGCTACTACGCCGATGATAGGCCCATGGAGTACTTGGTGAGGAACTTAGAGAAGAAGAATGCATCCAAAACTGGATTGTCCACTTTGATGTGTCTACTATGGATATTTCTTGTAGTTGCGAAATTTGAAATGATGGGCATACTTTGTGCACACTTAAGTTCTTAGCGAATGATGTCCGAGCATTCGGATAAGTACCTCCTCATGGTGGTCTACTGAGAAAAGAGGGACATCTACATCGATGATTCATATAGAAGGTTAGTAAATGTGGAGAGCAGAGATGGAACTAGCATTGTTTTCAGGAACCATATAAGTCGAGCATATCAAATTAGCTCCGAGTGGTAATAAGATTCCGAGATTACATGCTTGCATCTCTTAGCGACTATCTCGATGAAGTGGACTCCAATAAGTGGGAATTCTCCATTTGATAGATCGTTAAGAGGAAGAAGGCGACCACATCATCGTAAGGATAAGGACGGTTTGAAGGATCCAATCAAGAGACGTCCCAAAGGGTGTTTCCAACGCAAGGCTCAAGGCTTATTGGGAGAAATCCAAAAAATCCACAAGTACTTATCCTACTTGCCTCTGATGTTGCTATTACTTATAGGTTACTGTAAATATTTAATTCATTATATTTTCTTGTCTTAGAAACAAAAGTGAAGTCCGAGAGTGTCGTAGAGCGATGCGCCACGTTGCCCACTCTATGCCACGTGCTACGTAAGCCTAGAATATTGCACATTGCCGCCAAACATTCATCCATTACTAAGATGTTGTACCATTACTACGATGTTGTACCACGTGAATTCAAATCAATCAACCAACATGTCAAGGGTACACTAAGCTCATGATGGATATTATTAGACGGCATTTTGATGCATGATATTATCCAAGAAGGCATTTTTTTAATTTCATTTTGCTCGTCATATAATCCTTGTATTTTTTTTCGTTCATTTCACAACTGAAATTCTTATTTTTCACTTTTAATCCTACCATTTTTTGTAAGTGAAACTGCACAATTTTTTCCTTCTGTAGAATGATTTTTATGGTTGCTTTGTTCTCTTAAATTGACATTAGATTCATAAGTTAACAAACCAATATGTCATTTTTCTTTTAAGGATGTGTCCAAATTTCTGTTTAATGAAATAAGTCATGATCTCAAACAAAAGGAGAGAAATTGAGATTGTTCCAAGTTAATTTATGAATCTCATGTTTGATTCAATCAATCACAATGATTTAGATTTCATCAATCGCAATGATTTATGATCTTGTTTAAACCACTTCCTTTATTTATTTTTGCGAGTTAATGAGAAGTTGCTATCATCTTCCAACTATGTTAGACAAGCTCAAAGATCGTTATATCTCGTACATTTGTTTTTTTTATGTTGCATATTGGTAGATTCTAAATTATTGTAATCCCTTCTTATTAATTAAGTTTATCTATACAAAGATTGTAATGATTGACTTTTGGGAGATATGTTGCTTGATCAAATTCTCATGTAATATGGATATGTTTTAAAATGCTATCATTCAAAACTAACATTTTCAGCTTTTTTATGTGAGACTAAATTTACATGCACATGCATGTCACACAATTCTCATTCATTTACATATCCAACTCAAAAATATTAATATTTATATAAGTAACATGAAATCTTTAATATTACATCATTAAATATCATCATCATTATCTTTTAAAATAAAATACATTCTTTTATATACATGAAAAAAATGCTATATTAGAAAAGAATTGTATTCTATGTATGTAATATTTAGATAGAATTCATTTTCTCTCAAAAGAATTGTATTGTATGTTTATTTTTTTTAAACATATTTTCTCACAATGATGAATTTATTTCTATGCTGATAAAAGCGAAGCATCCAACTAGATGCATTTCATGTATTTAAGGTTATTTTTTTGCCTCGATTAGTTTGATTATAAAAATACTATTTACCATTTCTCTCATATGGAACATATATTAAATGGTTAAAACATATATTCAATTAAATTCTAATAAGAATCATATGAGCACAATATTCAAATATTCAATAAGAACCATAAAATTAATAAATATTTAGTTTAAACATTTATATCATCAAGACTAACTTTTTAAAATAAATAATATTATTTTAAATATAAGAAAGTATTGGAGAAATAAATCTTTAATTTGCATAAAAATTGTCTATTAAATTTGACAAAGTGCGAGGTACGTGAGACAGAGGTACAGGTACAGAGTGCAGGTACAGAGTGTGAGGTACAGAGTAGAGGTACGGGGTAAGCAGAGGTAGTGAGTAGCACAGAGAGGTAGTGAGGTACTGAGGCACAGTAGCAGGTACGAGATATACCGAAATCTCTAAAAATACCACCTTACTTTGGTTGGGATTTAGTTACCATGTTACGAACAACCAGCAGAAAAGTGAAACAAAACCCACAGAGTACAAATACCGGAATCAAAAAATCATCGACAGAGCCCAAATTTCATTCCAAAAGAGAATTACGAATAACAACTAGAAAGAAATCGATAAGGGTTAAATTTAAATAACAACATCAAGAACATATATATAATCAGTGACTCAGGACAATTAGCGATTTATCGAAAACACCAGCAGATGAGCTCCCAGGTTGGTAAACGCCATCCATGGAGGAAGGTGAAGGATCGTGAGCGCAAAACCATGGAGACACCCAATCCATTTCCACAAAAAATAAATACCACAAAAAACTTCCGAATATGATTGAAGGAAGAAATTCAGAGAACCATATGACTCTTAGTGATACCCTCTCAATAACCTAAACTCCACAAGGGAAGAAAAAAATCAACAAAGATAACCAAATGAATCAACAGGATCCTCGGTTGCAACCACTTAATAACTATGGAGGAGCTCATAAATCGCAAAAAGAGAATATAAAATTCCATCGTGTCACCTCAAAAAACCACCAACCAACAAAACTAGATTGAAACATCATAGAAATTGACAAGAATGGAGGCTTGGCAACCATCAAACACATGAGTGGAAGAGCTCCACAAAAAAACATACCAAAAAAACGGAAAAAATGCCTATACTCAAAACCTCAAATGCAAATGAACATGCCTAACAGAATGGTAGAGAGAAACTCAAGATGAATTTTATTTAAGTGTTTTTGAGGCCAAGAAAAATCGCATAAACAAAGTCGACCTAAATCTATTCATTTTTTTGTCCGCCCTTGTTGAGCTTAATTGTTGGCTTCGATAGCCTCCATGTATTTGCAAATGAACATGCCGCAATGCGTTATCGAGGCAACCCGCCACCGTTTCAACGGCCATTTTACCGGGTTCTTTGTCAAAATAATATATCCCCGAGCGGAATTTAATCGCAGGAAGATGGATAAGGTATTAGTGTGATCCCCAGGAGAACCCCCAAGAAGAGTGCATACCATTTCCCAATGGCTTTATGTGTCGGTTTGGCAAAGAAAAATGACCACACGCTTGATATTACACAAGAAGTATCCGTCTTGATTATGGATAAGCGGGAGTAAGTACTGGATGCACTATCTGCGACATTTGGATATACATCTTGCTTTTAGCAAGCCATATTACATAATTACAAGGATGCGATAACATCTATAAGACACACGCAGATATCGAATATCAAGAATGAATTACAA
The DNA here is from genome assembly GCA_021442155.1 of Cymbidium sinense. NCBI lineage: Eukaryota > Viridiplantae > Streptophyta > Magnoliopsida > Asparagales > Orchidaceae > Cymbidium > Cymbidium sinense. The sequence goes on along the minus strand of CM038232.1, from coordinate 21,900,333 downwards.
CTGTAATTTTGGAGGAGTAACTCACCCAATGCATAAAATGTAAAGGAATGGGACATACAATCGGGCACGGGAGTCTCAATAACAGATATAACGCGACGGCATCCGATGATAATCGATCCATCGAAATCGTCAATCGCCTCGAAATAATAATATTTCCCGCGATGTATTCCCCGCATTATGTAGAAGTACTTAGAATGATATGACATTTGAATGTGAAAAGGAGGAAGATGACGACTTACTTGTCCCGAATCGAGCAATACGACCGTCTATGAGTTGGAGCATCGAGGCATGCCATCTCCGGATGGGAAGTCCACGAATGTGCCTCAGGTGTAATATAATTAGTTAAAAAATTAATTGGTGCTTCATCAATAGCTCAAGAATGACCTACTCTGACCGGTGCTCCTCCACAACTACGATAGCCTTTGATGGCTCATCGAGGAAATCTCACGACCCGCCCTGAATTGAAGGGGTGAAACCAAACAATCAAGTCATCTATTATATCATTATTCATGAAATTAACGCACTGTGGGTGGAGGGAGGTGGGGTGGAGGGTGGGGTGGAGGATCGTACCACCCAGCCTTGTCGTAACCCAAACGAGAGAACATAGCTTTCCTCTTCCTCGCCGTGCCTTCACCCGACGCATGAGGCGACAATGGGGATGATAGCTTGGATGCTGGAGCCTCCCCTTGACCGACGGAGATTCTCGCACAAGACTCCAGGAGGAGATTCCGAAGGTCTCGAGAAGATACCCCGGTCTCCTCAGAACTTCCACGGGATGGAAGCACTCTTCGAGGGTACACTGAATAGCGAACCCGTGCATGAATGCCATCCGCCCTCTCCACTGCATGGGATGCCACAACTTCCTCAACTCCCTCAAACCAAGAAATAACCTATCTCGCAGATCCTTGATTGGGGTAGTAGAGAGGCAAGCTGGACACACTGCGGAGAATATCGGGAGAGATATATGAAATCAGGAACGAATGGTGGATGGATGATGTCGAGTCGCTAGATGGGGATGAAAGGATGATTCAATGAGCTGCCTCCTCTTCTCGATAAGTCCTCAGTGAGGCGGACTGTTCCAAAAAGATAGATATGGACAAACAACATAAAATGCATTACTACACAAAATGAATGAACATAACTCATAATTCTCCTCCCAAATCGTCAAGGCAACATCTGCAAACTTTATTTTAGCCAACGCAAATACATATAGAGCAGAAAATGGCTACTAATAATTTTCAGAGATCTACAACAAAATTTATAGGTTAAATTGCTCACATCAAGTAAAACATAAGCGAGAACATACCAGAAGAGGGACAAAACCACTCATGTAGCCAGCTCCAGCCGTATCTTTCTTGTAATGCCATTGAATTGTGACACTAAGAAGGCCCAAATGGCTTGACCAATTGTACTCAAAGAATTTCAATATTATCGCAGTAATTAAACTAGAAGCTACTCTATATGTGGTAAAAGAACAAATTTGAAATAAGAAAGCGTATTAAATCAGTAAACTGCTGCGCCGCAAGAACGAAGTATCCGATTGCTCGAAGCTTATTCTTATAATCACTAACTATAATGACAGGGATTGGCCATAAAACTTTCTCCCCTTTGTTTGGCATCCCCAGCATCACAGCTACTTCATCCGTAGTGAAAGAAATGCACTGCCCACCAAAGAAAAAAGCTTGCTGTCTGATGTCCCAGCAAGATAGGATAGAGGTTATGGCAACCGAGTCTCGGCAAATGTGTCATAATTGGTTCTGAAGCTTCAATATTTCGCCACTTCACTAGTGAAGCGAGTAATATTATCAAATAATGCTCGATGGCACTTTCCATCTGCGTTATCCTTTTGCGAGACATGAACTTCAAAATAAAGTTAAGGTAATCGAATATTAGCATAATGGATTGCAAGCACCAATATGAGGGTATAGAGGCAATTACAGAGAAGAGTGGTTCAAGAGTACATTTGCAAACAAGCATCTAAATTAGCTTCCAAACAACCTCTAAACTACTTCCACAAGATATAGAAACATTGTCTCAACAACCGAGAACAATCAAGAAAATACCCAAAATCGTCTAACATCGGGAGGAGTGCAGTGCAGAGGTGCAGGTGCAGTATGCAGTATGATTCATTTTCTCCACAACACCCAAACCGACAAAACACAACTTCCATTATTCATTGATTCTAGCCATAGTATGCCCTCCACGATAAAATGGGTGAAAAAATGCAAAATCTCAAGAAAGTATAGGTGTGAGTTGAGGGACAAACAAGCATCTAAATTAGCTTCCAAATAACCTCTAAACTACTTCTAAGATAGAAACATTGTCTCAACAACCAACAATCAAAAATAGCCAAAATCTCAACATCGAGGGTACAGGTACAGAGGAGAGGTGAGGAGAGGTACAGAGGTATAGGGTATAGAGGTAAGAGAGTGCAATTCATTTTCTTCACAGAATACACCCAAACCGGAAAAACACAACTTCCCAGTTATTCAGAACGGATTCTAGCCATAGTATGCCCTCCACGGTAAAAAATGGACTGAAAAAAAACGCAAAATCTCAAGAAAGTATAGAGGTATGTTGGGTTGAGAGTGCATACAGCAATAACAATCAACAAAATAAGCAAAATGTCTCTAATATCGGAGGTAGAGCAGAGGTAGAGGCAGTAGTGAGGGTAGCCATACTAAAAAAATGCCATAAAGAAACCTAGAAACACTTATCGATGGATTGTAATGGACAAAGACAGAAAACCATAAAATCTTTGAAGAATACAAAATACGCAACCAATACCTCATTTGAAATTAAGCTGCCAAAATCGAACGACGGAGGTGGGCCAGACATGAGCTCGAAATTCTCTTCGTTGAAAGCGTCAGTATTACGAATACTAACGACGATATATTTTGTTCAGGTTTAAACGAGGTAAATCGGTTCGGTCGGGTCGGGCGCTAAACCATAAAAATAGAACCGTTCCGTCTTACGGTCATTTTTTGCGCCGAGCAGATTGGTCCGCGACGAAGCTACGCGGGACGATGTAATATTTCCCCGTTAACGGACGACTTCCATAAGTGATAAACCGCCTAAAATAAATTATAACTATATTTAAATTTTATTTTAAGATACTTAAATTATTAATTATATTTTAAACCATACTTATTATAAAAATTTCTTCTTAATCAAATTCTTCTGCAATTCTTCACGTTCTTAATTCCTAATCATGTGTATACGTACACTGCAAAAACGCAGGTGGCGCGTGCGGGTATTCCGACACCGTGGCGCAAGGCTACGGCTTACAGACGGCGGCGTTGAGCACGGCGCTGTACGACGATGGGCTCTCGTGCGGAGCCTGCTGAGATAAAGTGCGTGGATGATCCCAAGTGGTGCAACCCAAGCAATCCTTCCCTTCGTCACCGCCACCAATTACTGCCCGCCAAACTACAACCTCGCCAGCGACAATGGCGGTTGGTGCAATCCACCGCGACCGCATTTCGACCTTACTCAGCCTGCGTTTCTCCATATCGCACAATATCAAGCCGGCATTGTCCCTGTCTCTTATCGAAGGTGAGATCTCCACAGTATTAGTTAACTTCTCGCTCTAAAAGTATGGCTTGTTTAAAATCGAAGAACTTTGAGGTATATATAGTCATAATCTTGATATTTTATACACGATTTATTTCTGCATGTGTGTTCAGGGTTCCATGCAAGAAACAAGGAGGAATCCGGTTCACCATTACCGGCAACCCATACTTCAATCTGATCCTAGTCTGGAATGTCGCCGGAGCCGGTGACGTCCAGGTTCAGGTGAAAGCGCACAGGCTACCATGGATGACATTGAACCATAACTGGGGCCAACACTGGAGACCAATGCTATCCTCAGCGGCCGTTCTCTCACCTTCAGAGTCACCACCAGCGACGGCCGCCGCTCCACCTCATGGCACGTCGTCCCTTCAAATTGGCAGTTTGGACAAACCTTCGAGGGCAAGAACTTTAGGTTCTGAAAAAAAAAAGTTTTTGAAAAAATTCAGAGAATTCATATATAATATCATGTATATTATTAATATGCTGAAACACAATATAGCAATACGTAGTGTGATTTTAGTTCTTGAGGCACTCAGTTACTAGAGAATGTGCTCTTCAAGTGATATATGTTGAATGTACTGTTAAGGTAATTATGTATAGACATGGAACTATATCTGCTCGTGAGCATAGAGTAGATGGATGATTTTAATGGAAAGTTATGTGAGTATTTTGGAAAATTAAGATTCAAATGGAATTGCTTTATGGATGTTTATTACTTTTTCTGGGTCAAGATAATCAGTTTCTAAACTAGGTTTAAGAACTTGTTGATGGAGATTGGATTTAACCAGATGAAGCAAATTAAGAACTAATCTGCTCTAAGCTTGATCATAGTCTTAGAAGTAGCCTAATTAAGGTACTTTACTGATAAGTCGCCTAAGTGTTTGTCTTAATTCAACCATCAGTACTGAAATGTTAAACTTTGCCAAGGGGCTTACATAGTCACTAGCCCAGCCACTTAGAATACTCCTTTAAAATACTTGTCAACCCGCCTAAGATGCATGCCAATTGATTAGAAGTTCCAGCTACAAGAATTTGTTTAGTGTGCTTGGCTAGAATGTCAAGCTCACTCGTAGTTCCTCTACATAGACGTTAATGTTTAGCTCATATGCTATATGACTAGCTATATTCAGTCCAATTATATGATTTTTTTATTATATCATATTAAATTTCTAACACAATACTATCAAACTTGGTCTTAGTTTTCAGATAAAGAATTATTGGTTGCTAATGTAAAATTTTTTAAAAAAATTTATCATTTTTTCTCTCTAAATTGTATCTTTCTAAATTGGTTCACTTAGTCCTATCTGTTTAAAAGGTTCAAAAATATTTTTTTGTATGATAACTCTTTGAGACTTGTGGAGACCTAGCATCTTTCTATTATTAATGATTTTTGATTAGATCAATTTTCTATTTCTTACTACAAGTATATTTTGCTTTTGCTTAGATCATTCACATTTACTATTTACATTAGTCGTTTCTCCAAGGTGAATCACATATTTCATTATAAAAGTTTTTTGGCCAAATGTGATGAATTTAAAGATATTATTGGCATTTAATGTTTGAAATTCTTTTGACAATGTGAATCTCATCAATAGTCCTTTTGAATAAACTTAAAAGTGTCAAAGACTAGACACAAGAATATAGTTTGGAATGGTCATTTTTTTTTTTGAAAACATGGTAAAAAAAAACTCAGAGAAGATCAAAGTAAGATTTGATAATTAATTGAGAGCCCCTTGAATCAAGGTCTTATTTCTTAAGTCAAATTGATTTAATATAACCTCATTATTGTTTTTGCCAAGGAATTTAAATAGATTTTACACAATGAAAAAGTGAATTGACACAAGGAGGGAGATAACTTTCAATTTTTTTAATAAGACGTAATCATAACCTTGTAGGCCAACTAAAAAAAAAAATCTTATAGATCAACTAAATATCTATGGTGTTTATTTTTGGATGTGAGGGACATCACGTAGATCGTAGGGGGCACTTGTTGAAGTGATCGGGTACGATATTGATGTATGATGTACTATCTCGAAAGATAGAGGCATCACCCTTCAATGGACCTAATCACCTAATAAGGACTCCTAAGGTATGATGGGTCTTCGAATATACTAGAAATTTTGTCCATGCTTTACATGGATGAATAAAGCAGGGTTTATATTAAACCAAGTTCTAAAATTCCCTATAGAGGCAAGCTTCCAATTACATCTTAGAATGAAATTCTCTAAGAATACTCTCAGTTAAAGTAGATAATCATCATCTCCAAAGATTTTAAGGTTAGACTATCAAAGGATTGGTTGTATTTGGGAAAATCAATTGGAAAAGTTCAAGGAGAAGACTTATTTTTAGAATCAAAAGGGAGAAAGTAGGGAATGCTCATGATACTAGAAAACCTAGTGAGCATCCCAATCTATCATATGATTGAGTTTTATATATCTGAAAATGAAAATATTTATTTGTTAGGGTTGAATTTTATTAGATTAAGGCTTATAATCCACAAACACAAGGTTGTGAAATGCCTAAGAGGTGAGGATTTATGCTTGTAGCTGAAGGAGCTACCTGATCCTAAATTTAGGGAGGTTTAGTACTAAAAGCATGACCTAAATCTAAGCTATATGTGGACATAATGGTTTACATCCATAAGAGAGAGTAAACCCGTCCAACTTCTGGATTTACAACTGCCTAGAGTGGCCGTCAACTAACACCTCCTATGATTTTAAAACTATGTGGTCTGGTCATATGAAATTGCAAGATAGTTGGACTATTATTTATTTAAAAAAGAGACTAAAGTCCTTAAACCCACTCCTTAAGAGACTAAAACATGAGTGGTATGAATAATGACTTAATCTAATGCAAAAATCTTTTCAAATTTTATTTTTTTGACATTTCATTTTATTTTGACAAAGGCTTTAGGATTTTGATGCATATATGCATGATGAAAGTAGATTATTGGCTAAATCAGCAAGAATGGGTATTTTTCACCACAAGGATGCCCTCACATGTCAAGCATTCCCCTATCGTGCAAGGATGGAAATCCCCCAAGAGCGAAATAATATGATATGCATGATGTGAAACATTCAACCATTTAGTTAAGGGGTTGCTAAATCTTTTAATTATCTTATTTAATGCCTAGACTTTATGATGAGGTTATGTGTTATAGAAAATTTTAGTTATGAGTGATTACTTGGATAGAAAATTTATTTTATTCTAAGAGCCTAATCGCATCCAAGACACATATTAAAGCATCAATCATAAGAAACTATAAAAAACATATTATTTCTAATGCATTTTTTAAACATAATATCAATCAATTTTATAACTATCACAAAAGAAAGGCAAGGAAGAGTACCCATACAACTGAAAAAATGATGAGTAAGAGCTCTACTCTTATACAAC